>OY756930.1:2860323-3320954 GCA_963580335.1 Leptographium flavum | reverse complement strand
TTTTGTTTAGACCGTACAGAATGCTCCGTATTGCGCGATGCTTTTCTCGTCAGAATAAATACCTGGAATGTGAACCACAATACGCACCATCAGACAATACTACATACAATGGCTGGTTCATGCCAGGGGTCTCCGCAGCTACGCTTACGCAATGCCTCGGTCCCATTTCAAATCCCTTTCAAATCCTTTGTCCATACTCCAGTCTACAAGGCTTCCTCAGCCTTGTCCAGCCGACCTCGGATTTCTACTCGCAGTGCCAAAAGGTCATGCTCCTCGCCCTCCATCTCCAGTCCGCGGAGCACCCACTCCTGCGACTCTTCCAGCCGGCCCATCTCCAGCAAGCACTTTCCCCGCCGCCACCATGCCTTTGCGTTGCCCGTCTTCTTGGCCTCCACGCTGGTCTCCGCATCCACTGCACCCTCAGGCCAGTTTTGCATGGCCATGTATGCCTGTGCCCGGTTGGCGTACAGGGTTGCCACCTCCTCGTTCACCAGTTGCGCCGGTTCCCAGAGCGGCCGGGTTAGTGACATCTGGAGGCCCAGTGTATAGTACTTGATTGCCTCTGTGTACCGCCCCTTGCGAAATTCGCCATTTCCAGAGTCTCGGAGTTTGTTCACATTCGCCGTTCGTTTGGGGTTGACCGGAATAGGTGGCGGGGGGGCAGGGGCGCCGCCCTCAAGTCCAATAAGTGCGCGATGCAATTGATTCAGTGCGGTCAGTTCAGATGCAATAGCGCGCGCAGATGCTGAGGATCCCGTAGCTTCTGTGCTGCTTAGGGCCTTGGTCTGTGAGTCGATTTGCAGAGGATAGAACGTGAAAGTATCGAGGTCGGCCATGGTGGGCTTGCGAAGTCACGAGGTGACGGCCGGGGCGTGAACGAAGCTAGGTACAAAAGGATATGCAGATGTGTGCTAATCGGCCGGTATTGGAAGACTTTCGGGTTGTCAATTTCAGAGAGATCGGTAAAAGGCTTTCGGTGGTGAATTGCGATGTTGCGAAGTGGTTCTTAAGGCTTTGGGAAAAGGCCAGGTCATAGGAGCATAATCCGAATTAGCTTATCGATACGGTACGACTGAGTCAGCAATGCACGGACTCAACGGTCCATTTTACATGGTCCATTTTACGCTTAATATGGGGAAGCTAACATATGATCGCTCCCAAAGATTGGAGACCAGAATGTACGGAATCCATAATTAATTCAAGGTGCGTGTCCAAACAGAATAACTATATCCAACAACAGTGAGTACCAGCGTCTCCATCTCAGGTCGGAACATCCAAGTCATCCGAGATATGCAAGACACATGGCGGGCCAGTCGGGACATGCATGTATGTCTCGATGACTTGCCATTTCTGAATATACATCTGGGACACGAAAAACAACGGGTGCTCGAACTGGCGTTTCAGTCGTGGCTCCTGCGTGTTTCTGCCTGCAAGATTATTAGAATCGGGCGCAGCATACGGTCATACAACTTACACATATCAACCATTTCGTTCCAATGCTCCAAGAGTAGGCTGCACTGCTCCTGCGTGACATGAACCTTCTTCTTCCCCTTCCCGTTTGCTGATTGGATGCGATTCCGAGGCTGGGGGCATGGTTGGACAATCTGGCAGAAAATGTCCCACCCCTCATCGGTGGGATCCATGGTCTTGTAGTAGTGCCAATAGCAAAGAATAATGTTGGCACTGAACTGTAGGTCCTTGACAAAGTCACTGACAGAATATCTGGCCTGCATGGAGTACAAGACTGGTTAGCAACTGACTGTGGCCACCTCAGGGGGCCTGGTCATGGAATCTTGTACGAACAGATGACATCCAGTTTTCCACGGCGTGACGATGGCGGTCCTGGGACGAGAACGACACCTCATGCAAAAGGACAAAGGTACATGCGTACAGCGTAAACCAGTGATCCGGATTTCCAATGCGAAAAATTTTCTCGAAATCGTTCAGCACTTCGGTGGAGAGCGGCTGCAAAAATCTGGTGACCATGATCGAGTCGCATTGTGCGGTGACCATGCGTGGAACCGAAATTTTAAGGCCCAGAGGATAGCATGGGTCTCGGACAGGCTTGCAGCCAAGCTTGTCGGGACCACTGATGTAAGAGGAACCAGTCGTGAATCCTACGCAAAAAGGTTAGAGGACGTGGATGTAATCAAGGCAAGCCATAAGTCCAAGGTTCTCATCATGTACTTACGAATGCAAAACCACAGTCGGAAGAAGCGCTCCAAAAAAGCCTTTTCAATATCCCCATTCTAAAGTGCGAGTCAGTGTCAATGCATCTGTGGGTGTGCATGTACTCGTAGGGCTAGTTGAAGAAGAGACAAAGGACATACCGGGAGGCTGTAGTAGTGCCGGATCAGAGCCATCATGTGATTTCCCACAGCAGGAACAGATGACTTGGCGGCATTGGCCATGGCACGTAAGGCGTTCGTCCAAAAGTATTCGCGCAGCGTGTCGACCGTCTCCTGGGTATTAGCCAGTGCATATGGCGGCAGTTCGGTGCACACATTCTCCGTGGTGAATTTCCCGTTGGCGTCAACAAAGGTCTTTGACCATTTTCGGACCAGCACATCGCTGGCTTCTGGAACAAATCTGCGCACCCGCAGCTTCACAGGCACTGGACACAAGTCGTATTTGTGCATGGCGCTGGAATAGTAGATCTTCATCTCAATCACGTGGATATTGTCGCTGTCCCAGTTGCAAATATCCTTGATCAAGGTGCCGGTCCATCGTTGTGTCAGGTTCAACCCTCCGTGACGATAGAGACTCATATCATTCAGTCTCCAGCGAACGCAATAAATGCCGTGAAGAACCTTTTTGGAGCCGTGTGCCACCTTCTCGCAGGTGGCGCAGACGCCGTCTGGCCCGGTCGGTGATGGAACACACTGCATAAATTAGCATGTTGTTTGTTCAAATATATCATCGTTCTACATCAGTGACTTACGCGAATGCGCTGGCTCTTGCACCGAAGGCAAGCACCCAGTGCACGTGTCTGGCTTGTTTCCTGGCGCTTTTCATAGGTGAAGGTGCTCCTTGGGCGCCGTATCTTTGTATCAGCCACCACCAGAAGATTATCCGATTCTTGGGAGGCATTAACCAGCGACGCAGCATCCGCCGCTGGTGTGGCATAGTACTTGACCAATTGCGAGCACTCCAGTTCCTCCTCGAAATGATTTATGATATGGTGGAGAGCCGCAGCAGATGTTGAGCTTCCCGTATGGGTGTCTGTTTCGGTCCTCAAAAGATTCGTCCACCCTCCTTCCACCACGATACCGGTTCGGGAATCCTGGACCCGGGGCCCCATGTACTCAATCACTGCATGCCCGATATCGGTGGCTGGTACACAGTCGGATTCTGCCGCTTCCAGTTGAATATAAATAGCATGATGCGTGTTGCTGTGATATCCGCTGCTATCGTCGGAATGACGCATTAACTGGGTGTGGGAGCAGTATGCCTCAGGCTGGCCATGTGAGACGAGGCCGTTGATAGACGCCATGGGTCCTACTAAAGTTAGAAGCTGCTGGCGGTATACAGGATATCCGGTAGCATACCTGTGTAGCCGTGAACAGCGTGATAGTTAGACGACATGTTGCCATCTCGATTCGTGCTACCAGTGCTAGATGTCGGAGATGCAAACGTTGCAATAGCCGAAATCCCGGAGCTTCGGCGGGAGGAGTCGTCGCTAGCTGGTGAGACCATGGAAGGAATTGTGTGGACATGGGATGTGCGACTGAGCGGCCCCCAGGTGGCGGGAACACCGTTCAAAGAGGCATTTGAGGAAAAGTCGATATCCAGAATGGGGTCGGCAAAGCGAGGCATACCCGCCTCCTGCCGCTCAGGCAGAGCGGTCATGGCTCTCACCCCTGGCTCCGAAGATGGCTGCATTGATGACGGCGGCGGCAGTGTGTTGGTGAAGGGGCGCGCCAGATAGACTGGTGCTCGGTCGTGGGCGCCATCGCGACCGTAGTTCAGTCTGAGCTTCTTGCTGGAGTGGTTGCTGGGCTGTTCATCCAGCGTTCGAATTCGACCTAAATCGAGGGGTTGAATTTTTCTGGCTGTATCGTACTGGTTGTGCTCATTGTGCTGATTACCACCAAAATGAAGTGTCCTGGCGTCTTGTACGTCTGAGCGGACCTATGGGATGTGTTAGAGCTTGTGGTAATGCGCCATGAGGATTTGTGGGTGGCCACAAATTAGTGGCAAATGCAGCTGGATCGACAATCAGAGGGAGCAGATACACCAGGAGCAAAGCAAACTAGATCCGGCGCTATATAGAGTACGGGATGACTTACACCCCAGTAGGAAGCGGCTGGCTGTGAGGCATTCTCCATTTCAGCCAGAAGAACGGCAGCCCACAGCGAATAGTGCCTAATTGTTGTGATTGATTTCGTTAAGACCAATCAGGCCGGGCAGGCGAAGTGGCCTGTCGGTTGGAAGACCACAGTTCGGCAGTGATGATCTTCTACTGACGGTCGGCCGGTCGATATCCAGGTCTGGGGTCCAAATCTGGGACACGGAAGTAGCAGGACCTTGTTCGGTCAGTTGTCTTCACATTGCGCAATCCGGGCATAGGAAAGAAAAGTATAAAAATTCGCCAGTCATTGTAAATAAAAAAGAAAATAAAACTGAACGACAAAAAGTATGTGGATGAACAATTCGACTGTACTTGTTCGGTTTGGTATGGATCCCGTTGAAGCGCAACAGGCGTGCATTCATTGTGCACGCGGACAGCCCCACATCGACCATTAATCACTCACCCTTGCGTTTCCGAGGGCGAACTCCTCTGCTATGGCGCCCAGACTGTACGTCGAGCAACAAGGCGAAGCATGAAACGTTGAAAGAAGCGTGCTCTGGGAACCTAACAGTCTCAATCTCAATCAACACCTCATCACTCACGCAGCACGGACTTCCAGCCTCTGCTAGCTAAGACGGAAAACTGCCGGCAGGGTCGATCTGGCGTTGCCGCACTCTCACTCACCAATCTGGAGCTTGGGGCCTCGGTAGCCCAGGTTCGGATGCCTGCCGGGGGTGACGCAGATAAGGAGCAATGCCAATCAAAGCGGGCAGTGATCTCAGTACTCGAAGGTCTGCACAGCCAGGTTTCTTTTGTGGACGACAAGTGGGAGTACAAGACAATTAGGACTCTCCGGGCTCTCAAGAGAGATCCAGTTGTCTCTAAGCTTCCAGGACGTAGTGGAGGGACAAATGAACACCGACGTCGTGGGTGGAGAGGGGGGGCAGAGAAACAGAAACCCGAAGATGCAGGAGAGCCACAATCCCTTGTATGCGGCTGCACAATTGCAGTATGTCGTCGATTGAGGGAGCAGTGACGAGCAGCGACAATCGGCAGAAATAGTGTCAGGGAAACGACGGTCCTAGAACGGGTGCCCGAAAGTATTGGGGGTAGCACTTCCGGGTAGCTAGCGGAGGCGGTTTCGGGGGGAGAAGGAAGAGGAAGAAGAAGTAAGATAACCGGTGAAGAGTGGATGGAGAGGCAGAGGCGGCGGAATGTATAGGAAATGAGCACAGTCGAAATCGGTCACAGGCGGGGCGGAAAAAAGCGGCTGGGGCAGAAATGGATTGATAGGTTGTTGGAACGAATGAGGAAGAAAAGGGGGGAAGGGAGAAAAGTGGGCGAACAGTGAATAGACAGAAAAGAGGGAAGGTACGACGTAAGGGAAGCAGCAGCGAGCAGAGGAGGAAGGAGCAGACGGGCAGAGGCGCCCGGGGTTTGCTTGGGAGATGTGGGTTTGCTCGAAGGAGAGCTGAAGGGATCCAAAGCGATTGGTAGTGGGGAGGGCATCTGCTCTCACCGGCTGGACAAGGGTCTCCACACGGCTGGCACCAGCACCGGCCACCTATGGCGGGTTATCGGGCACTATCACAAACCAATCGCTCATCGACGCCGTACTCCTTTCTGGCCGTGCAGCTGCACGCTTAGGACTCCATGAACGAGCCGCTACCATTTGTACCATGTACATCCCGCGCAAGACAAGTTGGCGGCTTTTGGCACCCAGTAATTCCTTGTTTTTTCCTTGTTTTCTTTTTCGGCTTCTTCATGGTTTATTGTTTCTGTTTTCTGTTCCTTTTTCCACATACTCCGTGTGCAGCTTCTGGTCGACAGCCGTTTTTTTGTCCTGTTTCTTTCCTTTTTTTCATCGAAAATTTCACCCCCTGCTGCATGCCCGCCGTCTCCTAGCCCCGTCCGTTCTCCGGCGTTCGGGCTTGTATTCCTTCTACCTGGTTCTGTCCTCCTTTCCCACCCCGGCCGCTGTTTCAGAGCCCTCTTTCCCTCAGTTCTCATTGTTTTTCTTTTCCAGTTTTTCACCTCTCTCCTTTCTTCTTCTCTTATTCCCTGTTACTTCCTCTCCTCTACTTCTCACACTCGCTCCTTTCTTTTCCTTCTCTTTGTCAGGCTGCTGCTATCTCCCCAAGCCACAGACCGCCCGCTGCCGTGCCGCCGAGAGACTGTTTCAGGTCAGCAATGTCGACGTGGACACGGGTTCTCGGACAACCGCCGGATAGCATGTACGCAAGCAGTGCTGCCTGGCGATACTGGGACGCAAGACTGGTTTCCCGTCCCTCTCACCCCCTCTTCCGCCCTCCACCGCAGGCAGCCGGATCATGCATGAAGTAGTGGTGCAAGACGCAATCCTCGTGCATAGCTCTGTGCGTGGGAGTTGCGAGGGGGCTGTTTTTGCTCTGGGTCACACAACCACCTTCCTCTTTTCGCCTGCCGTTGTTGCACTTGTTTTCTTTTTCTCTGTGCCGCTTCCCCATCGGCATGCAACTACGTCGTAGAATGGCACTGGCCTCTGGCTGGCCCACAGTGGCGCAGCGGCGCTGTGGCGCAGCGGTGCTATGGTGCAGCGGTAGCGGCAGCGGTAGCAGTGGTGAGATTGTTTCGATACCGCCTGAAAAGGAGCCTGGAGCGTCCGTCGCAGCCGTGACTTGGTAGGCGCCATGCATGCGGCAGCTTCCCCGTGAAAGACGGGCTGCAAAAATAGGTCCGAGATGCATGCAGTGCTGGCTACATGAAGCACACCGCTAATGCAAATCTTGTCGCGGCCAAGTGCGCGCGGACACAGTTAACAATGCTCGCACCGGTTATAGCTGTCGCACATGTGCATTAAATACTCGAGCCTCAAGCTCTGTCTTCGGTCTTTTTCTCGCTCATTCTTACTGTGCTGTCTGGGGAGATGCTCACCTTTGGGGAATGTATGAGGATGGAGCGTATCTGAATGGGGAGGGAGCCGCGATTCCGAGACACGCGCTATAGGGCCGAGCTCGCGACTTTACGTCGGCGTCTGTCTATCTTTACTCTGTCTGTTAAGCGTTAAACCGACTGCTTAGGCTGTTCGTCCGTACCCTGCTAGTCGAGAGGCCCGAGCCGCCAGAGTCTGGGCGGAAAGGAGGCACTTGAAATACGCACTCGGGCCATGCTCCGTGCTCGCACAAAGTCCCGGTCGGCAGCTGCTCCGGCCGAGCCGGAGCTGGCAGAGGCCAGAGAAAGAAAAATCCGTGTCGGCGGCGGCTGGCTGGCGGATGGCGGCTGGCGGGCGGCGGCCACGGGCGCGCTGTCGCACTGCGTCTCTGCCAAAATTTTGGCACAGCCAACAGAAGGACCGGCCCACTCACTGTCCAATGGGCTCTATGGATGTGAGACTAACATTGTTAGTCAAGCCCTGGGGCCAATCAATCGCGGCGACGGCACGGCACATTGCCTAGACGGGCGGGGGCTTGGGGGGGCTTTAAGCACCACTCACAAATTCGTTTTGGTACCGCTGCACTAGCAGCTTGCACGCAGACAAAATCTCAAAAATTCTAGTAGTGGTAGCGCGGTGTTTCCGGGCAATTCTTCCTGGCTATCTGGTTTGGCAATTTCTTGGCTATTTTTTTGGCCACATTTTGCGCCTCATGGCCAGCCGGTCGGCCCTTGTTGACAGCAGCGCCGCCTAAGTAGTCCCCATCTGGAACAAATAGCGCTTGCTTGCCCGCATTCCGCCCGCACGCAGATGGAGGCATGTACCTTCTTTGAACGAAATACATAATGCGTGCCACTACCTGCCCGCCTTTCCGTTTTGTCGGCCAACCACGACTGTCACCTGCTGACCCGGACGGACCTGCTACAGCTCTAAGAAGGCACGACCTATGGTCTTTTCGGTTTCTGCCTTTCTCTTTGTCCTGTTTTGTCTCATCTCGCCTTCCCTCCTGTTGCCATTGCTCATACTAGGACTCGAAGGAGGTATGTTTTGTATCTCTCTTGCATCTATCTGTGTTTGCGTCTGCGTCAAGCATCAATTCCACCCCACCACTTGGTTTTTCCGTTTTGTACCCTCATATTATCTTGTTTCTGGTTTCTAGATTGGTCGAATCGTTTCTTCTGGTCTGCGGATCCGCACCTAGCCGTCTTGCATGGATTGCCCTTTTCCATCATACACTCGCAACCCCCCCCCCCCCCCCCCCCCCCCCCCTTCTCCTCCGTGCCGCCCTCCACTTCCTAGTACCGGACCGGGGATCGTCCATCATTTCGGTGTGGGCAGCGGCTCGTTCTGATTTTGGCCCCAGCGAGCAGAGGGTTGCAGTACAATCTACCGGCCTGGAGGCTTCGCCTCGCCAGGCGTAGGCAGAGAGCAGTCCTTGATCGCCAGTGCAGGAGGAACGAACGAACGGATACAGGGAACAAGGTCCAGGAGACCCTAATGCGACTGTCTTGAGTTCTTGTGCACTTCTGCGGGTTGGTTGCCCATGTGATGCGCGCTGGTTGGATGGTCTGCTGCCTGTCTTGCTCGGGGGCTGCAGAAGCTGCGTGGGCCGCGTGCATTTCCTGCCGTATAGCTGGCTAGGCGGTACAGGCGGTGAGGATGGGAGCAGGTGAGGGTGCGCGGGTTTGCTGCCGCTGTTGCATGCGCCTTGTTGCGAAGACCAACATCATGCTTGATGGCCCGCCCGCCCACTAAGATCATTCCCACCCTCTTTTCTGGCAATCGATACCATTTCGGTCCATGCGCGAGCCGTGTCTCTCCCTTTCTCACTCGAAAACCGAGGCTAACGATACTCTGTCGCAATAGGCGCAGGCCTCATCCATCTAGCCGTGCGTAAGGATTTGGGCTTAACGGTACAGGGTCGATGTGCCGCATTGGGCTGCCTACTTTACCCTACTGCCTCGCCGGCATCAGCAGTCATTACTTCGGCCCGCGAGACGAGACGCTGTGGTCTCACGCCCGCTAACCCCATCCACCACACATCTTCAGTCTTAAAAGACTCACACCTCTCCGGCCGCGACCCCCCCTCTACCCCTCAGATTCAGTGCGGGTTTATCTCAACCGCCAGGTAAGCCCGACGGATGTGTATTTTAAGGACGCTGGCTCCCTGTTCTTCTCCTTCACCTCGCCACTACCCTTCCCTCGAAAATATCTCCACCATCCATCTGTTGTATCATACATACCCATATACTCAGCAGTCTTTGCCCTCCGATTCACTTTGGCTTGGCTGACCGTTCAGCTTATAAGACGGTTTAGCTTCTCTGGTTACACTTTTGTCAACCGGCTACCAGTCAGCTATCAACCCTATCACTATGGCAAAGGTAAAACGGGAAAATGTTCCCTTTCCATTCCCATTTCCCCGAACGCTGACCAGAGCCTTTCTCGCAACATAGTATCTTGGGCATCTTCCGGCTCGTCTTTCCGGCCCCCTGGCCAATTTTGGCCCAGAAAGCCCCGAATTATGCCGAGTTGTACTGAGCACGGCAGATATAGCCGCCATTGACGAAGCTCTCTCCGCTTTCAAGGGTGCGTTGCCTGCTTTTTGAGGAAATGTGGTGACTGAATGCGCCTGTTGTGCCGAATATCTGTATATTTGCTAACTAGCTTTTTAGCTCTGGAGATCGAAGGCCACGAAGTTTCAAAAGAAACCTTCCCGCTGCCCGACGAACTGTGCGAGAGACTCGCATCTGCTGCCTCTGAAGTGCACCAAGGCCGCGGGTTGTGCCAGATCCAGGGTCTCGACCCCACACGCCACTCGGACGCAGACAGCCTCCTTATTTTTCTCGCCCTCTCCAACTGCATTGGCGACAAAAGGGGCATCCAGGACAAAAAGGGGAATGTGATCTGTAAGAGTCCTGAGAAACGGCCGACAACGTAGCCTCGGCTGACAATAGTTGCAGCCCACATTACGGACGCGAAGAACTGGACGGTCCCATACGATCAACGTCACGGGGTGCACACGAATCAGCCTCTGGTAAGCAGGGTTGGGCAGAAAACCGGCTCTTGAGATTGATTGACACCTTGGCCTCCTAGGCTCAAGTTAACCATCCCATGTGAACAGGCGTGGCATTGCGACATGGGTGCCGATGTTCTGGCTCTCCAGGTGCGCCAGATTGCCGCGGCTGGCGGAGCCACCATGGTGGCCTCGTCGTGGAAGATCTACAACAATCTTGCTGCGGAACGCCCTGACGTGATCCGCGTACTAGTGGAACCAAACTGGCCGGTCCATGTGTAAGTCACGGCAACGGGTCAGCGGACAAAGAATAAGGAATAGGGAATAGGCAGAAGGCGGAAGCCAGGCAGACAAAGCTAACTCGAACGCTCTTAGATCGAATCGCAAGTCTCGACATGTCTTAGCTTCGCTGCTAGAGTTTCATGACGGCAAGCTGTTGGTGAACTTTGATCCGAGTCGGCTGGGCACCCACCCAGCCATGGCCTCTCGCCGCGCACGTTTTGCCATTCCAGCCTTGACCGAGGTGCAGCAGGAAGCTCTGCGGGTGGTGGCGGCAACGGCAGAGCGCAACGGTGTGCAGCTGGACAACAAGCCCGGCGACATTGTCTTTATCAACAACTGGGCGCTGCTGCATGCACGCAGCGCATATACCGATGCCAGCGATGAGGCCGAGGACACCCGCGCGGGCAGCCAGCGGCGGCACCTGCTTCGTCTCTGGATTCGCAACTCGGCTCTCGGCTGGAAGATCCCCGAGAACCTGCGGGCGCCGTGGGAAGCCGCGTTCAGCTATGCCGATGAGGGCTACGTGTCTGGGGACCACCAGACTGTCGCGGTGGCCCAGCTCAGGTACCCGGTCGCGCCGGAGCCGGTCTACAAGCCGGCGAGATACACGACCGGGTCGGCAGCGTTTGTAATTGAAGATAGCGACAGCCAGAGCGAAGACGAGGAATGAGAGCAGCCAGTCTTTGTGTTCTCAGGCTTGGTTTGGCTTCTGGGGCTGTTGGGCTGTTGGGCTGTTGGGCTCATGGGGCTATCTTAGGTTTCGGGTAGCTTAACTTGGTCTCTCTTGGCCTCTTGGACTTCCCAGGCTGGCTCCAGTAGTTTCCTGTGAGCTCCTTCCAGTTAGCCTAGCTTCTATACCTCGACTTGCGCAAATTTCGGTTTGGTACAAGCCCGCTTAGTGTGTCTCAGCCCATCAGGAGCCTTGCGAAGTGTGTGTTCGGCGGGGGGTTGCACAGTATAGTAAACAGAAGGAATGAGAAATGCGGCGCGGCCTCGTAATGGTATTGATCGTGCCTTCCGCGTAAAAGCGGCTTTCCTTTGTCGACTTTTTTTTCCACAGTCCGCTGGCAGTACACAAGCACCACGTTCAAAACACCCAAAGCACGGTCCACGCTCTCGGCTTCGCTTGGCTATCCTGACTTATTGCTTCATAGCTTCGGCCGGCACTAGGCCGGGAGGGTGCCGTGTGTCTAGTATTTATGCTAACGCAACATGAAGATTGTCGTGATGCCGTATTGGGACTAGAGCTGTGGGCAACACACAGACATTTCGGGGTGGATACAGCCCTTTGTACTAACTGCTAAACTATGCAGATACGTGTGGAGGCTTGATAACGTGATGGGAAGCGGCGGTGGCAGCAACCATTTTGCACCGCCGCTTTTGTTTTTTATTTTTCTCGCCTGGCTACGAAGGGAATGCGGGACGCAATGGGGGGAGTTCGCTGCGATTGCACAGGTAAAGTCTAAATTGCCATTTGGACCGCATCGAACAGATTGGCGGCGGCTAGCAGCCGAGGCTGCAGTTGGTGGGGCGCAGTCCAACCCGCGGGGATCTACAGAGCAATACTGCATCAGCTTGGTACGGCAGCACCCTCGTATCGCACAATGGGCCTTTGTGTAGGAGCGGATAGATAGTGGCCTACCGGTGTGACCGGTGCCGCCGGTCACACCGGTGGCCGGCCCGCCTGGTTTGCATCTTACGACAAATGGCGGGGATACGAGATACAAGCCATGTACAGTACAAAGGAGCGGGAAGCGGTTGGCAAGAAGGAGGGTGTCGTCGCTGCGCGAATTGGCGCGACGGACTCACCGAGGCAGAGAGGACATGCCCGATAGTGCGTCGGGTGGGGTCGGTGTGAGTGGTTCTGTCGACGAACGAGTCCACGGGCCTGCAAGACCCCAACCAACAACAGGGTGAGCCGGGAGCCGACGGTTGGATGGATGCACTTTGACGCCGTCTCTGGTCGAAACATGCGAACCATGGACGTCTGCCAGCTCAGCATGTTGCCTTGTTTGGATAATCCGTCCGCGGTAAGACACGTGGCCGTGCTCGTGATTGTGCAGTGTTCGTGCTCATCCTCTCCCTCGTCTTCATCCTCGTCCTCCGCAAGGAGTAGTCACAAGCGGCCCTCTACAGAGGGCTTCACCGCCATATGCACATGGCACGGCAGGTCACCCCCTCTTTCTAGCTGTTTCGGACTCTTTAGGCTGGCGGCGCACAAGCTGGCTTGGCTGTCTAGCCTGACCTGCCCATTCTGTCTGACACGTGTAAAGTCTTTATGAGCAGATATACGGAGTCTGGTGCTTGTCTCTACTGCGTTCCCTGCTTTCCCTCTGAAAACGACACCACCGCCCATTTGCCGCTCCACGCCCATTCGCGGGCGCCAGAGTCACCGCCACCACCGGCTGCTTGCTTGAGCGTCTCATCCTTGCCCGGCGGTAGGCCCACCACCACGTCGGCCTTGCACGTACGCAGCGCTAGCACATTGACGCCGGATCCCACGCCCAACGGGCCTATCGCCCCGACAAACGGAGTGGTCGGGTCCCAGTCAACCTGTTTGTATTACCGTTAGCCACCAGTGAGACACGGGAGAGGGTGGGTGAAGCGATTGAAACGATGAGCTTTGGGCGTGACGGGAAGACAAGATAAAGTGGGAAAATAAACGTAACAAAAACAGGGAGAGACATACATCGGCCGTCAGCTTCCGATAGTTCAAGTCGCCTTTGAAAACCACCAGCTCGCTCGTCTGCAAATCCGCCAGCAGGGCCGGCGCCTCCTGGGGCAGGCGCCAAAAGCTACCGGGCAGCGTCCAAAAGGCGTTGGGACGCAACACGACCTGCCCCTCGGCGTACAGCTGGCTCCACTCCTGAAAGAGAAAGGACAGGTCCGCCAGCTCGGCGTCTGATAGGCGGGCCGGCGCCGGCAGGCTCTGGAGCACCTCCTCTTCCGTCGGAGTCTCATAGAAGGACTTTGGCGCCGCCAACGCGTTGAGTAATGCCGCAAAGTCGCCCGGAAGCACGTCCGACACGAACCAGGGAATGTTCTTGGGGTGCAACACCACCACCGTAGCCAGGCCGGAGCGCAGCAGGAAACCGGCCAGTATGAGGTCGACGTACAGTTCAAAGCCAGCATTGTCCAGAACAATGTCGATGCGCCGCTCGCCTTTTGGCCGCGTCGCCCGCGCTGCTCGCAACACCTCGTACACCCTCGGCAGGTCGTTGACCAAGATGTTGGCCTCCGCCTTGCGCCGCGCCTCTGCGCCCTGCAGCTTCTGTATGTCCTCGTACGTCAGGTTCGTCAGCAGCGACAGGTCTGTCGCATTCCCCCACAGGCAGATCTCGCACATCTCTGCAAAAAGCATCTCCTCTGTTGTCACCTTCGCACTCGCAACATCGTGCTGGTGCGCCTCCAGCTGTCGCACCAGCTGACCGTACCGTGCCGCCAGCTCCAGCACGGCCGGTCGCGACGACCGGAACGTACGGATCTTTTGCCGCGCAAACATGTCGTAGGATCGCCAGTGTGTCGACAGTTTGAACGATGTGCTCATCCGTCGGAACAGGTAGCACTCTGTAAAGAGCCACGGCGCATTGTGAAATGACGGGTGTCCGAGCTGCTTCAGTTCCTTGTTGTAGCTCGCCACATCTGGTTGGTCATCGTCACGCAACGGTCTGGCCATCAGAGGTGCTCGGCGAAGTAGTGTAGGAGAAACTCACTCAAGGGCTCGGTCGTGTTGCACGTCGTACTTTAGCCGTGACAGCTCCTCGACGATCTTCTTGCCTTCCTCCACCTTGGCCGGATCGCTGCTTTGGCTCACCGACCGGTATACATCGTCGATTGCCTGGGTCTGCACTCACATGCGCGTTAGCTCGGCCTTCTCCGGCGGTTGGTAGTGCAAGGTGGCTCACAATGATCACAGGCCAACGCTCCCGGGCCGTCTGCCACGCAAAAGACGTCTTGTCAGCTGTCGAGTAGCCAGCTGTCTCTTCAGTATTTGCAAAGCTATTTCATTCCTAGGGCTGTCTTACACCTTGTTGCTTCGTGCTTCATTGTCGTCATTGTCGAAAGGTCGTTTGTTGTCAGAGACGATCTCGAACTTTTCTGCAGCTATCGAGCTTAGCTGTTTTCCGCCAGGCGGGGCTTGTCACACAGTATGCGGGGTGAATATTTGTCACTGGCGTCGCCGCGAAGACTTGCTATGTGCCACAGTCTGTACACAGCGTCATAGTATTCCTGGAACTTCCCCCAAAAAATGTAATATTTATTTGATTTGAAAATGCAATCAATCGCATACAGAGCTTACTTAAATTCTTTAGCACAATACTCCGTACAGGGATTATAGGTGAATTTCTAGACAATACACATTAGATTTTAGGTATCTTTGCCCATCCCATACGAGATACCTTACCCGAGTGCTAGATCTAAACAACTCATTCCTTTTTAACATGTCCTGTTCACTCTCAAAATTCAAATTGGTAAGATCAGCTGTCGAGAAAGAACGGCAAACACTATCCTTTAATACTTCCTAGGAAATTTCAGTCGATACTCCACTCACTGTCCGATTCCCAATGTCTCTCCTCCCCTTTGTAAATTTACATGTCATATATTGATCGTGTATGGTGGTAGTTGGAACTGCGGGTACTTCCGCTCGGCGGTCGCGCGCATCTTTGTTGGGGGCAAATGCGTGAGGATGCACGTCACGGTACGGCGCACGAGCCTCGCAGAATCATGCAACAGATATGTTTTGGAAAATTGATCCATAGTCGACTGGAAATTGTCCCTATTTGCCTTATAATTTCCCTCACCATATATCCACATTTTTCCTCTATTCTGCAGTCCAGCGCTCCGCAGCAGCTACCTGTTCCAGGTGATCTTTACGAATACAAGGAGGCACAAAGGTGGTGTAGAATGAGTAACCTATAAATGACCGCGTAGAGGACTGCGCGGCCGAGAGTGTGGCTGACCAGGCAATCATCACCAAGGGCCTTTCAAGCTGTTGTTGGAATTTATGGTCACCGCAATTCAACCATTGTCAATAGATATAATACTCCGTTTGGGTATTGATTTTTCAAACGCTTTTTTGAAAAAATAAAGGCGGCCGCCGCTCCGGGTCTCAACACTCTCTACCCCTGCATCAATCGCCAATAACCACACAATGTCCTGCCCTGTATATCCCTACACGACGCGCAAATCAGTACCAGAGCCACACTCAGCTAACAGTTTCAACAGCAATAACTAAACAAACGGGCACATGAGCATCATGGTCCTGTACGTTTTGCCTAGCCGGAAAACCTATGCCAATAGGTGCTAGCAAGATTGTAGAACATCCAAACGGTGACAGGAACGGCAAAGATCTGGGCGATCTCGAAAGGATACCGAGTGCGAACCGCCGTCTCAATGTATGTGCTTTCCTTACCGCCCACTGCACTGGGCAATGCAGGAAAACGGCCGGTGGAAATGTACGTATCCATCAGAGCGTCCTTCTCGTACCACCGTTCACGCAGCCACTTGTCAAATACCTCGGCGTTCTCCAACGGAATGTCGTTCACGCGGAACCGGCGCCAGTGAAAATTGACCGACTTGGGTGGCCGGCCCTGGAGATAAGTGCTCGACAGTGTGAAGTATTTTTCGCTGTAGTCGCCGCGTCTGGGATATCATTAGATGGGGCGCTTCGGGGACAGGGACAGGGCCAGGGGGGGTGGAAGACATACTTGACGCCTTCGTAGGCAACGGTGCAGTCATAAACGTATTCGACAGAGCCTTTCAGCTCAGAGAGACAAAAGTACATGCCGGTGCTCCGTGGCAGAAGGACATGCTCGGTGTCCTTGATGCCGATCTTCTCCGCCCACTTGGCCGACTTCACCCGTCCATTAGACGAAAGGTTGGTGCCCTCGGGGAAGAGAAGTAGCCACATGGGGTCGCGGTATGGCTGCCCTTTGGGGTCCAGATGCTCGGCCCGCAGCTCCTCCAGGCGGTATGCCATGCGCGGTTGGTCTATGGCCATCTTGCGGGACATGAAAATAAAGCCATAAAACATCATACCGGGACCGATGATGGGGATGTATTTGAGGGACTCCTTGAGGATGATAAAGATGCTGCCGTGCGAGCTTGGCTTGTTGGCGTAACCAACCCACCAGAGGTACAGCCAGTCGGTGTAAATCTGGCAGCCGTTAGCATACGTTTGATCTTGTGGCATCTCAAAATCTACCGTCCTCGTACCTGGTGGTTAGCAATGAGGACAAGTCGCTCGGGAAAATTGAATTCCACCCGCCCATCAGGCAGCGCCTTGATCTGTCCCGCCACTGACGCGTCGCCGCTGATGCGGATTGTGGTTGGCCCCCACCAGTAAGTCATGGTGGTAATGACCAGGCCAAAGGACTGCTTCGTGACCGTCATGTAGTCGCTGAACAAACGGCGGTTGATCCAGTAGAGAGGCCCACCGATCCATTGTGTGATTTGGATCCTGCAAGGTCAACCAAATAATGCAAATACCGCCTCGGCGCACATGGACTGAGGAAAAGACGTACGTGATGGCACAGATGAAAAAGAAGACGAGTAATGTCACGCCTCGCACGATCTGGATTGGCCGCCCATGCTTCTCTTTTCCCGAAGGATGGGCGTAATCCGCACCGCTGGCGGCGACGGCGACAGGCGGCTTTGTCAAGGTGTCCGCTTTAGGCTTAATTCTCTGGTGCACTTCGATGGCCATGGCGGCTGCCACAGCGTACGTGCGGTACGGATAGTGGATATTGGAGCTGGATATTGGGTTTGGGGTTTAACGGATGCCGTGCTCTGCTTCCTTGGCCAAAACGCAACAACGGCAGTTGATGAGGTAGCGGGAGAAGAGAAAGGAGATAAAGAATATGTTAAAAGGATGAAAGGGGGCTGTGGGAGCTGTTGAGCTGTTGTATCGACCTGTGAGCTGTCAAGCTGTCAAGGTTGAGTTGTCAAGCTATGCTGCCAAGCTGCCAAGCTGTCGGGTGGCTGTCAACACGCCACAGCCCTTCCCCCAAGAAAAAGGCAGGCCGATGGAAATGGGGTATTGGTACCGGTAATGGTATTGGTTATTGGTGATTGGCGAAGAGGAAAAGCCATAGGGAGGAAGGCAGATGGCGGGGTTGTGGCAGGTGGTCGAGAGGCGGAAAGAGAGGGGCAAAGGGGCGAGATAGAAAGAAGAAGACTGCGTCCTACCCGGTTGCTGCCTGTCGTATCAGAAGCCAGGGTATGCGCTCGTAGAGAAGGTACAGCCTGAATCCGTTCAGGCAGCCAGCAAGTGTCATCGGACAGGCCGGCACTTAGTCAGGTAAGATCGTCCGCCAAGCATACCAGCTAGCGGCCAACCAAGATGTCGGATTCGGTGCACTGCTAGACGAAATACGGTCTAGAGCCCCGCTCATGTGATCCCCAAATAGGTCGACAGGCTTACGGTTTTTGCACCCAAACAATTGAGTAAAATCGGCAGGAAGACGGGACGCTCGCGACTTCACTTCTCTCCCAAAGCGCCATGCCTGAGTAGGAGAGGTTTCGGTCAGCCACCAACCCATAGGTTTCGACCTCGGAGCAGCAGATGGGCTGAGCGCCACACGAGCAAAATTTGCCGAAATCCGACGTCTGGGAGCTGCTGGCGCCGACGGCGCTGCGATCTAGCTGACGCGACATGCGAACCTTGCGAAACGCAGCCAGAGCCATCATGCAAGGTCATCTGCAAGGATGTGCACACAACTGTCACCAGCAGCCGTTTTCGACTACCGCTGCGCGACGGGAGCTGCTCGATGCTGCCAGCTTGCCAGTCTGCATCGAGCCGCGGTACCAGGAAAGTCCGCCGTCATCGCTGCTCTCACTGCACTGGCCACAACCGCCGCGAAATATTCTGATCATCCCTAAGCTGCACGTGCCGCGTGTGACCCAGTCGGCTCTGACGTTTGCCGAGCACATTGCCCGCAACTATGCCGGCCTCAACCTCATCTTTGAACACCGCGTCGCCCAGGCTGTCCATGAGAAACTACCGTTTCCAATCTACACGACCGACAGCACCAACACGCGGACGCTACTCCCCAAGAAGGTAGACCTGATCACCACCCTTGGCGGCGATGGCACCATCCTGCGTGCTGCCAGCCTCTTCTCATTACAGCCCAGCGTCCCGCCTGTGCTCTCCTTCAGTATGGGCACCCTCGGCTTCCTTGGCGAGTGGAAGTTTGAGGAGTACAAGCGTGCCTGGCGAGAGGTCTACATGAGCGGAAGCGGTGTGGCCGCCGACGACCTGGACGAGGCTGGGGCGCAGACCGCCATGCCAGCTGCCTGGGACGGCGCTCGTGGTCGGAGCATGGGTGTCAAGCGTGTGTCGCGCATGATGCTTCGCAACCGGCTCAAAGTCGGCATCTTTGATCAGGATGGCGTCAACATCAACGACCGCTTGGCAACGGCCACCACCGCGGTCGGCGCTACCTTGTCGGACCCTCGGCCAGAAAGCGACATGTCACCGTCCACATCCCCGCCACCAGCCTTCCACGCCATGAACGAACTGCTCATACATCGTGGACCGCACACCCACCTTGCCGTCATCGACATCTACCTCAACGACCACTTTTTGACCGAAGCTGTAGCCGACGGCATCCTCGTCAGCACCCCGACCGGCTCGACCGCCTACTCTCTGAGCGCCGGGGGCTCCATCATCCACCCACTCGTCGGCTCGCTGCTCATTACCCCTATCTGCCCCCGCAGCTTGAGCTTCCGTCCTCTGGTGCTTCCGCTCAGCACCAAGGTCTCCCTGCGCCTGAGCAAGCGGAACCGCGGCCGCGAGCTAGAGGTCAGCATTGACGGCAAGCGCAAGGCTGGTGTCGGCGTCGGCATCGAGGTCCGGGTAGAGGGCGAGACTGTTGGCCGCGCCGCCGACGGTAGCTGGCGTGGCGGCATGCCCTGCGTCATCCGCGCTCCGCGCCACGCGGAGGGCGGCGGTCTGCTGGAGGACGACGACGGATGGGTCGGCGGTCTGAACGGCCTGCTCAAGTTCAACTATCCCTTTGGCGAGAAGCCCAGCACTTAGTCTCTGTCCCGGGGAGTCTTGCGAAGAGACACATCACGCCGCTCACGACCATGGCACAGACAGACATGGCACATGTTGCATTGGGCTCTTGCATTGATAGCTACTAGAATCATGACGAGACATGGCCATGGCCTGACCACGGCTGATAGGCTTTTGCTTGCCGAGGTTGTGCCTGCCCGAAACCGTTCTGCGGACCGCCGACCTGTCTTGTCATCCGTCCGGAATACGCCATATGTTATATGCGCTGATTGTTTGCCGATGCAACACATTGTGTCCATTTGGGATCGCTTTTCTGCCGAGCTCGCTCGGCGAAGCGGCATCGGTAGACGCGTAAAGCTCGACTTCTCGGTTCAGCAAAAAGCCAGAGGTACCTTTCCCGCTCGGGTATAGCGTGTCTGTTTCGTGTTCGGCTTTACCAAGTGCGGCCAGGCTGCCGGCTGTCGTCTTCCTCCGCTGGTCCACCTGGCCCAACTCTCTTCATACTCGGATGTTTCCTCCAGTCTTGCCGATGCCGAGCCGCTCTTCACGCTTCACGGCCGAGGGCCTGGCCGACCGTCCAGCCATTTACTCATGTACGGCCCATCCAACCAGTAGCCCAGCTTAGCGTAATAGCTGCGGACGCCAACGCCCGAGATGACACTAATCTTGTCGCTATCATGCTCGTCCCGTGCAATCCGCTCTGCCTCCTCCATTAACAGTGTGCCGAAGCCCTGGTGCTGAAACTTTTTCGGGTCGCGTGCATGTACAGGCACTGCGGTCCCGTACACGTGAAGTTCACGCACAAGACTCGTCGGCTGGCCGATAAGCTCCTCCCGAAAAGTGTACTTTTCCGTGCACTGGCGCAGACGCAACAGCCCGACAAGAATGTCCTGTTTGGGGTCTTCATAGGCAAGGAACGTCTCCCATCCGCCATTGGCCGTATAATCGCGCCGCACCAGCTCAATTTGGTTCGGCCGCACCTTGTGCTTCACCTCGTTGATGCCCACCTCGCGCGTACGCACATCGCGGCATGTCGTGCCAAAGTCCTTCATCCGTGCCAGCGCCAACTCGCGCAGGTTGCCGTTCTCGACGCCAGACGTCACCAGCGGCATGGGGATGTCGCGTTGAACTCGGTAGATCCGCGTCCATGGCGGCACAAGCGCGAGGATCCGCGCCACCAGATCAATCAGTCCGTTGGGCGTGTAGTTCTGATACCGCCCGGTTCGCCAGAGCTCGTACAGACCCGTGCCACGAATCACCAATGTCGGATAGATCTTGAGTCCGTCGGTCCGAAAAGCCGGGTTCTCAAAGTACTCTCGGAACTGGTCGAGATCACGCTCCATGCCGACGTTGGGCAAGTCCGGCATCATGTGGCTGACCACCTTGTACCCGGCGTCCTTGGCCAAGCAAAATGTCTCTGCCACTGCTGCCACTGTGTGGCCTCGGTTGGTGTCCCGTGCCACGTCTTCGTACAGCGACTGAACACCTATCTCCAGGCGCGTGCAGCCATACCGAAGCATACTCGATAAGTGCGGCTGCAGACAGTAATCGGGCCGGGTCTCAATGGTGATGCCTACACACTTCGTGTTGCTCATCTGGCCCGCCGCCACAGCCTCGTCCACGTTGGATGTCTGATATCCACTCAGAGCATTGTGTAGCTGGGCAATAAAATCCTCTCGGTAGGGCTCGGGCAAGGACATAAAGGTCCCGCCCATGATAATATACTCCACCTTGTCGACAGAGTGTCCGAGAGCCTTCAGCTGGTCAACCCTCCCGCGGGCCTGCTCAAATGGATCGTACCGCGCCCTGACAGCCCGCATGGATGTCGGCTCGTAGCCTGTGTATGACTGGGTGCTGTACTCAAAGTCCGAGTCTGGCCCGCCGGGACAGTAAACGCAAATGTTGCCCGTGTAGGCAATATGTGGGCACCGATGCGGTTTGCACATTACAGCCACAACAGCAATGCCAGACGAGGTTCCTACGCGTCAACTTGGGTCAGTATGGCCGGGGCTGGCTCACATAAGCACGGTCCGCAGCGACTCACGAATCGGTTTTGCAATCAGCTTTGGCAGGATGTATTTCTTGTAGTGCTCAGGAACAGCAGCGATGATCGCTGTCAGTGGCGGCACACCGTTGACCTTGTGCTTCCTAGCATACTTGGAGCGGAGACTGTTCAGGTTGATATCCCGCTGAGGCCGCCCTCGGTTCTTGGCAGCCTCTTCAAAGTCCTCAATGAGCGCATGCGCAATGTCGGCACAGCACCGCAGGAAACGCTCATTCTCGGGTGGAAGAGCTTCTTTGCCTCGCTTCGATGTTCTCAGGGTTGTCGTAATTGTCGCCATCATTTCTGCGTGTTCCGAATCTCCTCCCAAACGATATGTTGCGGCTCTATCAGACATCTCCTACGTCGGTTGTACTTTTTGGTGGGGCCGCCCCGCCAATGAAATTGGTTAGCCTAGGAAGTGAGTTAGCCCCGTCAAAGTGTGGCGCATGCTTGTACGGTGTGCTTGGGATAACCGTACTTTTGTGTTCCGTGGCTGTGCTTTTGCCGTGTCCCCGTGGTGCAGCACGGCGGATCGGACCCGTGCTTTTCCGCTCTCCCGACCTCTGGCTCAGGGCTTGCCGACATTTGGGGCATTTGTTGGGGCATTGGGGCACTTGGGGGCCTCCACAGCGCGACAGAGGGACAAGCTGCACTAACTGGAAAGCCTCCCCGGGCCGCCTATGAGTCGGTTTTATTATCGCAATAACACCCCGTTATTATCGGCCACAGCTATTCTTTTTTTGCCGCACCCCTCATTCCACCCCAATCATCAACACATCGGCGCCTCCTGCTCACTCGGCATTCTGTCGCCTCTCACCCAACTACATCCCTCTTCTCGCCCTCCTCCACGCCAGAGCAAGCAAGAATGCAGGCACTTACACGGTGTACCCGGCCGTCGCTGCTGCGACAGGTGCCCTCCCGTGCTTACAGCTCGCTGTCCAGTCCCTATGCTGCCACTATCAGCAACCTCCGCATCAATTCGGACACCAAGGTCATCTACCAGGGCTTCACTGGCAAGCAAGGAACGTGAGTACAGAGTCTACACAAAGAAGCAGGAATTGAGCAGCTTTGCTGACTTTGCTCCGATTAGTTTCCATGCCCAGCAGGCTCTTGACTACGGTAAATAGCTCTGCTCTCTCTTCCTCGATACCTCCCACATGCAGCTATGTACTCATGCCTACTACCTGTGCCGTCAACAGGGACCAAAATTGTTGGTGGAACGAACCCGAAGAAGGCTGGCACCACGCATCTGGGTCTTCCTGTGTTTGCAACTGTCGCCGAAGCCGTCAAGGAGACTGGCGCCACAGCGACGGCGATCTTTGTTCCGTAAGTCGCCGCGGCTCCCCTGGCCGTTAGTGAGCGATACCTTTTGTTCAGCTAACATTTGCCTTCTTATCACAGCCCGCCGGTTGCAGCAAGTGGCATTGAGGAGGCCATCAAAGCCGAGATTCCTCTCGTTGTTTGTATCACGGAGGGCATTCCCCAGCATGGTCAGTTTTCAACTCGTCACAAATGCTTCTCATAGGCCTTTGTGTACTGATTCTTGGTGGGTATCGCAGACATGCTTCGCATCACCGACATCTTGAAAACACAGTCCAAGACTCGTCTCGTTGGCCCTAATTGCCCCGGTATCATCGCCCCCGGCCAGTGCAAGATCGGCATCATGCCCGGCTTCATTCACAAGCGCGGTCGTATTGGAATTGTCAGCCGGTCCGGCACCCTTACCTACGAGGCTGTCAACCAGACCACATTGGAAGGCCTCGGCCAGTCCCTTGTTGTTGGCATTGGTGGTGATCCGTTCAGCGGCACCAATTTTATTGACTGCCTGAAGGTCTTCCTAGAGGATGAGGAGACCGAGGGCATCATCATGATTGGCGAGATTGGCGGCTCTGCCGAGGAGGATGCCGCCGAGTTCCTCCTCGCTAACAACACGGTCAATGGCGGCAAGCCGGTTGTGTCATTCATTGCGGGTATCTCGGCGCCACCTGGGCGCCGTATGGGCCACGCCGGTGCCATCGTCTCCGGTGGAAAGGGTGGTGCGGACTCCAAGATCAAGGCGCTGGAGTCAGCAGGGGTGGTCGTCGAGCGCTCTCCGGCTGGTCTGGGCAAGGCTCTGCGCAATGAGTTTGTCCGCCGTGATCTGCTGTAAACGCCTGAATCGCTGGCAAACTTCCCATACCACATCAAAAAGAACTCGGTTACTGAATCCTCTGAACGAATACCATCTGCTGGTAGTCAGTGCCTGTTAACTGTGCCTGTCAGTTGCACGAGGACTGTTGATTGATTGGGATGATCTGTGGAACGTGGTTTTAGAGTTTTGGGCAGAGAGCCAATGCCAACAGCATAGACATATACTTGACTTTCCTTTGTCTACTCCGATGAGTCGGCCAGGAGTCTAGAATTTTGTAGGTGAGGAATTCTTCAAATCTTGTCTTGCATGTGTGCTTTGATTCTCTGTTCTCTCTCTCCCTCCTGTGGATAGATCGGGCCAGGCGAAGCCACATACTGAGCTGGTGACTAAGTGTACAAATGCAGCGCATACAACCTGGTTGGACTATCTCACGTATTCCAATGCCAATCTCATTCTCTGCGCCTTTTTGGCGACGCAAACCGCGATAAAGATCATAGTTCTGTAGAATCCATGTGCGTCCTTCAACCCAAATGCGCCAAGCTGGGTAATCAATATCACATAGCTGATGCTCCGCGTCAAAGCCAGACTGAAAACGGAAAAATAAACCATGCATGAATGGCTCAGGTCCCCGGTGAACGGGGGGGGTTTGAAAGAAATCCGAAGAAACCTGTAAATGCACAGCAATGAGTTTCGAATGACGCATAGACCACAATTGGACCTGCATCTATAGCAAGTCTCCCACGTAGACAAGGGGAAAACGGAAAGCAAGAAAGGCCAGAAGACATGAGAAGCAGGCAGTTCGGCTTGGCAGCATCATGAAAACCGCTACTGCTCACCAAGCAACCGAGCAGTGATGTCGCCCATATATGCTTCCTCCAGCTCGTAGTCTTCCCCACCGTTGCGATCGATGCCGACAAAATTAAAGGCCTCCACCACGGCATCAAGCCCGAAGCCCATGCCGATGAACCGGTCAATCAGGTTCTTGTTATAACCCTGATACCTAAACAACATTCACGTCAATATAAATCCTGTGGGATAGCCACTCCGCAAATGGTGTTCCGACAACACAAAAATAGTCATACCTGCTCGGGTCCTCGGGCTTCTTTTCCACCATCTTGCGGGTAAATTGCCCTGGTAGTCCATGTCTACGAGGAGCCCCGGCAAATCGAACGGCCCAATCATGGGCTACAACATTAAAGTATTCGGGATCTTCCACCAACATTCTCGCGACCTCAGCATCTTGAGGGTCATCTGGGTTCGGCGATTCGAGCAGCATCCGAAGTGACAAAAGAGCCATTTTTATGGTGCCTACAGGTGACCAGCCAGTGCCCAACGTGTCGAGACAGATGGCACCCTATCGAAACGGAAGAAAAAGAGATCAGTCTTAGCGGGGCTCAATATTGTACGATGCCTACAGCTGTCGACAGAAATGGGTGAGGGATCTTACTGTTTGGCTGCTGATGTTAGGATGCCATATGCGTGTGTCGAATTTGATAATAGGCGACTTGAACGGGTACATGTCTGGGATTTGGATATCGACAGTGTATGTGCCACCATAGTAGGGCGTGTCAGGCGGTGCTGGAAAGGTCCCCTTCAGATGGGTCAAGTTGCCAGGGTCAACCGGGGCCGCAAAGACGCCAGACTTGTCCTTGTCTTGGTTTATGTCGTGGAGCTCCTTTGCGATCCGCCTTTCCCTTGTCGACGCCATAGTGAGAGGTGGCAATGTTCGGAGGCAAGAAAAAGGGCCGTTTGTGTTGTCGAGTTCAGCCGAGCAGCTTCCGGTTCCGTCCACCCTGAGGACGTCAAGGCTTTACCGATCAGCCAGCCGAGCTATTGTCGTGTGTAACCCTTTGATCGAAATCCTGTGGGAAGAAGTCAAGGGCGTGGTCGGGCTGCCGAGGCCGGGCAGTTTGCCGTTGATTCTGCGCGGAGTCGTTACTAAGTGAGGGGTAAAATGTCCGTACAGGACTGTTGGAGAGAAAGAAGGGCAGGGGGAGGGGAAATATGTACCTGTATAGACGCAGAGTCTGGGATCTTCTCTGTGGAATGTGCTGGGAAGGTGGGGATAAAAGATGGCTCTTGGGAAGCTGTCGTTCTGTTACGACGGACGCCTCCCGAGTTGTCCGCCTCGCCTTGTCGTTTGCCGAGACGCAGGACCCCACCGAGCCTACGTTTTACGGTTACGCCGTAGGACGTGTCACGTGGCTCGATTACATACGCATTGACAGCTGTCGCGTTTCGCCTGGCGCCTGGAGATGGGGTCCAGAGCCGGCCAGCTCTCATTGTGGTCCAGCTTCCCTTCTGCTTCAAACACTCAACCCGACTGCATCGCCAACATTCGATCGCCACATCTTCCAGATTTATTGGCCATCGAGTTCGGATATACAATGGTATGAGCACTCTGGCAACGGTCCGAATGTCTGCAGCTGTTTCCTAACGGTATCTTTGGCAGGGTCAAAACCAATCTGGGATGGGCGGTGGCGGCCCTGGGGACGGCAGGGACGAGAAGGACAAGAAGGTGAGAGTTGTGCTGTCGTGCTCCATTTTTCCCGCATAGTGCACACAGAACTGCGATGGTTGTTGACTGCTTGTGTGATGAGCAGAAGGAGAAGCCGAAGTACGAGCCTCCGCCGCGGCCAACAACTCGTGTCGGGCGCAAGAAGAGAAAGGGCGGCGGCACGAGTGCTGCGGCCAAGCTCCCAGCAGTATTCCCAACCAGTCGATGCAAGCTGCGACTTCTCCGCATGCAGCGTATCCACGACCACCTGTTGCTGGAAGAGGAATACGTCGAAAATCAGGAGCGCCTGCGGAAGGCTAAAGCTGCCAAGGACAACAACGCGCCAGCTTCCGACCTCGATGCTGGTAGCGACCGGTTGGCTGATGAGCGCGGCCGTGTTGACGACATGCGTGGCAGCCCGATGAGCGTCGGCACGCTTGAGGAAATGATTGATGACGACCACGCGATCGTGTCCAGCACAACAGGACCGGAATATTACGTCAGCATCATGAGCTTTGTTGACAAGGACCTGCTGGAGCCTGGCGCCAGCGTGCTGTTGAATCACAAGAGCGTCAGTATCGTGGGTGTTCTCACCGACGACACGGACCCGTCTGTCAGCGTGATGAAGCTGGACAAGGCGCCGATTGAGTCCTACGCCGACATTGGAGGCCTAGAGGCGCAGATACAAGAAGTTCGCGAGTCGGTGGAGCTGCCTCTGCTGCACCCCGAGCTATACGAAGAAATGGGCATCAAGCCTCCAAAAGGCGTCATCCTTTACGGCGCGCCGGGCACGGGCAAGACCCTACTGGCCAAAGCTGTTGCCAACCAGACATCGGCCACCTTCTTGCGCATTGTGGGCAGCGAGCTAATTCAAAAATATCTCGGCGATGGCCCGCGTCTTGTCCGACAGCTCTTCCAGGTAAGATAAATGGATGCATATGAACTTCAGTCCGCCGGCGTCGCTAGCGCCACTGCTGCCCGATCTCGCTGACAAGTAATTTCAGGTCGCAGCAGAAAACGCTCCATCCATTGTCTTCATCGACGAGATCGACGCCATTGGCACGAAACGGTACGATTCGACGTCCGGGGGCGAACGCGAGGTTCAGCGGACGATGTTGGAGCTCCTCAACCAGCTGGACGGCTTCGATGACCGCGGCGATGTGAAAGTGATCATGGCAACCAACAAGATCGAATCGCTGGACCCAGCTCTGATCCGACCGGGGCGTATCGACCGGAAGATTCTGTTTGAGAATCCTGACCAGAACACAAAGCGCAAGATCTTCACGCTGCACACATCCAAGATGTCCCTCAATGAGGATGTGGATCTGGAGGAATTCATTGCGCAAAAGGACGACCTGTCTGGTGCCGACATCAAGGCGATCTGCTCCGAGGCAGGACTGATGGCTCTGCGGGAGCGAAGAATGCGCGTGCAGATGGCAGACTTCCGTGCTGCTCGGGAACGTGTTCTTCGTACAAAGCAAGAGGGCGAGCCAGAGGGCCTGTACTTGTAGATAGCAGTGTACCAGTCACTTGTTTCGCCTCTCACTGCAAACTCCAGGTGCTATGCAATAATCAATCGTGTCTTTTTTCATACAGGTGCTCTACGCCACGCCTTTGTATCGGGGTCTCGTCCTGTTTGGACACCGAAAAATCTTGTTCCTATTCTCTACCAAAAACAGCAACCATCATAAAATAGAGTAATAATCGCCTTCAAGCCTTCTCATCCTTGTCCTCGCCAGCTAGAAGCTGCACCTCACGCTCCGAGTCAGCCAAGCCCAGATCGCCCGGAGCCGGCCCGACACCAATATCGCGCAGCACGCCGTGGTTAATGTCCTGCCGGCCCTCTGCTGCCTTGACCACCTCCATGAGCTGCCGCGTCGCAACGGGCCACGGAGGGAGCGCAGACGCACCGGCAGGATTCGTCACGCACGCGATTGCCGGATGAGTGGCGAGCTGATGTTGGGGTAGAGGCACCTGGCCAGCCAGAATCTGCTCCACCGACAGATGTTGACCGTAAAATTCAGCGTTCGCATCCGGCCGGCTGATAATAATGGTTCCATCGGCCTGAACGCCAGCATAGAAGCCACGGCTTTTCATGTAGCTGTAAATAGGCGAGACGCCGGCCGAGGCCAGGGTAGCTTCCACGGAGCCGCCGGCGCCGACAGGCCCGGCCACAAGGCCAACCTCACCACCCAGCGACACACGGGGGTGCGTAAAGGCCCGCACGGCGTCCGGGGTCCGCAACACGCAGACACAATCATAGATATCGAGGCCAATCATAAAGCCGGCGCCAAGGGTGTGGACAAGAAAGCCAGACGGGGGAGACCAGCCGCCATCAGGCAGGCGCGCGACGATAATGCCAGAGCCGCCAGCGCCAGATATGTGCAGAGCACTGCGGAAGGTGGTGAAAATGGCCAGGCCGGCAGCAGATTGGATGACCTCGGCTGGTATCTTGACCAGCGTCTTCGCCGGTTTACCCTTGGGGCCAGATGCATTGGCATCTTGGACTTAGTTGGAGTAGAAGCCCTCATCTGGACACGTATTAGCCTATCTGCAATTGCGCCCGATTGGCAAACGATACCATACGGCAGAATGACCGGAGGATCCGGGCAGCCTTGTCGCTCTCCTGGTCAAGCGACGACGGCCAAAAGGCCTCCGAGCCCAGCTTGTGTGTAATTTTGTTGATCGGGACGCCTGCCTTAACACTCCACTGGTACAGACGGTCGCGCATCGCTGGCTTTGACGGCGTGGCTGCTACATTCCCTGCGCTGTACGCCATGCTGACGGCCGGGAACGCGGACGACGGAGGCGGCTCAAAGTAGGGCTGCTGCATAGGTCTTGGTGGCAATGTCGGGTTCGAGCCATATTCGGCATCGTATGGCGGGGATTGTGGCTGCGAAGGCATTGTGGGAATTAGCACCTTGCATCAAGGGAGGCAGCTTGCGGCTTTTTACACGTGTGGGAGGCCATTTTATATAGCATCCACAAACCCTTGGTGTACGTGCTATTTGATTAAACAGCGCAGAAGGCTCAGAACGTGGCGGAACAATATCGCAGGATAGGCTGCAATGCCGCGCCAGGTGACGTATATCCCTTGAAAGCCACAGCGTCGGCATTAGCGCAGCCTTTTAGCACCCTAGTCCTGTCGTCGACCAGTTGCAGTTCGAAAGCCTCATAACAGCGAGTCTTTTTCATTTTCCTTAATTGGTCTATTAAACCTTATTCAACATGTAGTCAACCCCAAGCCAGCTCAAGTCGAGCAAAGCGCCAGCAAGGAAACAAATGACAACCTGTTCGGCTTTCACCATTCACAGGTGAATAGGAGTCAGAGAGACAAAAAGAGTGAGAAAGGTGGCCATTAAGCTGCAATTGTGACCTCGACTTCAACACCGGCCTCGACTGGGAATGTGTTAGCAAACAAGACTTCACAGGCAAACATCGCCAACGTCCGTCCTTACTGTTGACAATCACCGACTTGACCACCTCCGTTGGGGCGTGGAGGTCGATCAAACGCTTGTGGATGCGCAGCTCGTACATGTCCCACGTCTTGCTGCCCTCACCGCAAGGAGTCTTGCGGGTCGTGATCTTGAGGTTCTTGGTAGGCAGGCGGACGGGGCCCTTGACGACGAGATCCTTCGACCGCGCGCGCTCGATCAGCTCTGAGCAGACACGCTCCAGAGACTGGACCTTGCGGCTTGTCAAGGTGATGCGGATACGGTGAGCCTTCTGTTACGTAGCAGTTAGAATCTGTATGTTTCTTGCGCTTTGAAACAATTCAGCAAAGTGCACGAACCGGCTGCTCAGCGAAATCTTTCTCGCCCTTCTGGTAAGACATTTTCTGTTGAGGTATTCGAAAAGAGGTTTAAAAAAAAGAACTGGAGGTTTCCGTCACGACTCGAACGCTCGGCGCTTCAGCAAAGTGATGACGGCAAAGGGTGTGTTAATGGTGGTGAAAGAAAACTTCCGGTTTGGCTCTTTTCTGTCGCAAAAATTTAGCCAATTTTGGTGGGTATTTTTCAGGGCTGGGGTGACCCACATCCAGGCATAATAATATTCCATACACTTGGATTACATACTGTCGGTATAAATGCGTCTGGGAGCGCTGTGGGCGCCCGCGTGGTCACGTGTGGGCACACGTGGCCGCTGGGCATGATCCGAAAGATAGGGGTAGCGCGAGGAGCGGTCCCTACAGGAGTAATTTGCCCACCAATTTGTGTGTTTCTACTTTGGAGGAGACAAGAAGCTTCACCACCAGATCAACTGTATACCCGCCTCAAGGAAGAGGAGGACGTACAGGATCTAGAGTGACTTGCATTCAACAGCGAATCTACACCTATTCACTTGTACCTTTTGTTTTTATCCGTCTCGTGTGGATCGACACATACTCTATATTCAAGTGGTAAAATATAGAGCCAAAAAAGACTCTCTCTAGCCGGGAATTGAACCCGGGTCCCGGGCGTGACAAGCCCGTATACTGACCACTATACTACCAGAGATTAATAAAATTATATGTTACTCTCCATAATATAAATTGTAGCCCCTCACTTCATATCTTATGAGATATCCTACATCACAATATAACCGTACATGTATAACATATACTGTCTCGAATCTGTTTGGTGGGCTCCAACTACAAAGCCTATACAAGGTAGAACTACTTTCATTGAGGTTATAGTAAGAATTACTTCGCACAAAATACAATCCGCGCTCGCGCTGCCAAGTGATTGTAAATCATTTGTCAGGCTTGGGCTGTTTACCATGCCCAAAATAAGGCTAGCCCGATAAGCCGACCAGCCAAATGCAAATGGCAGTCGCCTTGGGAAACATGAGCCTTTCGCCCTGATCTGCCACAATCCTTCGTGCAGAGTACGCCTGAGTCATGAATCAAAACAATCGTATCAACAGCATCGTCACTTTGGATGAACTGTCAATTAAGTACAATTCATGCCTTGCCAAAGAGGTGTTTCAGGGCAGTTGGTACATCCTCCATTCCTGGCATCCGTGGGGGAGGGGATGGCGTTCAGGCACCACCTGGGCTGCTGCTTCTACTGCTCGTGGCATCGTTCAAAGCGTTCACGTCAGATGCTGTCTCCGGTAGCGCAGAGCCCGCAGGCCCATCGCGCCGGGCAGTGTCTTGTCCAGAAGCGTCTCTCACACCCAGCGACGCCGTGCTAGCTCCCAGTCCCGCATCTAGGCGGGTGCTTCCAATCAAGCCTGTGGCTATGCTTGGCCCTTGCATCTCGCTGTTTTCGTAATGCATGTAGCCAGAACTTGCAGTATGATGGGCGGTGCCATGTGCGTGGTGTTCAAAGAATTCAGAGCCGGACTCGCCATCCTCAATTGATGCCATTGGTGGGAGTGGTGTGGGTGAAATATCCGGAAACCGGATCGGATGGAGGAACGCGGCTGGGGTGAAAGGCGGTGCGGTTGGAACAAGGGTGGACACTGCTGCCGTGGAGGGCCCTGGGATAGGAATCGGAGATGATAAGAGGTCAGCACCGTTCACGGCGGATGTGCCATGAATGGGCAGCTGGGGATCGACAGCCATATCGGCTCCCTCTTCTATACCGTCATCGTCAGTCTCATTGACATATGGCTGGAGTGTTCCAAAAGCTGGCTGTTGCAGAGGAGCCGTGTCGCCTATGGTCTCGATGCCCGTTGAAGGTGGCGGCCGACGATTCATCGAGACGGTGGGTGCTCGATCCCGGTAAATAGCATAACTGGGCTCCTTGTTGAGATGTTCGCGCAGCCCAGCCACGCCGTCGCCAGAAAAGACGCAAAACACGTCGCGTTGATGAAGCGTGAACTCTGTGCAAGGGTCAGCTGTGCTTACTCACGGTCGTCATCCCAAAAAGCTTACCCTGTGGTGGGCTGCGACAGTACTGGTTTAGGTCCTCTCTGAGGAAGGCAGGAACACCAGTAAGACTCAAATGGGTGAGGCGAGGGCAAGAATCAAGAAGTCGAATAATGCTCTTGGGAGATATGTCTGGTTAGCACATGATATAATAAACCTCTTCCTGCGGTATGAACTCACCCGGATGCCAAGATTTGTGCAATAGCTGAGGTGGACGCGTTCCAGGCTGCTGTTGCTCTGGTATCGGGTGTCCACGATGTTTCCATCAGCATCTCTCCGAACTCTGCTTCTCTGGTTCGCCTTGGCCAGAGCATATACGCTCTCATCAGTGATGTTACTGCACTTGACCAGGCCAATCCGTTTCAATTTTGGGAGCGTGGCAAGGCGGGTGACAGATTCGTCGGTCAGATGTGTACAGCAGCCAAGGTCAATGTATCGAATCCGGTTGCAGCTTTGGACGAGCTTTTTGACGGCGTCATCTGTGATGTGACCGCAGTGACCCAGGTGAACATAGTGCAGATTCTTGCCAAGGCGGGAAATAGAGTGAACTGCAGCGTCAGTAATGTTCCTGCATTTGGCAAGAACCAGATTGCGCAGACGCGGCGCAGCGTCAATAATTTTCTGGACAGCGCGATCTGTCAAGCGAACACAGGACGTAAGGTCAAGAATGCGCAGATGCTCAAACACCCGCTCGGCCGGAAGTGACAAAAAGGCGCCATCGTCTATCAGCTCGCAATTTGCGAGCCGCAGCTCGCGCAGAGCCTGGCCACGCTCCAGAAGCTCCGTCACAGACTGATTCGTGACTTGTCTGCATTGGTGGAGATCGATCTCCAGGATATTTCGGCAGTATCGAGCAAATGCAAGAACAGCATCATCGGTCAGCTGGCTGCAGTCGTTCAATTTGATCTGAATGTGTTAGGTAACAGCCCGGAAAGGCAGAGCGATGTTGGTACACCGACAGCGAAAAAAACAAAGCCTGTACCTACCCGCTTGATATACTTGCAACTCTCGGCTAGCTTGATCATGCCCTCGTTAGAAATCCTGGTGCAGCCAGAGACATTCAGGCCTTGTAGCCTCGTGCAGTGTTCGGCAATGGTGTTGATGGTTGCTTCGGTTATCTGGTCGTCCCCAGACATGTCGAGAGCGAGGAGATAGTTGCTATTTTCGACAAGAGCAATAAGACCGGTGTCCGTCAAACGCTTGCAGTGGGTCAAGGTCAGGCGCTCTATGCGGTTGCACATGGCCAAGGGCGTGACGCTGCCATCGCTAACCTGGTCTGCAATTGATGCCAGGTTCAGCCTTTTTATGAAGTCTTTGTACGAAAAGTATGGAGTAGGGACGACGAGGGTCTGGCAGATGGACTCGTGGCGTGTCCAGTTCGTGCATGCGGGTCGGTGCCACAGCAGGTCGACCGCGTTGCGAGCCCAACGCTTGCAAGTGAGCATGCAGTGAAGCTGGTCGGCTGAGTTCAGCCTAGCAAAAATTGAAATAAGAATTTCGTTTGGTAGGCGGTTGACTGGCGGGATGCAGATGTCGACATCATTGTGCCCTTCGGTGTCTGCGTTGATGTCGTCATTGACCTGCATGTCTTGAATATTCGGGACCCCCAGGGACGACTGGGAGTCATTTGCGACTAGGAAGAAGTCGGACTCTTCGTTATCATTTGGAACTGGGGAGCTCGTCGAAGAAGAAGACCGGGACTCCTGCATGGCCACTGCGACAGGGGTATCCGCGTCTGTAGGGTCTTGGGCCGTCATGACGTCAAGGGAAGGGGCATGCTGTCTTCGTGGTGGGCGACCGTTTGAAGATGGGTTACCGAGATTAGGCGATGCCATTTCAACCAGCTGCAGCGACAGTGCCTGTGCCCTTATATCGTAATCCCCTTGACCGATCCGATCTGACCGTTGACTTTGGTTTCGTGGGAAAAGCGTCTCGAGGAGTTAGGAATGGAAACGCCGAGTGATCGACTCGACTTTTTCGGCTCCGTTTTCCCTTTCTCTCGTAGCCCTTTCTTTGTATGCGTGACGGGTGTTGCTTTATCGTTGGCTGAGCCGGTCGTATGGACAAACTGAAGGAGAGCAGAAGCCTTGGTGCAAACAGGAGATGGCACAAATTGAGGGGGGCGAGGGCAAAGTGAGGACAAAGAGAGAATTAGGAAAGCCTGAAGCAAAGGCTGGAAAGAAGTGCGTCCGAGGGGTTCAGACTTTAGGACGGGGAGGAAGGAAGTATGTGGAGAGGGGTTGGGTATGATATGGATAAAGGTTTGGGGAAAGGTGAAACGATGTTGGAAGAAGTAAATGCTGGGCAGGAAGGCGAACCTCAGCTCGGGCTGCAACTGGTGTCGGGGTTTGTAGTGCTGTCCCGATGACAAACAGCCCGTATTTTCAGCGGTTGGGGAGGGGAAAGGGTGCTGGTGCTAGTCCCTAAGGGGCGGACAAACATGGATGCTGCGAAACACTGTGCGAGACAGGTAGGCCAGGCCAGCCTCGTCAGGGGATTTGGGGGCCTGTGGGAACGAGTTATAGCGCACTCCATAGATGTGGCAGCTACTCGTAAATACCCCAGCAACGCACTCTAGACGATACACATCATACTCCATGCTTTGCGCTCCCGAAATGCATTCCAATAAGGCGGGCGGACTGGTCACCTACCATACCACCCGTGAGGAATGCTCCATGCTCAACTTTCTAGCACAGAGCGGCGATTGGTCCGTATATGTTCGGCGCTTAATAGCGTCGAGCACTTGCGAGTTTTTGGCCCAGATCCAATATCGTCTCGAACACTCTTATGCTGCACAGCCTTCATCCCCTTTTTGTCCAAGACATTCTCGTACTGTATATTCGTCTGTGCAATACTTGACTTGTCCACGTATACAGGTTGCGGCCTTTACTGTATAAAATATATCTAACGTGGTTGATAAGCGAGCGGGCCAGACAAGCGAGCGGGCCACCTTTTATGTAACCACCACATTTTTTCTTTTACAACAACATTTCTTCACCAAAAACAATGGAATCGCCTTCAAACGAACCTAGGTTATTATTGGCCCTTCAGGCTATCCAAAAAGATCCGAAATTAAGCGCTAGACTTGCAGCAAAGATCTACAACGTCTCGAGAACAACTCTCACCAGCAGAATGAACGGCCGACGCGCTCGACAAGACACCCGCGCCAACTCTTCGAAATTGAAAGAGTTGGAAGAGAATGCTCTTCTTCAATATATTCTAGACCTGGATGCGCGAGGATTTCCGCCCAGGCTGGCGGACGTGGAAGATATGGCCAATGTTTTGCTGGCAGAGCGCGACGCGGGACGCGTCGGAAAGCGCTGGGTATCCAACTTCGTCAAACGACAACCAAACCTTCAGACGCGTTTTAATCGTGCCTACGACTACCAGAGAGCCCTCTGCGAAGATACTGAAAAAATCAGAGCGTGGTTCGCGCTGGTGCAGAATCTACGCGCCAAGTACGGCATCGCCGACGCAGACCTGTACAACTTTGACGAGACTGGCTTTGCAATCGGCATTATCACCCCATCTATGGTCGTGACGCGCGCCGAACGACATGGAAAAGCAAAGGCAGTTCAGCCAGGCAATCGAGAATGGGCCACAGTGATTCAGGGAGTCAATGCAGACGGCTGGTGTGTCCCGCCGTTTATTGTGGTAAAAGGGGCCTACCACCTTGCCAACTGGTACACAGAGTGCAACCTTCCGCCCGACTGGGTGATCAAACCGACTAGCAATGGATGGACCGACAATGAGACAGGCTTGGAATGGATTCGGCATTTCCATCAACACACAATTCATCGCAGCGTTGGCAAATATCGAATGTTAGTGATTGACGGCCACGAGAGCCATATGTCGGCCGATTTTAACCGCTTCTGCAAAGAGAAGGACATTATCACCGTCTCTATGCCTCCGCACTCATCACACCTACTACAACCACTTGACGTTGGATGTTTTTCTCCATTAAAGCAGGCGTACGGTCGTCAAATCGAAAAGTTGATGAAGTCTTGCATTAACCACGTGACCAAGACGGAATTCTTCGTTGCGTTCCAGGCCGCCTTCTATGCCGTTTTCACAGAGGAAAATGTGAAGGTTGGATTCCGAGGAGCTGGCTTAGTACCTCATAGTCCAGAAACAGTCTTGTCAAAGCTAGATGTGAAGTTGCGGACGCCAACGCCTCCTGGCTCTCGCCTAACAAGCGCCAACCCTTGGGTCTCTCAGACACCACACAACCTAACAGAGGCAGTCTCGCACTCGGAATCCATCAAATATTGCATTGCCAGTCACCAGGGCAGCTCTCTAACACCAATTTTAAATGCTGTTGACCAAATTGCAAAGGGTGCGCAAGCAATAATGCACATATGCATTGTTGGCGACCGAGGCTCGGGCACTTCAACGAGCAAATACGGCACTTAGCAAACGCCGGAGAGCAAAAAAAACACGTGTACGGCTTGGAGGATCTCTTACAGTACAGGAAGGGCATGATTTGCTGGATGAGAAGGACGTGCAGGAGCAAATACAGCAGGAAACGCGGGCGAGTAATGGTCGGCAGAGGAGGGCTGAGCCGGGCGGACGGCGCTGTGGTACGTGCGGCGAGAGAGGACACAATGCGCGCACTTGTCAGAAGGAAGTAGAGATGTCTGATGTACACAGTTCAGAGTAATTTGAATTGATTTCACTTGTTGTGGTTGCGTAATTATTCTTTTTGTTGCGGAAGATGTGGGAAGTGGCCCGCTCGCTTGTCTGGCCCGCTCGCTTATCAACCACGTTATCCTCCCATCACTTTCTAGCCCGGAAACTCTAGCTCTGTGATAGGCTAAAGCCCGTTACTCGGCTTAGAGCCGAACTGAACATCGCCAACCTCGTCGCTCTCTCTCCCAACCTCCCCAACCTCCCCAGCCTCCGGCTGGCCTTCGACGCTGGTCCTGGACTTGCCTGTATATATATAGCTTGTCTCTCCCATACGGATTACTTCCTTCTTTTGCTCTCCAAGTTAGTTTTTCAATTCAACTGGTCATTGCCTCAAAGATTCTTTCCTTTGGCCTTGACCCTCACAAGTTCGCCTTATATCATTGCGCTTTGTTTCTAGATCTTCGGCTCGTCCCGATATTCTCGCTGTAACATCGTAACTAGAGTGGTAATATGAGCCGGAGGCCCGTAACTGGATTGTTTATTCGCTATTGCTGGTCCAACCTGATATCGGCATCGTATACCGTGCTATATGTGACGGGCCAAGGACCCAGTGATGGCTCGGCCAAGGCCTGAGCCAGGCTTGCCAGGGGGAAGGAGCCTGCGGACCCCTGATTGGGACTCTGGGGCACTCGGTGGCTAGGAATGAGTGGCTGAGGACCCACTACCCCTGAGCTGGCCACGAGCATAATATGGCAAGCCTGATCGGATCTCTTCTTCTTCCTTCTTTCCTCTTTCTTCTGTATCTTGATTCTTTCGTTCGATAGGACAATTCGACTCCTTGGGCTTTGCCAGCGATCCCTCCTGCAGACCCCTTACACTATATGCTCCTATGATCGTACAAATGATATTTTACCACTCGTATACATACATGTATCTATTTGTCGCTATCATCAGCCCATAAAAGGGACGGACAACGTGTTTCAATGTGATGGATAGTGTTACGTGTTCGTGGGCGGTGAGCCGAACACAGGAAACTGGTGCCGATGGCTGCTTTGAATGCGCCCTCAGAAACCAGTCACCTTGGTGAAAAGAAAGACAGGTCGTGATAAATCGTAGATATGACAATAGGGAATGTATGACAATAAAGGAAATTCACTCGAGACAGATGAAAGAGAACGAATAAAGGAATAGCCTGAGGAGCAGGTAAAAGAGCAAAGCGATCGAACAAAGCACTGCGAACTGATTTGATTCTGATGTGATTTGATGTATTGTTTTTTCGATGATTCTTCTACAGACTTGCGCGCAGCGCAAGTCCCTATTTATGACAAACCAGGCCACGTGACTGAGCCACGTGACTAAAGGGCAATACAGTAAAAGGCCACCTTAATTTGCCGTAGCAGATAGGTTGGCAAGACCATCACTATACTACTTTTATGCATATTATGTTAGTTAGCTCCTATAGTTGCATACTGCTATTGCTATTGTCTGCAGTTTTCTCCCGCCCCATCAGCCCATAGCTTACTGTATTTATTTCCAAAATCTCGCGCAACGGCTTTGGTTCTGTCTAAAGAAAGAAAAGAGAAATTTCAACAACGACTCAAGACCAAAACTAATCATGAACGCAAGACTTTCGATTCGAGCGGGACACCTGTGCCCGACAATTCTCAGCAAGTACAGTACTCCGCTTCTACCAAGAGCATTTCTATCCACTGGTCTGCGCTTGCGCGCCAACGATCACCGGGCCTCGTTCGATAGCCTGAATGTTGAGCGCTTGGCTCGTGAGCGGCAGGACTATGACCGAACGCGACTTATATTTTTAGCAACAGGGTCGGTCGTGGGAATCATTGCTACTGTATACACAGCTCTGCAGCTTAAGGCAGCTCTGGAGGAGAGTGCAACGAAACTGGACGCCGGATCGGCTTCCACCAGCTCGTCTCTATCGGCAAGGAAGGTCATTGTTCATGACAAGGATGGGCAAGAGATTGTGCCAACAGGCGACAGCATTGTGACCGAGTTTCCCCGAATCGTCAAAATCCCGGTGTTCGAGAGCAGCAGTTCTTCTGCCGCGTCGCCACAGCCAGCGGCTGCATCGAGCCCCGTAACGGAATATACTCTGGTCGGCCTTGGTGTGCGGACTGTGAGCTTTCTAAGCATCCGCGTCTACGTCGTAGGATACTACGTCGCAACGGCGGATATTGCCGCCCTCCAGAGCCGGCTTGTCAAGAGAGTCGACCCTATCGCAACCACGCTCGTATCCGGCGAGAAGGACGAACTGCGTACCGCTCTTCTTGACCCTACAAAGAGCGAGGAGATCTGGGACACTCTGCTGAAAGACGACATTCCTTTACGGTCACTGTTCCGCATTGTGCCGGTACGCGACACTGACTTTCCTCACCTTCGCGATGGCTTGGTGAGGGCTATTCAGGCGCGAGCACCCCGCATCCTTTCCCAGGACAAGACAGAAACTCCTGATGGTGCGCCAGAGTTTGGAGACTCTGTTCGCCAATTTCGTCATCTCTTCAACCGAGGCAAGGTGATGAAGCGCAAGGAGCTGCTACTGCTTCGTGGCAAGGGTGGCCGCTTGAGTGTCGTATACGATGACGGACGCTCTTTTGGTCGGCAATATCTCGGCTCTGTGGACGATGAGCGGCTGTCAAGGGCTCTATGGATGAACTACCTGGGCGGCAGCACAGTTGCAAGCGAGCCGGCACGGCAGAGCATCGTCGATGGTCTGATTGGGTTCGTTGAGCGTCCTGTGGGAACTGTGGCGGCCCAAGTCATTTGAAAGCACAACATGGAAGACTGCTATTCTTAGCTGCGACAAATTGTATGTATGGCATGCGGTGTATTTGTGTATTTACAGTATCCGTGTCTCTTCCAGACCAAGACAAACACTCTCATATCTTACGGCGTGTTTTTTCCGACCATGTCAAAATGTTGCATTGGTTCTACTGTGATCCATATTCCACATGCTTCATTAAGCAGCAACGGCACCAGCACTTCTGAGCAGCTTGACAAGATCCTTGTTCTTCCGAACCTCAAGATCCGAGTTGCCGCCAATGTGCTCCTTAGCAATGAAGATGTTAGGGACAGTGCGCTGCCCGGTCAGCTTCTCCAGCGCATCCTGAACGGCACTTCCATCGGCTGTTTTTATTGTCAGCATCTCCGAAGCGATAGAGATAAGGGCGGCACTCACACTCGATGTCAAGCTCGTAAGGGACATACTTGGCACCAAAGCTCTCGAGAGTGCGCTTCGCGTTGCGGCAGTATGGGCAATACGACTTGCTGAAAACGACAACAGCGTTATCGTCAATCAACTGCTGTGCTTTCTTCTGTGCGGCTTCCATGGCGGGTCCAGTAGTTGGGGTTGAGAAAAATCGCCTCAGGAGGAACATGGAAGAAGGGTTTGTTTTGGCGTAAGAGATAGAGGGGGGTTACTCGCGATGGTAAATGCGGTATTATATACTAGCACCCGTTATTAGTAGCTGTACATAAGCGTATATAGCAAAGGTAAGAAACTAATAGCCGTGTCTGTCGCGACGCACTCACATCGACATAAATTGCGTGCTTAATCGATTTCCAAAGCAGTCGGCGGGGTCAGCAGAGGATAATGGAATTATTTTAGTTATCGCTTGCCGAAACACATTCCCCGATTTCCCGTAGTACTCCGCAGGCACCAGAGCATTCTAGATCAAGGCTTTATAAAATACTATAGGGCAGCAGCGTATCATATCACACGATAGGCGTTGTCTGTATGTATTTTTTCTTTCGGCAAACTGCCACTAGGCTTCTATTCATGCAGTACATACAATGAGTCTTTACATTGATTGCTTACTGGACAAAAAATGACTTGGGCTGCAAAAACGGCTTAGTGTCGGGAAGCTGGACGTTTGATAAAGAAACGAGGGATGTGCAAATAGTAAATTGGTCCAAGTGGCCTTTTCGTTTCCAGCGCACCATCGTCGATGTTCTCTTAACATGACACATCATCGCCATGTGCCAAAACCACAAATCCAATTGACGGAAGGCCAAAGAAGCCGTGCCGCACTATCCCGAGCTTGGTCACTTGGTTTCTCAGCTGCCGAACTACTGGTACATCTCCATTTTAGTAGTCGCACATGGGCTCGGACGCCGTATCACCTGCCGCTTTACGATTCGCCAGATACGACGCGAATACTATACTCGTAAGCTTTGAGACCACTCATACGCTTCCAGCAACAGAGGACTGGCAAATCATCGAGCCAAACGACTCTCCCAGACAATCGGCCGAGCCAAGAGGGCGCCCATAGTTGACCCGTCAAACTTGATTCTTTCCCTATCCGCCAGTCAGTGTCTTGTGTCCTGATCCAGGACCAAAACACCCGCCAAAGTGGCTTCCGGTCCAGCAGCCCTGGCATCATTGGGTGCGCCTTTTGCCAGCCTAGCCAACATCACGTCAGCGCTGCTGCCGAAACTTCCCCCAACACTACAGGCATACCTCGACACTTCCCTCGACTGTGTATCTTCTGCCCTCACCAGCTCCACCATATTTCTGCAGTCAACCACTGGGATTTCGCCTTTCTTTCTTTATAGCACAGCTATTGGTGCGCTCGTTCTTGGTACCGCGACCGCTGTTGCCGCCAAAAAGAGCTCGCCGATTGCGAAGCGTGGGAAACAGAAGAAGCGAAAGGTCGTCAAACCGAAAGCTGGGGATATGAGACGGTATGGCTGGCCATCTGGCCAAGGACGCCCCTCATTATCCCCGTACACTACATCACTCAGTCGCGATGGCGTGCCGAACGTGACCGACGATGACTACGAGTACATTGCATCAGATCAACTACGAGGTGGCGGTCACAATTATGAATCACAACCTACTCTTGAGACTGGAACTGGCAGTCGGTCCAGCGGCTCCTATTTCCGGCCGCCAGATGAGGATGATGACGATATCCCTCAAGACGACGTCCTGCTCTTTCGTCGAGACAGTCAAGTCGACAAAGAGTTTTTTCCGCCCTACTCCATCGGGGATGGAAAGCTCTTTGCCATTGATTTAATAGATCGGGTGCAGCTGCTGTACAAGCTTTCGGATTCCCAAGCCAAGCATGTGGGACTCTTCTACAAGGGAAAGTCGCTAAAGATCGACAACCAACCGGTTTGCCTAAGCGGCGTCAAGAATAACAGCGAGATCGTTGTTCTCGTCCCGCCAGACGACAGCGAAAGCATCTCCAGCACTGAGGTTGCCAGCAGTTCTGTGACAGGACGGGAGAAGAAGACCAAGAAGAAAAAGCAAAAGTCGAGCCGGAAGACCAACCCAGAAACACCCGCATCCTCTTCGACCGGCCTAGACACTGTCAAGTTTCCGTCAATCGTCTCTACGGTTCCAGCGGCGCCTGGCAGTCCAATGGACAAGTTAAACAACATCGCTCTTCATTTCGAAAAAAAGCTGCAACCTCTATGCGAGAAATTCATTGTTCAGCCTCCTTCGGATCCTGACAAAAGACTCACTGAGCATCGTAAGATCTCGGAAACCGCTATGCAGCAGGTCATCTTGAAACTCGATGAGGTGGACACGGGTGGCGACAGCGCGGTACGAGCCAGACGAAAGGAACTTGTCACGCGAGTGCAAGAGATACTAAAGGAAATGGATAAGCGGCTAGGGAAGAAACCTGCACGCTGATGCCAGCGTGGCCGGGTGATGTAAACTGCTAGCTTTGTAATATGTTCACAGCTCCAAGGTATTGTTTCGAAATCATGGGCTTCCCACGTGATGTCGATTGTCAATCACATGACAGGGCCCAGCAACCCTAAGAGTCATTGGCAGCTATACCGCTTAATTATGCCAACTACCAGCCCTAGTCCACTTCGAAGAACCCACAGCAGGGCAGACACTGTGTGCAAGTCGATAATTTTTTATTGGTCTCGGGGTTTTTTCTTCCTCCTGTTCGCGATCTTTATATCCCACCACAAACGAAGTCCCCTCCGGACAACGACCACGCCCAGCGATCACACCCAGAAACAAAGGGTAGAGAAATCGAACCAACAAGCGTTCGAAAGAAACCGGGCATCTCGTGCTGGTTCCATCTTGTGCTTCCTTTCTACACCGGTACATACGATACATATTTCGCAAATATGTCGAGCTTTGAGTCGGTCGTAAGTCTTGTTTTCTCCTCTCATCCACTGCTTAGGTATTGTGCTTTATATTGTGTTCTCTGCATCCACCCTCTGTCAGTTGGGCACCTACCTATTGCGCCGTATGGCACAGTAAAGCGCTCCAACAGGTTGAGAACCGCCTTGACTTGAAAACATAGCCGAATCTGCCTTGAATAGGGGCTTGTATATGAGTGTCAAGGGACGAGGAGGCATGGGGCCTAGCCATACATATGATGAATGAGGGCTCAACGAATTAATGGCTAACCGGCTGTTCTAGGTCGTCATCGATGGCAAGGGTCACCTTCTTGGCCGTCTGGCCAGCATTGTGGCCAAGCAACTGCTCAACGGCCAGAAGATTGTAGTTGTGCGCTGCGAGGCCCTGAACATCTCTGGGGAATTCTTTCGCGCCAAGCGTACGTCAATCCTGCTCTGCAATATGGGGCTGGGGAATACGGTGGCCAGAGGCCGCCGGTCTCTTGGACAAACAAGGTCATTGCATAGCTAACAAGTCTTTCTCCGTGCAGTCAAGTACCACTCTTACTTGCGCAAGATGACGCGGTTCAACCCGACCCGTGGTGGTCCGTTCCACTTCCGGGCGCCGTCGCGCATCTTCTACAAGGCCGTCCGTGGTATGATCCCGCACAAGACTGCCCGTGGTGCTGCCGCCCTGGAGCGCCTTAAGGTCTTTGAGGGTGTCCCGCCCCCGTATGACAAGCAGAAGAAGATGGTGGTTCCCCAGGCCCTTCGTGTCCTGAGACTCCAGCCTGGCCGGAAGTACTGCACGGTTGGCCGGTTGAGCCACGAGGTCGGCTGGAAGTACCAGGACGTGGTCGCCAGGTACGTTCAAAGTCTGCACGGCACGGCAGAGCCTCAGTCTGCTAGAACTGGACGTGTGCTGACGACTTTTACTTTAGACTCGAGGAGCGGAGAAAAGCGAAGGGTGCTGCCTATTACGAGCGCAAGAAGGTCGCTGCACGGCAACTCTCCGAGGCTAAGAAGAACGCCAAGGTCGATGCGAAGACAACCAAGGCTCTCGAGGCCTTTGGCTACTAAGCTAGAGTACGTGCTCTGGCCGATCCACGAGGTTGAAGGCAGGGGACCAAAAAAAAAGACATCGTGGGGACGCGGGAGGCTAGAACTATCGCTGTGACAGCATTTCGGGAGATATCGACCCCATAACATGTTGTTGCATGGTTGTGTTTGTTCTCTAGATTGGCGGTGTGGCGATACGACGGGCAATCAATACTTCATTGCGACAACGGAAGGCAAAAGGGATGGGAACTATGCTATTGGCACCATCTATACTGAAGCAAATTAAGAGAAAAAACACGCAAAACATCAAGGGAACTATTTGGCGTCTGCCTGGGGGCATTGAATTTTAAATAAAGGTTGTTCTGTAGGCGCATGGTTCGTAGGATAAGCTTCAGGTGCCAGGCATCAGCTTATTCTTTGATATTGAACAAACAGAGACATCCTTTCCACCTAGTCGTCTGCCCCGACACCAAAGAGTCCATCCTCGTATAGTGAACGAACAGACTGGCCTCGACTGTCGGCAATGATGCCGATCAGCTGCTGGCTCACGTCGCGAACGTCGTTGTACTGTTTTAACAGTACAATGTGCGTTTGGGTTGCCTGCTTGGTAGTTGCTCTAGGAGAATTAACGGTCATGGTTCTTGCAAAACAACTCGGTTGTTTACTTACGAGTGACCAAGTACCTGCTGCATCCGAATAATAACAGTAGCTTGTGTGACAGCTCGGGAAAGTGCGCTGCTCTTGAGTGTGTCAGGATTCCGGTTTGCTTATATAGAGCAGGATTTTTTTTACCATTTTGTTATGAACTTGTATTTTTCTGCTCTTTGCTTTAATGTCAGCAAAAGCTCATCGAAACGGAAGACAATCTTGGAACACTCAAAAGGTTAGGGGTCTTTAAGATGCAACAGAGCTCATATTACCAGTGTGGACGCTAAATCCTCTCCGCTGACGCTGACGAGAGTTACGTCCTCCTCTCCTGGCCCGTCGATACGCATATCGATTGCCGAGGTGGCCTCATCTGCGGGCTCACGACACAAAGATATGTGGCCCCAACGAGGTATGATTGACAGAGCCAAATCATTGACGTCCACACCTGCTAGCCACTTCGCATGTTCTTCTAGTCGGCGTAATAACAGCTCGATAAAGTTATTGAAGGGCTGCTGGCCATCGGTGATCTCTTCCTGCAGAGCAATCTTGGCCTGGCCCAAAAACTGCTTGTGCCGTTGTAAAAGCGGGCAGTCTATGACTGGTGGCATAAGCACAGAATTTCGGTGTCTTCCTCAAGGGTTCTAATAGTTGAACATAAATATTGGTTAAAAAAATATGGCGCTGAAGCGAGATGGTGTTTTGAATTGACGATAGACAAGGTAGGTGGAGCTGCAACGCCCCGCTTATTCTAATATTCCCTATGCAGATGCCAAAAGTCATGCATACGGCTACCAGTATCAGCATCCAGAATTAAATCTTGATGAGACGGCGCCCTATGGCGTCCTTGGCACACCCCAGATCTTGTTGCCACTGCAGCACCTGATCTTCCCAGACTAGATCATCTGGCTCAAATGCAATCGAGAGAGGACTGCTGTAGGCCCCAATGCTGTCGGTCAAGCTGGAGGAAGAGGCAGATTCTGGATGCCACCAGTCCAGCCCTAACATTCTTTTCATCCGCGGCGTTCTGACCGGCCCGGACCCATTCAAGCGGCCTGCCTCACGGTGAAGATGACTGATGAGATCGGAGGCAGCATTGTCCACATCCGAATTGACTTTGTATATATTTTTCCGAAGTGACGCAGTAATGGTGCGTAGGGCCTCGCGAAAACCGGTGAATTTGTCGAACTGTGACTTGTGAATGGTTTTGCAGAGCGCGTGTGCTGCTTCTGTGCATGTGGTCGCCTGATCGCTCTGCTGAACATTTCGGCTGCCCGAAAATTCCTGCCTGTCCTCATCCTGACGATTGCTGTAGCCATCTTCGCCCCCTACTTCGTGGTGGTTTAACACATATCCGATTCTGGCATCAGGCGGGGCAGCACATACCTAATTGTCTGTTATCTATTAGATTGCACCTGGAAACAATGTCTCCGACTTTCTCAATCTCTGCCAGGTATCGGCGACAATTGTGATAGAGCGCGTAGCGATGATAGATAGACATGATCGCTTTTCCAAAATGCCTTACTCTCTCCCCTCACGAGGCAGTAGGAGGATGTTAATCTGCACAATAGATCCAATACTAAAATGAATGAGAAACCCCGACAGGAGCCCCTGGAGTTTCGTTGACCATCGAATGTGAGCCCGTTCAGGGATGGCAAGTGTAAACGAGCAGCAAATCTGCCAAAGGAGGCAACTGCCATTTATGCCCCTAAGCGCCACGTGCTATTGGCAGAGAGCAATGGAACAACTCACTGTCAGTAGATAACCCCAAGAACCCTGCCCAGACAGGACATCACCCCAACTCCTCTCTAGACCGTCGCAAAAATAGTTCAACAATCGCTCTCTGCCTGTCCTCAACTGTCTTTCTATCTTTTTCCTTGGTCAAGGCAGGCGTTCGGCATACGAGCTTCCCAAATATTTCGGCAACACGCTTCTCCCGTGCCTGTCTCCGGTCCAGAGCCTCGAGTGCGGCGCTAGCCGTTGCAGCCCCAGTTCTTCTGAAGCTTTTCAAAGACCGACGGCCGATGTTGCTAATGCCACCCATGGCCGCTCCAAAGCCTACACTCGAGGTCCTGCTGATCGCCCTCAGAACGTCCAGGTCAGACAGACTCAATGGTGCAAGCTCCCCAATCACACGAGAGAGCGCCGTTGTCAAAAACACAAAACATATGTTGTGATATGGGGCCGCCGAGAGAATGTCCAGAATGGTTGTCTTGTCAGTCTCGTACACTGGGTCCCGACCACCCGGGTTGGTATTTCTCGTGCTGCCGAGCGACAATAGTGGCGCCTGGTAGATATGCGACCATAGCGAGATTGTGATGACGCCATCCGTCAGCCCCTGTAGAAACAGGAGGAGAACATGGCTCACCACCTCCAGCCGGGCCAGAGAGGAGGTCTCGGGTTGAAATGCGTTTAGAACGGGCCGGTCGTTATCGAGCGCTTCTATAACAGCAACAATCAGTTCCGGGTCTGGCGGCCGGGTTGGTCTCTCGAAAGGCCATCCAGGATTGTTGGCCGGGATCTTGAATTCTTCTAGCATCTGCTCGTCGGCGGCAACGCGGTCAGCGAGGTTTTCGATCTGCTCAGTCAACTTGAGGAGCTCCTTTGGTGCAGAGCGGTGAACGTCCAGATTATACGGGATCGAGCTAGCGACACCTCCCCTCCCGCCTGCTTGTAGCCTAGACAAGACGAATGAGCGGATTCCGCCATCGGGTACACGGACCAACTCTTCCACAGAGCGACCGATGCATGTCGGTGACCAAACACCACGGACCGGGATGAAGTGGTCCCGGCCATCGACGATACGGAGGACCAGTACATCCTCTAACAAGCCGTCGCCGTCGTTGAGGATGCGGGCAAAAACAAAGTCGTCCACGAGCACCTCCAACACAGCATTCACCGTTTCTCCAGGCTCCAGCGTGATACTTTTTCCGAGATCCACTAATCCGACCCCGTTCTCATTGCCGTCGCCCTGTTGAACGAAGAAAGTGGTGAGCCATCGGTAAGACGTGTCACCATCGCCAGAGCTTCTGCTCCCCAAATCATCATTGGACGGCTTCTCGATGAAAGAAAACTCTGCAGGGACACGCCCAGTGTTTGCAATTGTCAGCAAGGCTGATGAACGACGCAGAAATTCAACAGATTCAAATTCGACTGCGTCGTCCATAGCCGAAGAAGCCCTCCCATCAACAATGACGGTGACTCCAGGCCTGCCCTCATTTTCAGCCCGGTCAAACTCCTTAGCCACCTCAGCATGCACCTTGGCCTTCAGTTTCGGCACAACTGCATCAAAGTCCACAGTAAACACAGCCACAACTGGCTTATGATCTGATGATGTGATTTGTTGATGCGACGTGTAAATTTCCAGCTGGATGCTGTCAATGTCACCATCTTTGTCAGCCACCGGCTCGGTTTCAGCCTCGTCATTGGCCTCGTCATATTCGTCATATTCGAAACTGGACGGCTCATTCGCCTCGATAGCCGGGTCCTCGCCGTCATGACTAACATGGTATTCAAAGAGGACTTCGTCCTCGTCACCGGCGCGGTCGAGTCCCCGAGCTTTCATTTCCTCGTCCTTTTTCCTGGTCTCCTCTTCCTCCTTGGCTCGCCTCTCATAACTCTCCTTGTCCTTGCCAGTGCGGTAAAGAATGCGGTCACACCAACTGGGAGGACGGCGCTTGTCACTCGAGTCGAACAGCCCGACAGATCCAACGTCGTACTTGTAGGATGGCAGAAATGTGATGCGGCCTTCTCTCCAGCCATCGTAAAGTGCCTTGCGCTCCTTGATTGCTCTCTTTAGCTGATCATGTGGAAGCAGCGAGCCTAGGGTAGCTTGTAACGATACCGGGTCCTCGGATGCGTCTGGGGAAAAGTCGTCGGGGTCGGGCAGAAGTGGAAGCTCTTTTACATGGTCTACACTCCAATCGCTGTCTGTTTGCTTAGTATCGGTGACAGAAGACTTCAGAAAAATCGGCAGAGTTGACGTTTGGCTCGGCGGTGCATCGCCGGAGTTGCGGTCTCTCGGGATAATGGTGTCTTCACCATCATGTAACGAAGCTGTACTGTCTGTCGTGTATGGCCGGTGGCTAAGGTTATACTCGCCGCGGACATGTAGGGTGAGGATGCGCCGGATATCCTCACCCGGCAAGTCGTCCAGCCGGAAGTTCAAGTCACCAAACCAAAAAGCAACATCCTCCTCTCCGATCTTTTCTGGTTCTGTAGATTCGGTCACGCCAGGTTGGTTGACGGGAGAAAATTGGGTGCGGCTTTGAATCTGGGCGACATCCCAGCAGCGGCGGTCCATGTAGTACGTGTCATTGCCGCTGGATAAGTGGCTGTTGATAAAGACGACTTTCGAGGACTCGCCTAGCACAAGTCTTGCAGACACGGCGCCTTTGTTTCCCAGCATGCCCAGGAGGCCGGTGCCGACAGCCGAGGTGTCGGTATGGCTAATCATAGGAACCACGTCAGGCGATGCATAGACCAACAGGAGGAGGCCGGCCATCTGCTCCGAGGCAACGAGCTCATAGCCAGCGGCCAGTGCGCTGTCTGCGGCAGTTTTCCATTTCTCCAGGACTGAGGCAGCCGAGGCGCGGCCTATGTACTGTGTTGCGGTATTGAGATCCACAACCTCCTGGAGGCCCAGGGCGTAGAGCCCGATCTTGTCACCGCCAATGAGGTGGACGTCTTTGGGCGCATCTTCCGAGCTGTCGGTGGGAGTTTCATGTTTGATGTCACCATTGGCAGTCTGGGAGATGGATTCCAGGTCCTGACTTGTGCATTTGTCAGAAAAGAACCAGAGCGCGAGGTCCTGATCCGTGTCGGCGCAGGCGGCCACATTCCAGGTTCCAATCTTGACGCGAATTCGATGTGGATATGTGTACTCGGCACGGCGAGAGTACACGGCACGTTGGAGGGAGTGAGGCGTCAGGCCGAGATCGACTGGTTCCGAGGTGAACGAAGGAGGCGCAGGCGAGCCTGCGGCGGGCTCGGGGGGCTGTTCCATGGTGGTTCTGTGAACATAATGCGACGCGATGCCACAGGTAGAGGGCGTCGCCAAAGCAGGCCCGCGCTGAGCAGAATTTGTACGATACTGTCTAGAGTTACCTAGACATGAATCCAGACACAGTTGTGCACGTTGCTCCTTTGTCTCGTTGGCTCTCCGTTGGCGATTGGCGCGAGTTCCGAGGAGCCGAGGAGAAGAGCGTGAGCAGCGTGAGCAGCGTGGCCGGGCGGCGGCCGGGTGGTGATCGCAGACGAGTATTACAGACGAGGCTGAGGAAATTTTGAGTCGTGACTAAAAGTTGGTGTGGAAATCGAGGTGTGTCGAATATACAAGGATGATTGTAAAGCTGATGCAGTCTTGTGGCGGCGACAGTGCTGGGATAATCAGAGCATGTCTAAAGGACGCTATAAGCGAGCATTGAGCCATGGCAGTAATATAAAGAAATGCAGCTATCTAGCTTAGGCTGTGTACATAAGCGTAATGCCCATTCTCTTCACGGGACTATTAGCACAAAATAGATTCTCCGAGAGTCACTTACCCCACCTCTTCAAGCTCGGAGAAAATAGCTCGGTGCCGATAGCGATTCGTGCGATCGTTCGGCGACTTTCGAGCACGATATCTTGCCGACCAACGGTCACACCATCTCCCGAAAGGCAATCGCCATCAGCATCATGAGTCGGCCGCTGCCGAGACGGAGTCGGCATCACCACAATCCCAGCGAAGACGGAGGCGGTAGACGGCGGGCGCCACAAGCAGCTGGTGCGACCGAGTCTAACCTGGAGGAGGGCTACGACAACGATGCCGGCAGCCGCATCTACGAGGATCCAAACGGAGCGGGGCTTGGCGAGGCAGACGGGCAGGCAAACACACTCACAGAGACGTTGACGGACATGAACTTAAAGGTGTTGCAGCAGTACGAGCCGAGCATCCGGACGATCCTTTCGGTGGCGGCCAGCACGGTGGTGTATGTGCTAAATTACGAAACTGGTGGGTGGGAAAAGCCAGAACCGCAGGTGGAGGGTACACTATTCCTGTGTGAGCAGGAGCCCCTGGTGGTGGGCGAGTTTGTGCTGCCGCGTGCGTGCGTGTTTGTGCTGAACCGAAAGGGTCTGTCGAACGTGGTGGTGGATCTGTCACGGGTCAATGTGGCTGAAGTGACGACAGACCTCATCACTTTGCGGGTGCACGGCGGCGGGGGCAACGACGACAGCAGTGGCAATGGCGGGCCGCAGGGACCGGCTCAAGCGAGGCAACAGCCGGTGGTTCTCGGCTTCTGGATCCACGGCGGCACGGCCAACGCTGCGAGCACATTTGATCCAATAGTGGTGCTGCAGTGTTGGCAGATGGTGCGGTCGGCGCTGGAGCTGACACTGGGCACGGCAGAGACGGTGGAGACGGGGCCGGTGCTAGAAACGGCGGCCACGGCGGCAGCGCTGGAGATGGCAGCCATCGGGGAAGATCCGCTAGGGAAAGCTACGAGGGCGATAGGGAGGCGTCCCAACATCAATGAACTGGCAGCAACGGCGCTGGGCACCGCTGTCGGCGGAACATCCGCCGCGGTCGGATGATCACGTGCCTGACGGTTGGGCATTCGTCCGCCGCAATCGATAGCACCAACCCGAGAATGGACATATAATTAGCTCCGAGGCGGGCAGAAAACCAGCCCTATGGCTTCCTACGCCCCCTGCAAGCGCAAAGGCCTGTCATGAATGTTCGGAGGCCCGCCGGAATCTCGCGGCCTACTCTGCTCGACCCCATATTGGAAGCAGTTATTGGTTGGCGCCTCCTTCCGATCAGCACCATGGATTCCCGAGCCTGTACGCATCCATTTCTCTTTTAGGATCTGCTATGGAACTCGAGGAGTCGCCTGCTGGAGGCTATCTTCATATATACTGAGTATGCATACACTCAGACAGGGCTCGCGAGACCGTGTCGTTTATTAACCCCCATTCTACCATGTCTTTGAGTATGAGCGTTCTGCCACCGCTCCCCAAGGCCAAACCCGAGCCCAAGCCCGAGCCCAAGCTCGAGCCCAAGCCAGAGCCTGAGCCCAAGACTCTGAATCTCTCTCGGTTTGCACGGCTGCCAGCCGAGCTACGGCTTCGGGTGTGGGCGGCGGCCTGTCCGATGCCGGCAATGCACGTCTTCGACCTATGCTCTTCGACGACGGATGGGGTCTTGTGGCTGTCGGACAAAGACAACCATCGATCTGCCCTGTTCAAAGACACTGTCTTTCTCGACAGACACTGGGAAGGACATCGGCAGCCGAAACTGGAAAATGCACCAGCAGACCCATCTATGTACCGTCGCCGACTGGTACTGGAGGCAGTATGCTTTGACGCATCCGTTGCGGTTGCGGTGCCATCCTTACCTCGTCATCCCGGCGGCTGGGCAGTATCGACCGCGACTCCACTCGGCGTCTTCACAAGCAACGTGAACACCATATACCTGCCAGGACCCCATCGACAGATTCACTACAACAATCAGACGGATGTGTTACATCTGTGTCTTGGCCGTCGATTTGGCGGTGCTTTGGGACCAGCTGTCAGCAGACCGCCCAGCACTAGCAGCCTGCTGAACGTGCAGTGGAGCGATGAGGCAGCCGAGGCGATACGGACCGCGCGCCGGATTGCGCTGGATGCAGATGCCGTTGTGGCCATGACGGGCAAGATGGAGAAGGAGTTGTTTGAATTGGAGATTGCGTTCCTAGCATCAATACTACAGCAGAGGTTGGAAGTGCTGTATCTGGTGGATGACTGTCCAGGCCGACAGCAAAGCTGTGAGCGGCAATCGGCCGGGGCAAACGAGCTAGCCGGTGGCGGTGACGGGGCGCTGCAAGCCGGTCTCTGCGCTAAAACGAGCGAGTGGCAACGACAGCGAACGCAGACACGGCAGCGGGACGTGATCTGGGGTGTCGGACGGACGTACCGCGAGGTGATGGACCTGGAGGGACTGGGGTGGGCTGCCGACTACGCAGCATACCGGTTCGCGCAGGCCATTGGCGATGCTGTCCGGGAACAGCAGCGATGTGTGACACAGACCTGCCAGTTCAAAGGAGTGCGCGTCCTACTGGTGGAGCCTTGTTAATGCCGGCCGCCGTCCCGGTTGCCGAGTCATCCACCGGTCCAGTCCGAGGCCAAGGTTGGACGTGTTCTTTCGGCGCAACTGGTTGTATTCTAGAATACACTTGTGATAAATCTGTCCTGTGATATCCCGAGCTATGAGCACTGGTTGTAGCCCACTATGCCTTCGGCAAGCACCTCTGTCGCCGGCAGCGGGTCCTGGACGTCTGATGTCCAGCACAATGAGACGCGACGCCCGATAATGCCCCTGTTCCCGTGCCGGTCGTGGCCCACGTGAAGATGCAATGGGTGCTCCAGCTGCCGTAGGACAGCGCCATGCTGGCCCGGGCCGGGCGCGGGCTGCAGCTCAATGGTGCTCGCGGAGATGCCGCTGTGCGCATACGGGATGGTGAGATCGCCAGACTCGCTGTGGGCGTCTGTATTAGCAGAGCCGTGTCGTCTGGGTCTGCATTCTGCAGACAAGCCACCTACTGGATTTTGACAAAGAGGCGATGGCGAGACCGGCTGTCCAGCGGCCCCGACGGCGAGAAGCGCATGTGTGTTGCCACCTGGCAGTCGTGGTCGTGGTTGTTGAAGAAGACGATGCGGCCTGACAGGCCTGGTATGTCGGCATCTGGTAACGGGCTCAGCACTGCCAGAGCGCCGAACCGGTCGCTGTGGTCCTGTGCCGAGAAATTTTCGCCGCACATTTCGGGCAGGAAGATGAATGGTTTACGCATATGGCGCCTAAATCGATGGTCATGACCCAACTTATACGTCCACACAATTTCCCCAAAGCACCAGCCAAACGCTCGCATGCTCGTTTTCACCTCTCTGTCGATCGGGGCGTGTTCAAGCCGCACGACACAGGGCTTGGCCGCGAGCCGTTTTGAGCAAGTTTGCGCCAGAAACGTTAACGCTTGTCGCCGCCATACAAAAGTGCAGCGATGACAACCAACCACACGGGTGTCCACAAGGGTGCGCTGCGGTTGCCGCTCGGGAACCTGAATGGCTAGATCCGAAGTCAAAGGGAGTCTTGTCCGGGTATTTGTTTCCTTTGTTTCGTCTACGTTGTCCTGCTCTTCCACCCCTTTCCCTCCCCATCATTCTCATCGCCTTGTCACTACTCTCACTCCTCTCTCCATTCGCCGTCGCTGTCACCATGTCTGAAAAACTATACAGTCTGCCGGCGCTTCCCTACGCCTATGATGTAAGCGACTTCATGTTCTACCGGTTCTCAAGCTACCGCTGATCGCCGCTCCAGGCCCTTGAACCCAGCATCTCGGCTCAGATCATGGAGCTGCATCACAAGCGGCACCACCAGGCCTATGTGGACAACCTGAACGGCTCCCTGCGCGCGCTGACCGCTGCCGTCGTTGCCGGCGATGTAGCGGCGCAGATAGCTCTGCAAGAGGCCATCCGCTTCAACGGCGGCGGCCACATCAACCACTCCCTGTTCTGGCTCAACCTGGCGCCCGCTGGCCTGCCCGAGTCTGACCCGAGCGGTTCAGCTGCGCCGGCGCTGGTGGAGGATATTATCCGCACGTGGGGCAGCCTCGAAGCGTTCAAGAAAGCCTTTGCTGTTGCTGTGCTGGGCATCAAGGGTAGTGGTTGGGGCTGGCTGGTGCGCGAGCCCACCACTGGCCTCCGCATCGTCACCACCAAGGACCAAGATCCTCCGGTTGGTGGTGAGGTGCCCGTCATCGGCGTCGACATGTGGGAGCACGCCTACTATTTGCAGGTGCGCAAGCCGACCAATTACCACGGCTATGCTGACCTTGTATCCCCCAGTATCTCAACGGCAAAGCTGCCTATGTTGACAATATATGGAAGATCCTCAACTGGAAGACCGCCGAAGCCAGATATCTGCGAGGGACTGCCGATGCCGCCAAGCTTATCCGCGAAGCAGTGCATCTCTGAGCGGAGACAGCGGGGATGGCTGTCACCGGTCCTCGTATGGGATTGATGTTGCTCATGCAGCATCAAGCCGCACGTTGTGACGTTTGTATCTTCTGTTCGCGACAATCGAACCTGTCTGACCGTCCAAACGTGGTCCGTAGCCCGGCATTCGTGTTTTTACAGGTGCGGATTGCAGAATGTCCTTTGGGAAGTGATGACACGGGAGAAGTAGTAACTTACAACCTACGTCGTAAGATACGTGTTGGATGCACTAAATGAAAACCGGGTCTAGCGGTACCTGTACGCGTAAGCGTAATATGTGCAGTCCCAGCGCCATACTGTCAGAAAAAGGTCTGGGATAAGCCTGGCGGAGCTGGGAAGGAGGTGCGTCCCGAGGCCTAAGATCTTCCCTGTGCGAAACGGGCGGAGAGCGGAATGGACATGGCCGAACCGCACACGTCGTGGATGTCTCCTCCGAAGCAAATTCGCGTAGGTGGGTGCCATCCAAAACATTCGGCATTCTCGGCATGTTTGGGATAGGTCTACGCGTAGAAAATGATGTAAGCGTCAGGTACGAGTAATATACTTCTAGAGTTACGTGTCGTGGGTGCATCCCTCTCTTAAGCGTACAAGTATGTATCTTATTACGTGTGTTGATACTCTCGGAAATACGGGCTGGATTCATGTTCCTACGACATTCTGTCTCGTAAAACCAATATTTCAGATACTCGTAGTGATTAGGTGGATTTTAATCTTCACGCCTTTTAATTAGTAATCTATGTATACCCTGAAAGCATGCCTGTATCTATCTTCCTGCTTTATGGCATGCAGTAAGTACCTTTTACATTTGCGCAGTATCTCATATTCTTTGCCACATGCAGGAGATACCCATTAAAGGGGCCTCTGTGGGCTGGTCTTCCTGGTCTTCAGTGCTCTTGCTGGATTGTTACTCGTTGCTGGTGGGATCTCCTCCCCCATTCCTGCTTCATGCTCCACATACGCTGTTATTAGCATATATCATCAAGTAGTGGAGGGGCTAAGGTCTGTGTGCGTTGGAAACAGCGTAGTATACTTACGGAGTATACGGAATATCTTGCGTATGTCAAGGTTCTAAGCCGCTAATATACAGTGCGTCGAGGCATGGCTCCTGTGCAGCATACTCGTATCTTACGAGTATGCCGCGTGTGTATAGAGTACTTTGAATTTACACTGCACTTGCGCTTCTAGAAGGTATCCAATAGTGCGCAGTTGTACTTATTGTATATACAGTGCGCAAAGTGTCCCCACCGGATACCCGCATGCTGCGCCTCCCATCAAATCTCCCCTGTCCTGGATCCAATCCCCCTGCCAGGCTTTGTTTGGCTGTACGCGCATCAGCATCACCGATTTACTCCCCTTTCTTTTTGCCTGTTTCAGCCCGTTGTCTGGTCTCCTTTTCCCTCCCTTCCCACCTGGCTCTCTTCCCCCATCTTTTTATTGTCTCTCTTTGCCCGCCTAACCATTCCTCCTTCCTCCTTCCTGGCGTATGCACGTTTTCGCCTTTTCTTTTTTTGACCTTTCGTTACCACTTCGTACTCTCGTTCAAGACTCCTTCATACCAACCAATATCCGGCATCCCCGGCATTGATACGACTGCCCTCGTTCTCTCGCCCTCACCGTCGGCTCGTTTGGGCCCTTTGATCTCTTCCCACCATCACGACAGCAAATATCGGTGTACATCCCACTTTGCAAAATGTTTAAAACTACTCTCGTTTCCTCTCTCCTCCTGCTGGGTCAGGCGGTGTCCGCCGCGGACATTGAGCCTATTGTGAAGAAGGTGTGTGATCCCTGTGCCCCCAATGTCCACCTCCCTGCCGCTGACTGACACTTCAGGGCACTAAATTCTTCTACGAAAACGGCACCCAGTTCTTCTTCAAGGGCGTCGCCTACCAGCAGGACACGGGCGCCGCCGGCACCACTACCGGCACCACCTTCATCGATCCCCTCAGCGACGCTACGCTTTGCAAGCGTGATGTCCCCTTGCTCCAGGAACTGCAGACCAATGTCATCCGCACCTATGCCATTGACCCGACCGCGGATCACTCCGAGTGCATGTCGCTGCTGGCCGACGCTGGGATCTATGTCATCTCGGACCTGAGCGAGCCGTCTACTTCCATCAACCGGGACAGTCCCGCATGGAACACGGCTCTCTTCACTCGGTACAAGTCTGTTGTCGACGAGATGAGCCAATACGACAATGTCATCGGCTTTTTTGCTGGTAACGAAGTCACCAACAACAGCACGAACACGGATGCGTCAGCCTACGTCAAGGCCGCTGTCCGTGACACCAAGGCCTACATCAACTCCACTGTCTCTCGCTGGATGGGTGTTGGCTATGCCGCCAACGATGATGCCGATATCCGTGAGAATATTGCCCACTACTTCAACTGTGGCGACCAGGACAGCGCCATTGACTACTGGGGCTACAACATCTATGAGTGGTGCGGCGAGAGTACCTTTGAGACGTCTGGCTACCAGTCCCAGGTCGAATTCTTTACCAACTACTCCGTCCCCGTCTTCTTCGCCGAGTATGGCTGCAACACTCCTGACGGCGCTGCTGGCCGTATCTGGGAGGAGACTACTGCCCTGTACTCGAGCGAGATGACAGAGGTCATCTCCGGTGGTATTGTCTACATGTACTTTGAGGAGACGAACGACTATGGTGCGATTCCTTCTTGACGCTTGACTGTTATATCTGCTGACCTTTTTTCCCTGGCAGGTCTGGTGACGATCAGCGGCAGCTCGGCGTCTACCCTCTCTGATTTCTCCAGACTCTCAACGGTCATTGCTAGCGTCAGCCCCAGTTCTACCGCCATGAGCGCCTACACCCCGACCAATTCCGCGGCTTCTTGCCCCAGCATTGACTCCGAATGGCAGGCCTCCAACATTCTGCCGCCTACTCCGGACAATGCCACCTGTGCCTGCATGTACGCCTCGCTGACGTGTGTGCCGGCTACTGGGTTGAACTCGAGCGCCTACGGCACCCTGTTCAGCAACGTTTGTGGCCAGAGCAGCAACCCGTGTTCCGGCATCGACGGCAACACCACCACGGGTGTTTACGGCGCGTACATTATGTGTGACTCCGAGCAGCAGCTCGCTTATGTTCTGGATCAGTACTACCAGAGTCAGGACTCCGCGTCGACGGCATGCGACTGGGATGGCCAGGCCCAGGTTGTCAGCGCCTCTGCCGTAGCTGCGTCCTGCTCGACCCTGTTGGCCGCGGCAAGCTCCAGCAACAGCTATGCCGCCACCGCCACTGCTGCTACCACCGGTACTTCGACCGGTAGCAGCAGCAGCAGCAGCAGCAGCAGCACAAGCAAGAGCGCGGCTATCGGTGGCCCGATGTTCAGCATGGTCCGGCTGGGTGACTGGGCTATTGGCCTGTATGCGGCTATCGCCGTCCTTACGGGCGCCGGCATGGTTCTCTTGTAAATAATGCATGGGCTACTGTGGGTGGCGAGAGTACATCTGGGTGTGAACCTGTGTGCTACTCAATTGCGTGGAACAAGAAGCTCACGGGCAGGGGCTGTATGTTTGGTTTTATGGTTCTGGTGACACCAGTTTTGTTTTTGGCTTCCAGTTTTCGTTCGCGGTGTATGTTCCGTACATAATAGCAAAGTATTGGGGGTCCCTTCAATTTAGTACGTTCAGGAGTCTAGTTCGTCTTTACGGCCTCCTTATTGCTTGTACTCTGTATCGTTGTCGACAAACAAGTCTGGGTCGATGCGGTCAAGGTCCCAAACCCAGCTTCTGGATTCTCTCTAAACACAGGCCCTATCTGATAACCACGTGCAGCCTTGTCGGGCAAGGATCTGTAGCCCAAAGCACAGAAAATAGCATAGAACATGGCTGCTTCGCCTTCGGCTACAGCCCGTTGCTGGCGCAGGTGAAAACACTGCCCACATCCCCTGCGTCGAACGCGTCGACAATGCTCTGGACACTCGCATACGTTCCCGCAGTGAGAAAAAATAGCCCAATCATGATGATGACAACATTCAATGCGGCAAGTAGGATGCCTGTGACATTCCGTTCTTTGACAAAGTCCAAGCTGCCGTCAACTTTGCGCATGCGCAAATACGCCACGCCCCAAAAAATGAATCCAAAGAAACTGTCGAATAAGGATGACATGAGCGACAGGACTAACCCACGATGATTGTTAGCAAGGCTGCCAGAGGGGAGTGAACAAGAGCTTACGGTCCGAAAAGAAGGGAATAACTTCCGCAATGACAAATGCAAGGATCCACGTTGCCACTGGTAGTATAATTAATATCTCCGTCAACAATTCCCGAGTATGCTTCGGACACTTGGGGTGGACGTACGCAGAATGAGAGCCCAGACGGTCCAGCCAACAACGGTGTGTTCGCTCTTGTGGCGTGTGTTGTCGAAAATGCGGAAAAAAACAAACCGAGCCGAAACGGAGGCATACAGTACCCCGAGGAAAATCAGCGTAGGAATCATAAAGGAAAAGGCGACTTTTTTGTAAAGCGGTTGCAGAGAGCCGAAGGCTGGCGCGGTCATATATTGGTTTCCGGTATATGCGTAGACAACGGCGCCAACTATGCTAAAGACGATGGCCTCTGCAATAGTGCAGGCCCATAGAGCTTTTGGGAAGTCCCTGTAGAACCAGTTGTCAGTGGCCACGGCCACAGTCACGAGGAGAGATGTGGCGTGGCGTATCTCACCTTGGGTTCTTCATCTCGGCGATGAAACTCGGCAGTGTGATCTGGCCGATGAAGGTGTAGCTGATGTTCATAAAGGCGTTCACACCAGCCACAAATGTAGTTCCAGCCACCGGAATGGCTGTGACAATGGGGTTTCCCCCGACAGCTGTCGTGCCATCCTCAGCGGTGTAGGAGGAGCGCGGATCGTAGCCAGCAGGATGGCTCTGGATACCAGCAAAAATAGTCGCCAGCAAGACAGAAATAAATGTGAAAAAGGCAGAAGCAGTGCCTAGTTTTGACAGCATACTGAAGGTGCGAGGCAAGGAGCAGAGCCAGCAGAGAAGAAACATGAGCACACCGAAACTAACAGTGCGACAGCCAATGCCATCGGAAGCTGTCATAGTGTTCAGGTACTTTGCGCCGACAAGAACGTGGAGGCCCTATAAGTTAGATGCTGTGTTGCATGGCAAACTTTTGGGAGACAGAAGCCTTTTACCTGGATGAACTGCAGCATGCATTAGTTCGCGTGCCGATCAGAGCAATCGAAACAATCGAAGCTAGGGCTTATCTTACTGTATTGTTGAGAAGGAACATCACAGCCGTAGCATACCAGGCCCATTTTTTGTTCCAGAACAGCATCTGGCCAATGTCGCACACATCACGCACCTCGGGGTGCCGCAGGCAGAACTCCCAGAGCACGAGCGACCTGTGTAGGCTGTCAGGAACAGTGTATATTGCACCATAGCCAGTCAATAACTCACGTATACAGGACAAAAGCCGCAACAACAACGGTCAGGATTAGGCTGGGATCAAGTTAGAAGAGAGCGAGCGACCAGGCAGGGTGGCCACGCGGGTGGGGATAACACACCCAGGTACAAGCCCAAGGACACTGTAGGACCATGGGAAGCTCATAATCGCCTTTGAGGGAAGAGGTACGAATCGAGGTTAGAGTTTCGGTATCGCCAACGCTCTTAGCCAGTGACACTCACAAGGCAAATATACTCTGAAAACAGCAAGGCGGCAGTCTGAAGTTGGTTAGCCAGAATTAGCTTTGGTTATGTCCCTGCCCTCTAACCTTTTGCCAACTGCAGGTGCGGTATTGAATGGCGCAGCCATCTTCCAGGGCCAGTTGCTTGTCTAGAATGGCAGTGCTGCTGTCATCGGTGTCGAGCCCAGAGCCAGAGCCAGCACCTCCGATGATAGGGCCAATTCTCGGACCGATATGAATGCTATTACCGCCAAACCATCCAACACGGCCATTCCTGGCAATGTCGTAACCGGTGTCCACAGCCGTATCAGGCAGTTTCTCTTCCTTCGGGGATTCCATCATAGCAAAAGGGGAATTTTCGGCTCTGTCGTTTTTTGATCGTACGGTCCAAAAAGAGGATATTTTCGGGAAAGGTAGAGTAGGTAGGGGTATATACTATTTTAGGTGCCAGCAGTAAACATTTGTGTTGCAGGCCAATCGGACAACACCGAAGAGGCGTAGTTTTTGTTGGACGTCAGTGGGATTTTTCACCCGTTATAAAAAGCTTTCATTAGTCAGTCGTTTCCTTTTCACGAAGGAAGTACCAGTATTCCAAAATTGGTCTTCGCCGCATCACCTACCCGTACAGGAAAGAGCAAGTGGCATGGCTAATCCCGCTTCGGAATGTTGGTATCCGATACAACATTAGATACCTTGCTCCAGGCGAATTGTTACCCTTACCAGCAGCATGTAAATTCAACTGATAGTGTAGACGTCGTATTTTACAGAGTAACAGGTACGTACGAGGAGTATGGCGCAATAGGCATCGTGACATCATCACCCCATTTGTCCAGCAAAACCGGACAAGTAGTTTCTTTCTTGCCGATTACTTTTGCTAACTCCGGCTTTGCGGGGATCAAACGCTTAAGCGTATATACTTCGTTAAGTATAGTGAGATATAGCGCAATTCGTCTTACGCGGGATATATTGTTATTAGTTGATCGACACGTGAGCGGGACAGGAGCCGCTTTCGGCTCTAATGGCGCTTTTTCCCGAGCATTGTGGCGGTGCGGACAAGCCTCCCCCGGCAAGAAGTTTTATGATTATCGGTGACTTTGCATTATGTCGTGGAATGGCGTCCACCGTTCCGGCTGGACAAGCACTCCACATATTTGTCGTCATCAGCCTTCGTAGCAGGCGAAGTACCAAGCAGCACAGCGCTCTGCCATGCCATTTATTGCAAACACACCCGAATCGTTGGTGACGCGCTCCGATTCCAAGAATCCGGCGAAGACGTGCCATGGCATCACTTCTGCAGGCCGCCCATGCCGGCGACTTCTTACAGGGCCGCATGAGCCTGTGAAATATCAGCATATGTCGAAGGGCAGTGGCGGCGCATACTGCAACGGATTACGCCCCGACGATCGTCAGGACGAGCGGTTTTACTGTTGGCAACACAAGGAACAGGCCAGGGCTTCTAGACAGAGCAGCCTAGGCCAGCATGCCTTGCAAACACCCGATCCTACAAGACGATCAAGTATAGATACATTGGCTGATCGTCTTGGATTGCTAGCGGTCAACTCTGCCCATACTGGCCCGGAGATGTCACGGCCACAGAGGCCCAGAAACCATTCGACACTTTTCTGCTGTTTTCGAGCTAACCTGGGCGAAATGGACACCATGGGACCTCAACCAAACCAAGGGCTTTTCCAGGCGCAATCACCTATAAGCAAAGTCACAGGCCCGTCTTCAGCATCGTCAATGCCGTCTCATATGGTACGGCCCTCTTCAATACCACCGAGCGTGTCGCCCCAAATCGCCTCTTCTCTGGCAGCCGAGCTGGCCAAGCCTGTCTCTCAGACAGATGAGCCAGGGTACATATATATGTTTTGGCTCACGCCAGAATCCCAGCCGTCCGCACCCATGGCACGCGCCGTCCGCTCTCTTCTGGTGGATGACTCTGCATGCACGTCAACAATATTGGCGGGTACGCTACTTTTGAAAATCGGACGAGCCAACAATGTGCAGAGACGGCTGAACGAATGGCAGCGACAGTGCGGCTATAACTTGTCCTTGATACGGTACTATCCCTACATTTCGTCTTCTCGAGCCAGTCATCCCAACACGTCCCTTCCACGCAAGTTGCCTCACAGCCACAAAGTTGAACGGTTGGTCCATCTCGAACTTGTCGGCAAGGGATTACGGCCTAAGGGAAGGGAGCGGTGCCAAGCTTGCAACCGAGAACATCGCGAGTGGTTTCGGGTGGAGGCCTCTCGCAAGGCGGTGATGGAAGTGGATGAAATCATTCGGCACTGGTCAGATTGGGACGAGAGTCGGGTTAAGAACCATAAGATATGTAGATAAACAAGGCATATATATTGCTGTATGAAATGACGAGTAGATGTAATTTATGAATTCTAGCTTCTGGTCGTCACTGCGCCGATGGCAAGAGTCTCGATGCGCCCAGCGTAGAGTTTCATGGCATGGTACAGAGGATCTCCCCAGACTATGCCACGCAGCTGCTCATCCACTGCCAATTGGGCAACAACACCCTCGTCTAAGATATTCTCGACGGTCGTGTGTCTGTAAAATCGAACACCGGGGGGGCTGCCCGCTCGTAGCACGATGATGCGACCAGGATTGCTCAGCTTTTCCGGTGGCACTTTCCAGAAAGGTTTCAACGGTTAGTGTCGCTGGTCATCATGGCTGGCGTGGATGCCGCAGCGAAGCTGGGGCAGACGGGACGGGGTTTTTGAGTCCTTCCCGTCTTCAGCTCTGGAGATATCGAGAGGCGCCGGGCTGACAAGCAATTCGAGTAGGCTCTTGACGTACTCCTTGTCGGCTCTGGCCACCGGGCCGCCTTCGTTGATAACGGAGAGGAACAAGCACTTTTTCAAATCGTCCCGTCCGGGGTTAGCCCCCCGCGGCTGCTCGTATACACTATCCGAATATTTTGCAGCCAGGCAGAGAAGAGGGTACGTATCCATGTATCTCCAGCACAGTTAGCATCATCATTCAAAGAGGTAGGTTTTGTACGTACAGCCTTAAGGGTGGCAGTTTCGGAGGAAGCCTGGAGTTTGCATACATATCCAGCTTTGCAAGACAGCTTCCAAGGGTAAAAGGCAAAGAAGCTATCGCGCCTGCATTCTCCCGAGCTGGGCAAAGCTCTCCCGGCAGGCCGGAGGCTTCCGTTTGGTGGGGCTGGCATTCGGGTGAGATGGCATCCAGTCTGCATATGTCCTCTCCACGGTCAATCAGGGTAAGAGCACGATCTAGACTATATGATATCTGGTCGCACTGCCCCCTTTCCTGGAGGGGAATGTTTGAGCCAGATGAGCCCCCCAAAATATGTGGCACAAACATCGGGACTAGGCCGGTATTTAGATGGAACGTTGGGGTATAAGAGCGTTGATCTAATTTGATGCTCGGAGGTCGGGGCGAAACGTGTCTGGCCGAGTCCGCCTTTCTCTCGGCTTGTCCAGGCAGACTGAATAGCTTCATCGTGGCGGTAGCATGGTATGCCGTGGTAGACGTCGGTCGTTTGTCCCGTTGCGGGTCTAGCTGGCAGACGATCTATTGCCACTGCACAGCCTCGAGCCCGCGACTTTTCCAATGGCTGGAGGTGGCAAGGGCCACGAAAGCGCTTTTTGTAATGTATCTTATTTTGCTGTCCTTACCACTCTTATACTCTAGGGAGTATCTTCTGGAGTGCAGGTTTTGTGCTTGTCGGTAAATGCAAGTTGGCAATCCGGAGGACGGATTTCCCTAGCACCCAATGTGTACTAGGGCAAGTAGCAGCCGCCACTACCGTCGGATCTGCAACGCCGACTTGCGACCTACTCCGTGGTTTATGCACGACAGAAATCGAAAGGGGCGCCGCACCAGAGCAGCAGGCCGACGCATCTTGCATATGCAGAGAAGACAGGGAGGAAACAAACAACCAAACAGCATCTAGCGAGAAGAGTAGCCATCCCCGCAGAATTGGACTGGCGTCTCCTATTCTTGAAATGCCGTTGCGATGACCTGAAGACATCATGGACTTTGTAGGTCGCGTCGCATGGCTGCCGTCTGCACGGCGAACCCCCCTCCGTTATTTTCGCTTTTCTGACAATTCTACTCTAGTGGTCGCGATTGCTCAGCCGCTCGCCGCTCGCCGCTGGCCACTCAAGAAGGGACATTGCAAAGGATCCTCTACGGCGGCGCTACCGCTTTGAGAAAGAATACAACCAGCTCCTTGTTCGTCAAGTCCAAACCCTGCTGGGACTTCACCACAAGCTAACATCCTCGCTCCATAGCAAGCCTGGCGCAAGTCATCGAATCTCGCCCACAACAATAATGCTGCCGACACGATTGAGATCCAGATCCAAGAGTTGACAGACATCCTCCAGGACGAGTCGCGCCGGCCACTTCCACACACTTGTCTGGGCTTTTCCGCCGAAAAGCAGATTTACGTCTCTATTGGCAGAATTGCCGCCACATCCTACAATCTAGGTATCATCAAGGAGGCCGTGTATTTCTTTGGCACCCTGATCGAGAGCGAAGACGAGTCCTTCGTTGAGAACCACACTTTTTCCTCCAGCCTGACAAACCTCCTGGTGCGCGTCACCGAGGCCAACAGCATCCGCCTCGACCCCGAGACCGAGACTAGGATCGTCGAACTCGCTTTCAACATCACCACCAAGATCCGCCTCAAGCCAGGTCTGCTCCCAGCATGGTTTCACACGCACCAGGAGAAGCAGTCGCCGCCACAGACAGCGCAGCTACTCGAAGGTGACAAGTTGCTAAACAGCCACGAGCGATTCAAGGGGAAAACACAGCGGCAGGACTTTCCTCTCTTTTACATCCTGGTGGACTATGTCCACTCCGAAGGGCAGGTCGGCGATTTTGCCAGGACTGGGCTGCTCTACATCATAGAAGCTGCCTCGGCCTCGGCCTCGCTTGAGCAGTGGATTGTCGAAGGCGATCTCAGCACACTTATGGCCACCGGTCTGGGCGCACTGTACAGCCAGCTGAGTCGCAAGCTTGTCATTGATCATCCATCCGGCAATCTACCGCCCATCCTAGCCCTGTCCGACTACGAGCATCCACAAGCCACGTCCGAAATTGTCAGCTCGTGCTCTCCCGACTTCCAGGTCCAACTGGAGACATTCCTTTCGCATCTTCTCTTCTGGCAGGATGTCTTGAACCACTGCCACTCCATTGAGGTGAAGTCGACTCTCCTCGAGCATTTCCAGGTCATATTCCTGCAACAGCTTCTGTGTGTGAAAATTTCTCTCTCCCCTTCCCGGCCGCACGCCTTAACACGCCCAGATACCCCTCGCTTCTCGAGTCGTCCGACATTGATGGTGGCTCATCCGTGGCAGTCCTGACCTACCTGCGGCGGATACTCGAATCCCTTGACCACCCCGATATGATCAACCTAATATTGCATTATCTTCTTGCCCTTCCCAACGCCGTCGGCGCGGAGGTATCGACAGCGAAGAATGCAGTCAGTGCCGCCCGCAAACGCAGGTCAATGGATCTTGCTACTATGATGGCGGCCAGGCCGGATGTCGCTGCAACGCCCCTTCTCTTCAACCTGGTCGACCTGATTTTGGCTTGCCTAAAGTCTCATAGTCAGCAGACTATTCATGTCACCCTGCAGCTTGTCTCTGTTATTCTAAGACGCCACCATCGGTACGCCGTCATGACCCTGCTTCGCACGGAATTTCTGCCCTCTGGGTTGGAAGCAAACCGCACCATGGGCGCCCATCAACAGGACGTGGAATTCTTAACGTCTATTGTCGTCGCCATTGGAGGCCAGGACAACTTTGACGAGACATATGATGGTATTATAAAGGACACCATCGTTCGCCTAGAAAGTCACCCGTGCTCCTTGAAACTTATTGCGCCCAAAATCTCCACCAACAACCATGGCTTGCTCACCATACCGGACAGCCTGCCGGGCGCGCCTCGGGACGTCCCGCGGCACACGCTTCGTCCCGATGACCCGCTGCTCGCCACAATTCTTGATCGCCTCGATACGTTCTTCACCAATCCTGTGGACACAAATTTGTCAGTCACCGAAGCTATTCTCGATCTGGCAACCTGTGGCTTTGTGGCCTTGGAGGGTTGGGTTGTCCGTCACCCGGACAGTTACACCTTTTCCGACGATGACCAGCCACCTGATGATCTGTACGACCTAACTGCCTCCGCTGGACAGAACCAATCTGTCTCAATTAAGAGATGCCGTCAACGCCCAGTGTGGACTGCTGTTCCCCGGCTTCTGTCTGCGCTGCAGATGCTATCTGAGCAAGTCGCGTATTGCCGCCTCTCTATCCCGAGGTTTGAAGATCTCCTTCAACAGCGGCGCAAGGCATTTCAGACAGCAGACTCAGTCAACCCACAAGGCTCGCGGTCCCAGAAACCCCCCAAGAGCAAACCACAAGACAACCCGTTTGTGAACTATACTAGCCCCGAGGCCCAGAGGGTCGATTCACCCGCGCGTCTTTCTACCCTTGAAGGCCTAGCACAGCGATTCCTATCGGAGCTGGCCACCCCAAGTCGGTCAGGCAGTCTTCGCGGAGGCAAAGATATTAGTCGTGGATCTCCCCTTTTTGGTACCAATACATCCGGCAGCCATGGTATCGCTTCGCAAATTCTAACGGGCCCTGCCCCGAAAGAATTTTCCCTTTTTGTCGACGACATGTCAAGTGAGACCGGCAGCGTCAATTCTTGGATCAACCAACGGGGAGAATGCAGCCCGCCAGACAGCCGCAACCCTGCCATCGCAAGCCAGATAGCAGCCTTCCAGGCTGTTGACCGTGAGATTCTCGCTCGCCGTGTGGCCTTACCTGTCGTGAAGGTGGTGACTCCTGTCTCCCCTAGCTCGAACAAACAGTCAACTTTCAGCGTCATCGGTACCAAAACAAATAGCGCAATTTGCAATCAAACCGCTAGTGACGCCTCGAAAGGCAGCATCAAGTCCAACAGTGTTGAGGGCGCACTAACATCCGATGCCTCCACAGAGGCAACTGAGGAGCACACGGCTACGGTTTCACATATTCTTACCAACGCGATTATTTTGCAGTCGTTTTCGCTTGAGCTTGCGGCGTTGTTACAGGCGAGAGCCGGACTCTTTGATGAGGTGCGATTTTCCTGACCGCAAAATGCTAGATCTAAATCAGAGAAATGCGGAGATTTTCTTGTGTCATAGCCTGGGTTAGCTAAAGTAGAGGCATTTTTCATGTGCGCAGAATAGATCCCCTTATAAAAAAAGACCACGGGTCAGAGTCTGCCCGCCGTCTTGCCGTGTACCTTCTCACACTGGCCGTCTTCGGGACGTGTATACCAGACTGTCCCAAACACGGATTGCGCCTGCATCTTGCTACGCATTACACTTAGAGATGCAGCAGTCGCAGCACATTAGAAAAAGAGCAGGCGAGCACGAGGCATAATACAGTGATACTGACAGAAAATTAGTATCCCAAGGAGAAAAGCAGTCGTCGACCAGGCGCTCAGTAATATTACAAACATGCCCACACGCACCCATACACTCTCCCCAGACATACTATCCAAGCTTGAAACATCGTCCTTCCCTCTGTCCACCTCTTTTGCCATCCACGTCCGCATCTCCCTTCCACCACCCGCCCCCACCATCAGTAATCCCTCTACCCAACCTACTGCCTGCAGCAGTCCCACATTCATGCAGTGTATCTGATGTAGCCCATCCCAACCAGAAGAGCCAGCGAGATATTGTAAACGCCAACCGTTTCCCTCCCTCCCAAACGCACCACTGAAGGCTGGCACGGACTACAATGACAAGAATGCTCCCCAACACAAATCAAATACTCCGTGTCCTGGCCGCTCAAGTCAGAAGCGTGTGCGAACTATCTCGGGTTCTAGGGCGCATAATACACTCGGCGCCTGTTGTTCGACAACGGGGATGGTCTTTCCGGTCACCAAAAACACCAGTCCCGAATACCGAAATCAAACATATACCGAAAAAGAAAAGAGGAAAGAAAGCAACATGCATCTTGGTCCCGCGACCCGCCTTCGGAAGAGTCGAGTAAAGTAGCCTTAGTCTGAAAGCACATCTCAGGCCCCGATACCGCCCTTCTTGTCTTTCCGCGGTTTGATCACAAGATCAGCCAGAATTTGAATATGATCCGCAGGGAAATGGTAATTAGGGAACCCTGGCACGCGTTTGAGGTATTCCGCATCCGGGCGACCCAGTAATTCTACAACCTCTAAAGTGTTTGTCGTATACCAAATGTAGTCGATCACATTGGCAAATCCGGGGGTGTAGTTGGTAAAGGGGAGCTCGTCCGGCGTGCCGACGAGGTGCTGATATGCTGACTTCAAGCTGAACGGGTGCTCGATGCCGTCCCGCGTGAAGTTTCCGTACTGAAATTTGCCAAACTCCTGATGATTCGGAGGCAGACGACCCTCGCGAAGCAATTCTATTACCCCGCTCTCTGCCGTGGAATTGTAGTCACCACACAAGAAAAGAGGAATGTCTGTGTTGCTCCGGTACTCTTGCGAGGGCGCACATTCGACCTTCACTGACTCAGATCCGGATGTGCCCGGTAATTCGATCGCTTTCTTATCCTTAACGGCCGGCCAACGGGCGTATTTCTCCGCTTGTCTTGTCACAAACTCCATGATTAAGGCAGTCTGAACAATTTTGACGTCGGCGAGAGTGCCTTCCCAGCACAGATGTGCATTGACGACAATCATGCGAGCACCAGTACGGCGGCTCTCAAAGAAACCCACTATGGCGATGTTGTCCTTGGGCATGACCCGGTTGAAGATATCGTGCTGTGTTTTCATGTCCGGACGGTTGATAGCGATAGCTTGGAAATCGATCAGTTGCTTGTCCAAAAGGACGAACTTGCTCCCTTTGTAAAAAATGGCACATCCATCAACTGTGGCCGCATCTTTTTCTGTCATTGTACGTGCCTTCGACCGAGGGTAGTATATTGCCCTGTAGTCCGACAGTGCAAGCTCCGGTCCGAATGTTTCGCGCAGCGCATCGGTGGTGATCTCCTGCAGACAGACAAAATCTGCGTCGCGGTATCGTATCTCTTCGAGAATTTTCTCTTTGCGGTAATCCCATGCCAGAGCCCCGGATGGCGTGTAGCTGAATGTTTGAGACGTCGCATATCTCTCGCCTAGAATATTCCATGAAAAGACCTTGACATGTTCTAGAGCTGGTGACACATCTTCCTGAATGACGACAAGCTTTCGGTCATTCGGCGGAGGTGGAACTGGTTGAAATTACAATGTCAGCATGCTAGGAGGACAGAAGAAGGAGTTAGGGCTTAAGCGATCATACTCGGAGGTTGTTCACGGAGATAGACGATCAAGGACTTTGTGCCCCTCTCCATGATTTCCTTCTTCAGTTCCGGGTCCAGAGGATTGCCTTCAATGCCAAGTATTTCGAGCATATGAAGCGACCCTAGTTCATACGGAAGAGTTCGAATGTTGTTATTGAACAAGAGAAGCTGCTTGAGAAAGGTGCACATGCCCAATTCCACTGGAAGTTCGGAAATCTGGTTGTTAGAGGCTTCCAACAGCCTCAGTTGGCGAAGGCTGCCTATTGCAACTGGCAAGACAGTCAGCTTATTCGAGGCGATATACAGCTCCTGCAAAAAGTCGTAGTAGAACAGCTGTGATGAGAGAGACCGTAGACCCTGGCCGCTCAAGTCCAAGTTGTGCCAGTCCTGTCGCTTGTTTGACTTCTTTTCAATGGTCCATGTCCTTCGAATGTCTTCATTGTCGCCGTCCAGAGTAGAGTGACTTAATATGGGGGACGGGCCACCGATGCCTTTGTTTTCGCTCGCTTTCAGTCGCGCATAGTAGTTAGCCTGGTTCTGCTCGACCATGGCGATATTAGCGGTCTCGGCCTCCTTGTGCAGTCGAAGCTGTTCCGTCCAATGTTCGTTCATTGGCACCTGCTGAGCAACTCGCATGGACGGACCGTGGCCATTCTGTAGGCCATTGGAGAATGGGCTGGCATTTGACATGACGCCAGTGGAGTAGGCAGAGTGGTGCGCGAGAGCGGGTGAGTTCGCGTTATGGGCAGCCTGGTCGGGAGTCTGCATGACTTGATGATGCTGGGGAATGGCTTGGTGTTGATGGTTTCCTGGTTGCTGATAACTGTATAACATGGGCATTCCACGCCCAGTTGGATTGCCGCCCAGACGGGAGCCATGGCCCTGTTGGTGGCTTTGATTGTACATGCCGAGAATAGATGACTGGCTACGGGAGCCCAGATCCGGTGTTTTTGTAGGAGTCAATGGCTCCGCCAGGAACTGACCGAGAAGATTATTCAGGTGAGACTCGGAAGAAAGCGGCGGGCGAGAGCTTGCAAGATGATGGGGTAGATACAAAAGGTTTCCAGCCTGTTGTGAATACCGGTAACCATCTGCCATCTAGCTGTCATGGGTGGCACCGCGCACAGAGGGAGCTAAAACGGCAGGTTTTCGCTTGCGTCTGTTGGGAAGAAAACACTGGGTATGGTAGGGTTGTCGTCACGGTTCCAGCGTAGAGACTGCATGGATTCCAAGCATCGATGGGCAGAGAAGACCTGAGGAGCTGGGGTAAGGCTCAATGGGACACGAACTCGTTGTGACAGCGCCTCTGAGGGCCGAACGAAGGGATGAAAGAAGGTGTCGCGAAAAATTTGAGAATGAACGACGGCCACAGAGACAGGGAGTAGTAGTGAGAAATATTTGGAGTGATCCCGTCCTCCTAGAAAAATTGGCGAGTTCAGAGTGATGTTGCCGCCGCTGTTTGTCTTGGGGGGGAAAGGTAGGATGGAGGATGCCACCTAGTTATATAAAATATCTGCAGACGACACGGTTAGCTCAAGCTGGTGTGGACGTCATGAGACGAGAGAGAAGGCGGGAGAGGGAGAAAGCCAGATACCGGCGGGGAAAACCGAAGATTGGCACAAGGGCTTGGAAGAACCAACCAGGCGTGAAGCGTCTCAATAGTACCGTCAGTATCGAAAGGATAGTCAATAGATGTTGGGGTAGAATGCTGTGGGATGCGTGCCCGATGACATTGTGTTGCGGTGGCCGTGTGTTGAGTTTTGCGACACCTTGTTGTGGCCGATGTCTAGAATGGTGGACGGGCCATGTCAGATAATGCACTATATCACGTGATCCAACTCATCCAACGTCAGGTTTCGATTGCTTGTAAAGTATCAACTTGCTCAGTTCCGTGCTTTCCCGTCCATTCGTGAAGTGGCAGACGTTAGTTGCGAAGAACTCTTAATGAGTAAATAGCACATGGTTACGGAGTAAGATACGGAGAACGACATACTCCGTTCTGTCGAAGCATTCGTAAGATACCATTGTAGGCAAGATAAGCCCATAAACTATACTTACAAAGCACGCCACTAGTTTAGGGGTGCGAAGCGGGGCTTCTAACAAGCAAGGCTACCATTGCCCCCAGAGACCATATTTTAAAAGGGGGAAGTTGAGCACGAAGTATCTCTCCCTTCGTGCTCAACTTCATGCGCCACAGAGATCGGGTTTTCCCGGTCTCAGTACAGCAACCCAATACGAAATTATAAGGGCATCAATCTCTCATCTCCTCTTGGCATACGCACTATTAGTGGCTCTGCCGGGTTGCCACCTCTTTGGCCCCTCTGCGCTGCCCACCTAGGATCTTTCTCGATCATCGACTGCATCAACTACCGCCCCAACGCATGGCTATGCTTCCCGATCCTAACCTGTCTAGCATCCTCTTTCCGCCGGTCGTTGGAAATCACCCCTTTGTTCGCGCCGGATACACTTCTAGCGACTCCGGTATCATATCAGCAGGCTCTAGGACTGTGATGTCCATCGAGGCACCGTTGAGCGCCGGGGGCGCAGCGTCATCCCAGTCGCTTCTGCCGACATCCTACCACGCAAAACCCTTTATCATGCGCAATGGACGAACATACCTCTCCGACCCCTCCCTCTCTTACCCGCTCCCGGTTGACCTCACTGAACTACACCGCCAGTCCCTTCGGACGCTCCTCCTCTTTCAACTCTTTGGTGGTCCTGTGTGCTCGCCCGCCTTAGCTAACAGACCTCCGACTCGAGTACTGGAGGTGGGTTGTGGCTCCGGCTTCTGGAGCACTATGTGCAATGAGTATTACACTCGCCTGGGCCATCGCGGTATCTCATTTTCAGGCATGGACATTGCATCCCTTGGGCCAGGCTCCAACGGCGGCGCCGGTAAAAGCCGTTCGAGTCATATATCATCATCATCATCATCATGGAACACATCTGGATCTGCCGACGGCAAGCCAATGTCGGGCAAAAGTAAGGGCCAGATGAATTGGCGCTTTGTACAGCACGACATGCGCAATATGCCTTGGCCTTTCGCCAAAGATGAGTTCGACCTTATCATGGTGAAGGATTTGTCTTTGGCAATGCGTACGGATGTGTACCAATTGGTGATAGATGAGTGCATCCGCCTGCTGCAGCCTGGCGGCACTCTCGAGCTGTGGGACTCGGATCACACCATCCGCATGCTTCGTCCGCATGTTCCGGAGACATCTTCCACATCTGCCGGGAGTGAAGACAGTCACCTTGCCGCTATCAGTGCCGGTGCATATATCATAACACCAAACACGCCTCGGTCTGCTCCGCTGAACAACTACCTCGTCGAATACAACGCCTGGCTGGTAAAGGCGCTTGAGGCAAGATCGCTGCCATATGTCCCCTGCACGATAGTCGGTGCTATGTTTCTGCAGGAAGCAGATGCTCTTGTCGGTGTGGAATCGCTTCGGCTTGCAGTGCCACTGTCGGAGCTCAAGTGGGAACGGGAAGGCGTCGGTGGTGTGGTCACCAAAGATGGGAAAACCTACGTGGAAACAAAAGGCAAAAGCCCAGATACAGACCCTAATCGGAAGACGATCACTTCGGCACAAATTGCACTGCGACACACTGCCCTCTTGACAGTTGTGCAGATGATTCAGAGCCTCGAGCCTATCTTACGGGAAGTGAGCGGTAAAAGTCAAGACGAATGGGATGGCTGGTCCGGCAAAATGGCAAACGAGTTGATGAAAGAGAATGGCACAGCATGGGGAGAGTGTCTCGAGGTCGGCGCCTGGTGGGCACAAAAGAGATAGCAGCAGTATACTAAAGCAGATGGGTCTTGTATATGGCAGTATCTCTCGCTGAAGCTTTCGAAAATTATCTAGCTGTACTCTTCCCTGATGCTCATCCATGTATCAATGGTTATCGTACCTCCTACGCAATGTTCGATACCGTTTCAAGTAATACCTGTGTGAGGCCGCGGCCGGTTAGTGGCTGTCGATTTTCGCATTGTTTTTATATTTAAACAGCCGACATACAAAGCCTCAATCTCTGTTTTGACGCGCCAGGTTGTTAGACTTGATACGTTACTCAAGGACATGCTGCTCACCCTTTTGTACAAATTCTGCCCGTGCTATACCACGCCGAATGGCCATCTCGTCCCTGAGTTCGACATTGGCCCAAAAGGCGGCATGAAGCCGGTCCCGGAAGTAGGTCCGACCCATTGGGTATTCCTTGCCGAGGTTGAGGAGCTCTACGATTGTCAGCCAGCGGCAGGGAAATTCACCTTGGCTGTGGCGAGCGCGAGGAATAAAATATATCAAATCAATTAATCACTCACCTTTGTACACTCTGATGACCTCTGTCCGAAGCTCTGGGAATGGTGGCGGCCGCATGTTTGGAATAAGCCAAATATTTGGGTGTTAACATAGATAAATTTTTGACCCCACTAAGTACCTGACTCCGGCCCCTTCATACGACGCTATAGTGCCATCAGAGAAGCCGAGGCCAATAGTCACCATCAAACTACTACGTTTCTGTCCTGTACCGAACAAACTTCATTCAAGTGGCTTCCCCTCTCGTCTGCTGACTACAGCCATGACAGCATTCTATCGACGAGCATCCGCTTCAAGGGCGATGCGGATTGCACGTCCTCGCGTAGGCTATTTTGCTTTAGCTACTCGGCTGCAGCTAGACTCGGCGAACTCGACGAGCAGATCTTACAGTACAGAAATAGCATCAATTCCGCCACTTCCACCGCCTCGCTGGCTGTCGGATTTGCGCACGCGCATCGGGAAATGCATAATATTCGGCTGCACTCACGAACAAGTGGTCGATGTAGCAGTTGTCTTGCGGGTTCTCGCGACAGAATGGCGACAACTGACTGCCGGTAGCGAGGGCTTCCTAGCCGGGGGGCGACGTGGACTGGAGGGCCAAAAGGTGGCTTGGGGAGAAATGGATGCATTCGTACGGAAACCCCAAATCTCAAATTCTCTCGACAGGATTGGATGGCATTGCAAAGGGGTGACCATTTCTGACGGAGCGCAGGGCCATGTTAACAATGTCATATACAACCGATATGCCGAAGCAGCACGGGTAAACTGGGTGCTTAACTTCGCTGTGCGGGTAGACCCGACGCACGGAAACCAGTGGGCCGAGCTGATGACAACACGTTCGGTGGGCTTGATTATGAAAAGCCTGAAGACAGAGTTCAAGTTTGTATGTAAAGGTATTCCATGTCAATATATGGCTGACAACCCGCCCTTAACCTAGCCCATGACCTATCCAGATACAATCGCTGTGTATCATAGACTACGAGGACCTCCTGCGACCACCCCGGCTTCGACATCGCTGTTTCTCGATTGCATGGTGTTATCATATCGACGGCAGCGAATTGCGGCCAGGACCTTCGAAGATATTGTAATCTACGACTACAAAGTGGCTAAGAAGGTGGGGATGCCCGAGTTCATGCGTAATGTATTGAACCATACGTGGAGGCAGCAACAGGACGAGACTACGCGGGCCCGGTCTCGTATTTGGGAGTTGATCCATACAGTCGAAAAGTTGGAGAGACAAACCTGGGATCGACTGGACGCTGTTGAGGACGTTGGTAATTAAAAATAAGAGGTCTTGCTCTAACCCTTCAAGTGCTTTCGCTTGAGATTGAGATTGAGATATTTCTTACTGCATAACTTGACTTCGCTGAACACGTGCTTTTCAAAGTATGTTACTGTACTCTACAAAGTAAGATACAGGTCGAGCACGGAGTACGATACGGCCCCACACAGTAGCATTTTAGTGGCTATCAGCTTCTTTGTATTGGCGGATAGTGTGGACATATTCCAATCCTGACCGCTTGTATCACCTAATCTTCCAATAACATTTTTTCGCGGCGCATATTCCTCAGATATCTCATTCAACATCGGCCCATTCCTGCTGCATTACTAACACCAAATGCCAGAAAAGAGTTGACAAAGTCCACCGACTGGTGCTCGTCATTTCTTTTTGGCTATTTGAGCAGCAAGCCGCTACAGATAGGCTTGAGAGAGCCATCTGTGGTGATAGCGGTGATATCGCCCCCTCCTTCTGCCGCTGGCTTGGGAGTGCTCCTTTTCGACGATCGTCAATTTTGCATGTCTCGCGCATCGCCCCTAGCTAAGCGAGAAACTGGAACTGCAGGCTGCCGCAAGGCCCGGAATGAGAACAGCCTCTTAGGCCCCAGACGACGCCTGAACAATCATCAACACCAACAGAAGACACGATCGGTGCCACACTTCGACGGCTCAGCCCGATCATCATTGTCCGACATCAACATCCCTCCCAGCCTAGCTCCACCTACTTCAACTCCACATGTCCCATCCTCGTTGCTAGTATCCTCAAGCGCCTGCCTCAAAGGCCGACAACAACTCTACACGGGATATTAACGCCATGACATCTGCCCAGGAGAGCTATAGCTACGCAGAGCCTGGTATTGGAGGAACACGGCGTGCAGGCGGCGATAAGGCATCCCTCGATACTGTGCCACCCTCGTCCGTTGACTCCTTCACTGCCGCTCCAAATGCAACTAATCATGTGGCAACGGCTTCCGTTATCAACGCCCACACGACTCCTGCCTCATCCGACGAAAGTCACCGTCGGATTGACGTGAATGCGGCAAAAAATGCAAACGTCCATCGGGACACCGGGCCCGTCAATTTGGCCTTGACCGTGCTTCGCTCCTGTCCCCTCTATGATACAATCGCCATCTTGATCATTTTGATGCAACTCTCTCCCGTCGCCCTGTCCAGCATTTACATGCTGTTCACCGTTCTGACATTTGTCCCGCCTGTCACCACCAGCTCCGGCCTCAGTATCACGGAGATTTTTGAGGGAACGTTGGTTACGCCGTCTTTGATGACGGTGGCATGCATGGATGTGGGCTTTCTGCTGGTCTGGCTATTCCTTTGGAGTCCACTGCAGCAACTTATTCTTGACTTTGCTCAGATTGTGATTGCGCTCACTCTGGGAGGAGGGGGTGGCAGCGGCAGCTCCCGACAAAGCTCGGCCAACAGCATCATTATGTGCGCCAGCATCGTCTTCTTTTCCCATTTTGGCTACATTCCAAGCTTGCAAAGACTTTCTCGCCTCGGACCACTGTTTTCCGCAGACCATCCTCCCACACCTCTGGACAGCTCAGCAAACCTTCAGTTAACAGCGAAGCTCTTTGGTCGTCGTGGGGGAGGTGTCTCCTGGCTTCGAAACATATTCGCCATCCACATACTTACGCAGGGTATCGTTCGCTATATACGCGAATGGTATCTGAGAAGGGAGAATAGGGACTCGACGACGCAAAACTCAATTGACCCAAATACTGGAAAGAGCATTGTCCCGATCGATACATCAACAGAGTGCAATCTTCATATGTTGGACATGGTCAGTGGAAATTCTGCAACCGGTGGTGTTGGTAGCAACAATGGCAACAACAATAGCGTCATCAGCGCTAGTTTCACAACCGGGAGCAGCGGCATCGCCAACAACAACAGCAACAGCTACAATGGCTATTTCACTACAGGTAACAACATCGATCCTGGCAATCATAGCACAGCCACACATTCCAATAGCTCGGGCAACAACAGCAACGGTGCCAACAGTGTTGTCGCTGTCTGTAACCACTCCAGCAACATCTATGCAGCTAACTCGACAGCTGCTGCGAATGGATTGAGTAGAATTCCCAGCATAGGGACGGTCAGCGTTGCCAACTCTGCCGGTAATACCGGCAGCAATGGCGTTTCCCACAACAATGGCACGCCACCCACGACCGGACCTATCTCAGCTAAGAGGAAGAGAAAGCAGACAGCTCTTGTTCGTCTCCGGCAGCCTCTCTGGGCCGCCTTAGCCAGCACGAAAATTGTCATGATCAAGGAATACGAACTTTCTCAGGCGGCACTGGAATCTGCCGGCGCTGAGGCAACGGATGTCGACAATTTGGGGAATGCACCGTTTTACACACAACCTTACCAGATCTGGATTTGCTATGTTGGACATGATGAGGTATGCTTCAGCACCAGCCTCTTTCCAGATGACCGAGCAGACCAATGCTACTCGCCGCCAAGCTCTTCTTACGTTGATGGTACCAAACCCTTCTTTGTAAGGATCAATAATGCAACGTGGCAGCCGACACGAATCATGGCGATACCTGATCTAGATGATGATGCCGTACAGAGACCGACGAGCGATTTGGGGAGTATCACACCCATTACTGGAACCCGATGGACGGGCGACATTTATGGTCTCACACCCCTGTCGAGCTACGAATGTGAATTTGTCAGTACTCGCAATGGTACCGTCCTCTTCAGCACGAGCGTTAGAACGACTGTAGCTCCATCACGAAGCGCCGATGTTGCTGTTACCAATCCGGCGCTGCCTAGCCAATTGCGGCCACATGAGTCGCCTGTCACGACAATTAAGGCTTCTATCTCAGCCCAAGAAGCAAAGTTGCACGATGAAAAGGTGCGGCTCAAGTCGCTGAGGAAAGACAACAATCGCCGTGTCAACGCATTGAAGAAAGAGATTGATCGACTTACTTCATCTGTACAATTTGCTGGCGGAAATGACGAAAAGCTGAGGCAGAAAATCACTCAAAACACCGTGCAGCAGAAACAAGCGGAACAGGCCATTCAGAAACTAGATGGGGAGCTTCGAGAAATCAGCGTCGTGCCAGAGGATCTGCTCAGTCGCCATCGGAGCAAGAAGAGTGAATGGGATCGGGAGCGGGCGCTTTTCGATGGCTCCGCGGCCTCTTTCAAGAGCTTCAAGAGCGCTGTCGACAGCGAGGTACGCGCGCTGGAAGAAGAGCAAGGAAGCTCGCAGGCAAAGAGGAACAAGATTGCGTCCCGTATTGCCAAAGCCCACAGCGACCATTCTCGCATCATTGACGCCAATACGCAGGGTCTTGACGAGGTGGAGCGACGAAAGCAAGAGCGTGCCTCGATCAAAAGCGATATATTGCGGGCAAGCCGCAGCTACATGGACCGCATCGCTGCCATCCAGTCTAGCAACGAGAAAAAGGTGCACGCTATCAATGCTATGCACGAAACGATGCGCTCTTTTTACTCGTCCTTCGATAGTGAGCGTCCCTACGAGGATCGCCACTTGTCAGCCCCGTCATCAACGGCTGCAGTGCCTGGCTCTAATCCTGGAGCTGCTTCGGCCTCTTGGTCAACTCACCAGGCCAGCACCGTTTATACCCTTGGGTCCTTGTGGCCAACAATCCCAAGCATGCATACATCCGGGCAGCCCCCTATTCCATCCAATATTGCTCCAGCCCCATCTTATGTGCAGATGACGGCTCTCCATACTGGTAGCTACACCCAGCTGCCAAAGATGCGAGGTAGATCCTCATCTATGCTCAGCGATGTTTCTGGATTTACGCAATCCAGTGTCGCGGATGAGGATGGCATTGCCCAGGGCACCACCAGCCCTGTGGGCATCGGTTCGACTCAGGCGCCTTTGGGAAGCACTTCGCATGAAACTGAACCGATGGGGCTTGAAATTGGCGTCGCTTTACCCAGCCCCGGCTCCGGCTCCGGCCCCGGCTCTGGATCTGGTAGTAGTTTACGCAGTGGGAGCGCTGATAGCGTTTGCAGCCCATCGAGTCCATTATGAAGCAGTTGTATTGTTAGTCGTCAGCCAGTTGTTTATCAAGTAAGCTACGCCACTATAGCAGTGCAGTCAATTGGCTAGCTTCTGCAAATAATCGATTGTGGGCCCGTACGGTATGCGATGTTATGGGTGCTGCATGGAGTACTTAATAGGCATCTTGTAGAGGGCCGTATAGTGTCACATGATATTCGGGTAACCAGTTTATTGTTGTCGTTGTCTGTGTACCTCCTAGGGCTGCCCGAAGTCCTTTTTACCCCTTGATTTTGTGCGGGATTTTCGGATTTTTCCGGACGCCACACAACTGTCACAGGTACCTAGCCACGGCACAAATCTACCTCGACCAGGATCTACTTTTCATCCTCCTTCTGACATAGAGGACAGAGTTATCCAACGTTGCTTAGCCCAAACTACGCACGTGCCCCACTGTCTATACTCGTGCAACGCCCCACTTATTCGGCACACGTAAAAACGCGCGGTAGTGCTGGTTAGCTAACCATGCAGGTTATCTAAATAAGCACATTTTGTACGCGATAATTTCAAGAAATCTTTAAAAATCAACAAAAATAGGAGTCGACAAAAACACAGCAGAGTCGCAACTTTAAGGGGCAGTTATATTTATTAAAAGTAACCCTAAAGAGCTTTGTTACGTGTTCGTGGGCGGTGAGCCGAACACAGGAAACTGGTGCCGATGGCTGCTTTGAATGCGCCCTCAGAAACCAGTCACCTTGGTGAAAAGAAAGACAGGTCGTGATAAATCGTAGATATGACAATAGGGAATGTATGACAATAAAGGAAATTCACTCGAGACAGATGAAAGAGAACGAATAAAGGAATAGCCTGAGGAGCAGGTAAAAGAGCAAAGCGATCGAACAAAGCACTGCGAACTGATTTGATTCTGATGTGATTTGATGTATTGTTTTTTCGATGATTCTTCTACAGACTTGCGCGCAGCGCAAGTCCCTATTTATGACAAACCAGGCCACGTGACTGAGCCACGTGACTAAAGGGCAATACAGTAAAAGGCCACCTTAATTTGCCGTAGCAAGTGCCCCTCGCCAGGGACAATGATCACCGTCCCGGTGGTCTTCCTTCCTCCTGGTGTCCTTCCCTTGCTTCACCTGACCTAGGCGTCATCGTCGTATTCCGCCTGGTCATCGTCCTCCTCGTCGTCGTCCTCGGGTTCGGTTTCTTCGTCCAGCACCATGTTGGCGTCGTGGGTAGAGTATGCGAGGATGAGGGGTGGTTGTTTGTTGTGAGTGAAGAGGTAGTAGAAAGGGTGGATTTGCACCGTTGTGGAAGTGTGGTAGAAAGGGGGAGTTGTTGTTGTCTGGGGAGAGAGAAATGAATGAACTGGTGTTGGTGAATGAAAGTGAAAAGGGCGAGATGAAAGGGAAGGTGCACTCGTGAAGTGTCGCTTTGTTGCGGTTGTCTGTGAAAGAGGTCTGTGTCCCAGAATAGACGTGAACAGGCCGCGAAATTAACAAAGGAAAAGGGGAGTGAGGAATGTCCCTAAAGGAGGAAAAGGAAAAACATAAGGGAAAGTCCTCAAAAGAGGTGGCGTCTGCGAATAGCACTACCGGCGGGCCAAACGAGAAAGGTCGTCCTCGACTTCGGGGTGCTTTTCTTCGTATTCTTTGACCATTTCGCTGGCTCCTTCCACAAGTGCGCTGCGCCCGATCCATTGATCATCCGCAGGGGAATATCCCGTCCAGCGGACAAGGAAATCAACACGCGGAGCTCCTCGTGTGCGCCGGACTCGATGCTTGATGATGCGCTCGATTTCGAAATGGTCGGCGTCGTCGCTGCCCTCGACGCGGATTGGCGGGGGTGGCTCCGTTTTGCGGCCAAATTCGTCCTCTCCAGGGGCCGGGCGGTAAAGCTGAGCGACGGACACGACCGGGTGAACTTTCCACTTGAGTGGGAAGTCCAGCTCGTATGCCAATGCACCGACTCTCCGTTTGACAGTGAATGGGCCAGCGCGCTGCGGCGACCATTTCCGGGCAGGCTTTCCGGGCAGGTGATATCCCTTGTGGAGGCGCAGGTACACCGTGTCCCCGGGATTGAACTCGGTTGGGGTGTACTTGTCGTCGTGTCGCAGCTTTGCCATGGTTGCGGCGACGTCGATGAGTTCCTTTGCTTCCCGAAATCGGAGTTCCTGGAGCACTTTCCATGCAGCAGAATCCATCTCAAGGGGTCCGTCACCCACCAAGAGTTCAACGGGGGACCGGGGTTTGATCCCGAAAAGGAGCTCATTGGGCGACGTGTTGATTGCGGCGGCGTGTGCGTTGTTGAGGTTGTGCTGCAGACTGGGAATGAGGGAAGTCCACGGCTCGTCAGGGTTGGTGTAGGCGAAAAAACGGATGGCTATTTCCACGGTCTGGTTCTTCCTTTCAGACAGCCCATCCGTCTGCGGGTGATATGCGGTGGACATAAGGAGATCCGCTTCGAGCAGGGCAAAGATTTCTCTCCACAGTTCGGAGGTGAATTTCCTGTCCCTGTCGCTGATGATCCGCTTGGGAAGTCCCCAGTCCGCGAGGAAAAGCCCGCGAAGCAGCACAAAAGCCCATTCCTTGGCGGTGTATGTCGTGTTCCCAGGCAAAAGCAGCGTGCGTTTCGAAAATTTGTCTGACACCGTGGCAAGGCAGTTGAACTCCGGAAATCCAGAAATGCACCATGGGGTCCCTGCGGACGGGACGGCCGGCATATCCACGATAAAATCGATAGATATTGTGTGGAAGGGAAGAGGGACTGTTTCGATTGGCTGCAGTTCGCCAAAGGTCTGCTTCCTGCTGGTCTGATTCACCCTGCACGCCTCACAATGGCTGACGTACTGCTTGACCAAGTGCCGCATTCTGGGAATGAACACGTTTCCCAGCTCGTAGAGCATGCGATTTTCGCCGAAATGGTGCTTTTTGTCATGGGCTCTTTCCAAAAACGCCGATGCCACTAGCCGGGGTACAGCAAGCCGGGGTGCGTCCACGGGCCAGGTGTAGTACATGAGGCCATCGTGAAGTTCCCATGGGCCGATGCTTAACCGCCTCAGCTTTGCCGTCTTCTTGTCCTTGCGTTTTTCTGGCGTCGCAGCGGAACTCGACTCTGCCTCCAGAGCGGCCCGATCCTGGTGTTCTCGGAGGAGTTCGCTGTAAATTGGGCCAAGCACCCGGTCGCTGGGGTATCCCTCTTTGATCTTGCGACGCAAAGCTATGTTCATGTGCGCACTGACCTGGCTCGTGGTGTTTTCCCAGTAGTCGGCTTCCTGGGATTCGGCCGCGTGATAGAAGCCTTGTCGAGGAGGGGGGTTCCAAATGACATTCCACCAATTCACGGCTTCGTCGGGAAGAGCCATTTCCAACGTGTCCTCCTCGTCAGGGGTGGTGCCATCCGCCCAGCTGGGGAGTCGGGACAACGCGTCTGGCACAATGTTCGCTTTCCCGGGAATGTGGAAAATCTGGAGCTGAAATTGTGACAGGTAGATGGCGGCCGCGGCAAGCTTGGGGTTCGCCTTGTTGAGGTCCATGGTGCGCAGCGACGTGTGGGTGATTATCCCTTTTGAGGGGGCGTGGTCCGTGATGATGTTGACCGGGTGCCTGTTGGATTGAACCAACTTCCTCAATTTCACCACCGCCCACACGCACGCGGCGATTTCCGCCTCTGTCGAGCCATAGGTCTTTTCCTTTTTGCTGGTGGAGCGGGACATGAAAAGGATTGGCCGCACGTGCTTCCAGGAAATATCCTTGCCCGGGATGCTGACACCGTCCCAGGGCCCATCGAGCTGAAAAACGGCGAGCCCAAATCCGTCCTTGCAAGCGTCGAGCTTGAAAAACAAGTGCATGTCGGGAACGTGGTGGTAGAGCCGCATTTGCGTGCAGAGGTGCTCCTGTAGGAGGTTGAAAGACTCGATTTCTTCCTTGGTCGGGGTAAAGTCCAACTTCCCTGCTGCTTTCTTCCTCTGCGCTCTCTTCCCATTGTCCAGCAGCGTTCCTTCGCTCTTGCCAACACGCGTGAGTTGTGATTTTCTCTCCTGGAGGGGACGGGATTTGATGTCAAACCAAGGGATCCCATTTCGCAAGAAGCCGGCCATTCCCAAATAGGTGCCCAATGCGTCCAAGGTGAAGGGAAACTTCAGCGCCTTGAAGGCCGCGATCCGATCATCCGTTTTGCGGGTGCCTTCACCGTCGATGATGTATCCCAGCAGCCTGATGGAGGGGTATCCCACGAATGACTTCTTCGCTGAAATCTGGAGCCGCGCGCCGTCGATGATGCTGAACGCCTTGTCAAGGTGTTCCAGGTGTTCTTCCTTGGTGCGGCTGCAGATCACGATGTCGTCAATGTACGCCTGGGCGAACGATTTCACCGGTTCGAAGAGTCGGTCCATGAAGCGTTGCCCGAAGGCCGGGGAATTGCGGAATCCCATGAGTACCACATTTGAGCGTTCCAGGCCGCGGTCACTGATGACAACCATGCGGTCCCGATGCTCGCTGAAGATGGGGAGCTGGTGGAAAAACGCCGTGGCATCGAGGATGGTAAAATGCCGGCAGCCGCGGGTTTTCAACATGACGTCCTCCTGACTGGGTAAGGGGTAGATGTCAGGTACCACGATCCGGTTCAGCGGTCGCATGTCGATGACGGGGCGCCCTTTGGTGGTGTCGGGCACTCCGTCCGCGTTCTTTCGGTACACCACAAAGATAGGGCATGCCACCGGTGCTGGACCAAACATCCAATCCATCTTCCCATCCTTGTGCATCTTGTCCATGGTGGAATCCACCACAGCACGGTCCTTCAATCCGAGCGCGTACTTCTTGATCGTTACGCCAGACAATTGCCAGTTGTCGACGAGGTTGATCCGCATCTTCCTGTCCTCGTCCATGGGCACGATGCCTCTGTCGGTGAAGATCACCTTGTGCTTGTCGAGGAGACCAGCCAGTTTCTGGTGAAATTCCACGTCGTTGTTGCAGATAGACGTCCCTCCTTTGGTCGTGGTGTGCGGCACGTCCTCCGGCTTGTCAATGCCGTAGGCGGGGATCTGGTTCCCAAAGGGTCCTTCCGGTGGTGACGCGAAATGGGCGGAATCTTCCTCCTCGAAGTCCCCTTGTCCATTCTCCCTCATTGCGTACCACAATGCTGGGGCGAAATGGACCCGATCCTTGGTGGTGATGTTGTCAATGGCATGAATAGAGCCAATTTGACGGTTTTTTCGGATCACCAAGGGCAAGGGGGTGTTGTTGTGCACCGGGACAAGGTGTGGCGTGCTGGAATTGAGCGTCGCGTTGGCGCATGCCCCTGTTCCCACGAAAAGATAGTCGTCCACGGCTCCATGACGGTTGCGGAGGGTCGCGTCGCTCAGCTGGGGGTAGCGCGCCCGGACAAATGTGGTGGAGTACGCCGGGATCTCGATGTCTGCATGGTTGTACACCTTGATCGTGGAGCGGGGAATCCAAGTCTGCCCACGGGTGAACAGGTTCTGCATGCTGCGGAACGTCATGGTGCTTTTCACAACGTCGATCCTCGCACCCCACGCGTGAAGTGAACTGATTCCCAGGAGCATGTTGGGTTCCAGTTCGGGGATGACATCCGCGGTGATGGTGGCGTGTCCGCAGTGGCGGCGCGATTTCACCCATCCCGGGATGAAGATGTCAAAGGTCGCTGTCTCGGTGATTTGCACCTTGCTTCCCACAGCGCTGACATTTTTCTCGACCGAAGCGAATTTCGCGTTGTTGCAGTGTTTGAGGAGAAACTCCCTGCTGACGAGATTTCCGCTTGCTCCGGTGTCTGCGCACACCGTGACGTCTTCCCCCTGCCTGGCGAAGCGGATAGGCAGGTGGAAGTAGGTGTGCCGCTGACCCTTTTGGTGGTGCTCGAGGGGCGTAAGAGAGGCCTCGATTACCGGCAAGGGTGGTGGCCGCTTCTGGTCCTGAAAGCTGGTGTCGGGACCAGTGCTGGCGTGAAAGAATTCATTTCCAAAGTTGGAGCTCTCCGCTTCTGGTTGGGGAATTTCCACGCTGGTGTCTTGCACCTCAATGACCTTGTAGCCGTCCATGTAGTACCCGTTCTCGAGGAGATTTGCCATTTGGGTGGTAAATTCCGTGGAATCGTCGAAAAGCACTTCGGGTTTGGCGTCGTTTGGGTCATTGGTCAGAAAATAGAATGCACGTCTGGGTCGGAAGCGAACCCGACGTGGGTCTGTCTGCCCAGAGTACTGGCGCTGGTGGCCGCTTGCCGGGGGAGGGTACGAATCACTCCTCGGCTGGTGGTACTCCTTCTGGGGCGCATTGTCCTCTGGTCCGTTTCCTGGCTTGCGGTTCTCAGGTGGCTTCTGGCTTGTCACCGGCTGATGTCGCTCTGACCAAGGATCTGGGGTCGGGCGTCTGTCTTCGCCTCGCGGGGGCAGTGCCTCGTATGGATTCTGGCGAGGCTGGGGGAACTGGTCTTGGCCCCTGTTCCAAGAGGATCTGTACCGATCTCTGTGCCAGGGGGATCTGTCTTGGTCTCCTCTCCACGGGTTCTGCTCTCGGCGGGAGCCGGACCGGACGTACCAGTTGTTGCCTCCGTACGGCTCATCGCGCCGGTATGACGGACGGCCGCGGTCATCACCGTACCCGCGGTTGTACTCGTACTGCTGTCCGTGCTGGTTGTAGTGGGCAGACTCGTCTTGAGCATCTTCCGCGGGAGAGGTGAAGTGGGCAGATCTCGTGCCCTTTTGCCGCTCGAGCAAGACGTCGCGAAAAGTGCGGGCCTTTTCCTTGATGTGCGCGAGGTAGTCGCCCACAGAGTCGGTAGTTGGCCGATTGACCAATGCACGCAGTTCCGGGTAAAGGCGCAGATACACCTTTTCAAGGCCAGGCAAGTTTCCCCGATCGCCGGCGGCCCGCGCGTGCTGCAGCACTTCCGTGGCGAAATTTCGGACGTCTTTGTCTGCCAGGTGCATTTCCTTCGTGAAAGAATTGGCCTGCAGCCAGGCATTTGCTTCGATGCTGTGCAATGCGAACCTCTCCCTCAACGCGTATTCCATCGCAGCCCAGGCCCTGGCTAATTGCCGCCGGTCGGGGTCACTGAGCTGCTTCTTATACCACGTCAGGGCTTCGCCGCGAAGCTGCCGCCAAAGGTCCTGTCCGACAATGAGGGCTCTTTCACCGTTATCATCGAAGTCTAGGGCATCGCCCACAGCTTTGATGAAGTCCTCGACATCTCGGTACACCACAAACTTTCCCTGGTTGAAGATAGGGAGCCCCTTGTGCTCGCTTTCAGTGGCGTCGGGGTGGAAGAACCCAACGTCACTGATTTTCCACTGCCGGCTGGGGCGTGGTGCTGCTCCCCCAGAGATTTCGCGCATGGCGCGCATGAGATCCTCGTACGGGTTGGAGTTCTCAGAGCGCGCCGGACCGCGGAACGAGTTAGAGGGCGGTGGCGGAGCCTCGTCCCAAGGAAAAGAACCATCTTGCTGTCCAGTGGTTGAATTCCGGCGTCCTGATGACTGCTGCATGGGAGGATTCTGGAAACGGTACGTGGTCGGGATGCCGTACTGAGGGCCAGGCACAGGACCGTTGCTCCGAGCAGGGGGATTTCCACCATTGTTGCTGCCCGTGTACAGTGGACGCGGTCGGGTTCGAGAGGGCTGCTGGGTCCCGGCTGGGAAAAGCGCCTGCATCTGGGCCTCGTCGAACGTCCGCCCATCTGGTGCTTTCCATCGTTTTGGCCATTCTGCTTGCCATGGACGGGGCTGGAGACTCCCGTCTGGGTTGACGGTAGAGCCCTGCAAGACGGCCCACATGACGGAGTCCTCGACAAGGGTCCCGAAAGGGGACAGCCGCCACATGGTGATATCTGCTGGAACACCGGGCATCGGACCGTAACCTCCTTGAGGGGGAATGGGCGCAGGGGGAGCGTTCCGGGTTCCTTGAAAGGGGTGGGGTGGGGCATTGTTGAAATTGAACCCTGAGGGACTGCCTGGACCATTGCCAGGGAAAACAGGCCCTCCTCCGAAATTCGTCTGCGCCGGTGGACCTTGCTGATTTCCTGGGAACCTGGTATATCCATTCCCGCTCGCTTGCGCTGGTGGTGCTGGGGGGTGCTGGTCCATGGGTGCCTGAGAGTGATACCGAAGGGGGTCGTTTTGATCTGTCCAGGGGTCAGGGGGGGGAATTCCCTGTCCTGCCTGTCGACCAGCTTTATCTGTGGGTCGCGGAAATTTCGGATGGCGCGGTCTGGAGGTTGACTCGCCTGGCTGCCTGGATGGCCCCGATGCGCGAATGCCGCTGTCGCTCCCTAGCACGTATGGCTTCCTGGGCGACGTGTTTGGAGCGTTTGCGGTGTTTCTCGGGCGAGATTCGCTTCTGTCGGCTGCACGAGGGCGCACAGTGTCCGGGGGGGATTCCTCGAAGTTGGTGGGCGGCGTGGTGCGCGAGCGTGTCGAAGGGCTGGCGATGGCAGGTATGGCGTAAAGCGCCTCTGGGCCGAGCAGCTGCGGCGCGTACTCGACGTTCTTGCCCTTCTTGACGGGGGAACCCGAGGGCTCAGTGAAATCCCTCGTGTTCCTTTTTGAGGCGTCGGACTGCGAGGAGGTGGCGCTGGTCACTGATTCTGCGCGGTGTGAGGAAGTGCCTTGCTGATCGTGCCGGTGGTCGAAGTTGGCGGCAGAAGCCAGGTTGGCGGTTGATTTTCGCGTCGAGACTGCGACGTGAGGCAGGGAGCAAGGCGGTTTTGTCGAAAAAAGAGTTGCTACCACTTGTTACGTGTTCGTGGGCGGTGAGCCGAACACAGGAAACTGGTGCCGATGGCTGCTTTGAATGCGCCCTCAGAAACCAGTCACCTTGGTGAAAAGAAAGACAGGTCGTGATAAATCGTAGATATGACAATAGGGAATGTATGACAATAAAGGAAATTCACTCGAGACAGATGAAAGAGAACGAATAAAGGAATAGCCTGAGGAGCAGGTAAAAGAGCAAAGCGATCGAACAAAGCACTGCGAACTGATTTGATTCTGATGTGATTTGATGTATTGTTTTTTCGATGATTCTTCTACAGACTTGCGCGCAGCGCAAGTCCCTATTTATGACAAACCAGGCCACGTGACTGAGCCACGTGACTAAAGGGCAATACAGTAAAAGGCCACCTTAATTTGCCGTAGCAAGCTTGTTGCCTTAGTTGCGTAACAATTCGGGTTTTTATGCATAAAGCTGTGGTAACCCACCACACCACGACCCAAGAGGCGGCCTAACGGTCTGCGCTACTGACACGTGATAAGGTCACGTGCATATAAGAGATAAGGATCATTTGGATCATTAGATGAACCAAATGATCGGCCAAAAAAGTCCCCCCAGAACTGGGGTTCTCTAGGAAAACTCTTAGCTGGCTCCTCGCTGCCCGCACGGGCCACGGGGACTTCTAGGCCTATCACGAACGGTTCAAGCACGAGGGTGCGGAACTACAGTGCTGCAAAAGGGACAAGTCCCCAATCCACTTCTTCTATTGCACAGTTGCCAGACGCAAAACCAAGGTCCTGCAGTCCGGATTTCCGAGGCTCACCATCCAGGACGTCCTAGGTACGGAAAAGGGCAGCAAACTGTTTGGAGACTTCGTCCAGGAGTCACGCTTCTTCCAGGACATCTGCCCCCATCCATAACCGGTACCCGGGACTGTAACCGCCCTCTCACAAGGCATGTGGAAGCGTCAGACAAGACGCGGAAACCGCAAAACTGCTCTTTCCTGTTCCTTTTTCTCCTTTCGCTTCCCCTCTCCCCTCTTCATGTACATAGAAACTGCCAGCCTGGGCATCAAGGCGCCCAAGGGCGCCAGATCTGCCGCATGGCGCTTGGCACGTCTGAGACCCCCCAGCGGGTATGGGTCACGTGGGAAAGCACGGACCCCAACTGACGCAAAAGCAATAATAATAATAATAATAATGAACCAAATGATCCAGGAAGAGATGGAGAACGGGAAAGATGTCTATAACCCACGCTCCCTACCCAGATAGTTTCCTTTCTACAGCTCTTCAGCAACTAATCTAAGTATCACTCTCACACAGTGGTAGCCTCACAGCTTATGATTCACACCCTGAAGAACTACGACAACGCCCACGACTTAGCACTCACCGACAGTACTGTGTTTACGCCTTGACCGCCCTGGTTAACACAAACCCGTGAAGAAGCACTGAAGTTCAGGGAACTAAGTGCCCGTTCATAACAGGTATGCAACGGCAGACTGCTTGCTGGCGACCAGCAAGCCAGACAGCATGTCTGTGACACCCTATGTGATGGGCTAAAGCCCGTTACTCGGCTTAGAGCCGAACTAAACAGCCTCCGGCTAGCCTTCAACGCTAGTCCTGGACTTGCCTGTATATATATAGCTTGTTTCTCCCATACGGATTACTTCCTTCTTTTGCTCCCCAAGTTAGTTTTTCAATTCAACTGGTCATTGCCTCAAAGATTCTTTCCTTTGGCCTTGACCCTCACATAAAAACTAACTTCATCTTCTTGAACCTTTGAACCTTCGTTTTCGTACGAAGCCCCTATGAACCCTTCTGAAACTCTTGGACCCCTTGGATACCGTTGCCGGTATATTCTCTGAACCCCTGACCTCTTGGATGCCTTGCTGGTATATTATCTGAACCTCTGACCTCTTCGAATAATCCCCTCGACCATGGCCGCCCCCGCACCCCCTTTCGACATGGAGGCTGCGTTTCAACGCCTGATGGAAGCCAACCTGGCCCTGACCAACCGCCTGGCTACCCTGGAGAACCCCCCTGTCGATCACTCTCCCCGGCCTAAGAAAGTACTCCCGGACATCCCCTGTTTTACTGGGGATAGAAGGGACTACCGGGCCTGGTCCCTCGGCGCCCGAAACAAACTCCGCGTCGATGGAGCTGCTATCGGCCCCCCGGAATCTCAGTTCGCTTACCTCTACGCCCGCCTCGACCCGAAGGCCGCCCTCCTGGTGGCCCCCTTCGTGGAAGCCTCCTCCGCGCCCGACCAGACCCCAGAACGGTTCCTCCGATACCTGGACTCCATCTTTGTGGACCCGAACATGGCCTCCCGGGCCCTGGACCAGCTTCGCAATCTCCGTCAACGACCGGCCGAACCCTTCTCCCTGTTCCTGCCCCGTTTCGAACGCCTCCTAGCCGAAGCGGACCTAGCCTCCGCTTCAGAAGGCGTCAGGAAAGGATACCTGGAAGGCACCCTGTCCCTCGACCTCCGCCGCGCCCTGATCACCGCCCCCGCCGCTCCCGACTACCAGACCTATGTGACCCAGCTGTTCACCGTCAGCTCCCGCCTTGACTCCCTCTCGTTCTACGACCACCCACGCCGACCGGCCGTATCGCCCCAGCCCCAGCCCCGGACTGCCACTACGCCTCGCCCGACCTACCCTGACGCCATGGATTTGGATCCCCCAGTCCGAGCAGCAAAGGGGCGGCTCACGGAGCGAGAACGGGACAATCGCCGCACACAAGGTCTCTGCTACTACTGCGGAAAAGCCGGCCACATGAAGTTCCAGTGCCCCGAGCTAGCCCCGAAGCCAGCACCAGTCCGCCACCGTCGCACCCGGACCGCCCCGAAGGAGGAACTGCCTGAAGAAGAAGAAGAGGAAGCCCTCCGCCCGTCTGACTCCAGCCTTGTGCCCCTGTCCCCCTTCGAAGACCAAGCCTTGACAGACCTTTGGACCCAGGCCCTGGAAGCCAACCCCCGGTACTACAAGCTCCGAAACCTGGCCCAGGAAGGTGCTCGACGGTTCCCCACCGAATACGGGCTACCCTATTCGATCACCGAATGCACCGTGGACCCCGGGCACCGACTGTGCTGGAGGGGCCGCATCTGGATACCGTTTTTTGAACCCTTGAGAACCGCTCTTGCCCAGAAGGTCCACGAATCTCTCCTCTCTGGTCACCCAGGCCGAGAAGGCACCCGGGACCTGCTCACGCGAGACTACACCTGGCCAGGACTTACGGATGACGTCCGCAGGCTAGTTCGGAACTGTGACGTGTGTGGGAAATCAAAGATCTGGAGGGAAACCAAGAAAGGGCTACTCAAGCCCCTCCCAGTCCCCCGAAGGCCCTGGTCCGAGTTATCTGTGGATTTTATCGTTGACCTCCCTCCCTCTACGCCTCCCCAGGGGATCCCATGCACAAACATCATGGTGGTCACGGACCGACTCTCGAAAGGAATTATCTTAATCCCCCTGGCTACGATACGTTCCGAGGACGTGGCCGACGCCTTTATCCGACACGTCTTCGCCTACCATGGTCTTCCCCGGGCGATCACCTCCGACAGAGGACCACAGTTCGTGTCACTGTATTGGGCTGAGATCTGCCAAAAGCTCCAGATAACCCGGCGCCTTTCCACGGCTTTTCACCCCCAGACAGACGGGGCTACGGAGCGGGCTAACCAGGAGGTTGAAGCATTCCTTCGAACCTACACCTCCTTCAACCAAGACGACTGGGCCAGCCTGCTTCCTGGCGCCATGGGAGCTTTGAACAACCGGACTTCGGCGTCCACAAAGCTGTCCCCCTTCTTTTTGGCCCATGGCTACCACTCCCCGGTCCTCGGCCAGGATCTTAGCCCGGAGATCACCCTCGGAGAAGCGTCGGCCACCTCCCCGGCAGAGCTCAGCCGGTTATGGCTAAAGAAATGGGCCGACCTCTCGGATTTTGCCCAAGCCGCCATGGCGGACGCCCAGGAGTCCCAAGAAAAATACGCCAACCGGTCCCGACAAGCCGCCGAAGCTTTCCAGGTAGGAGACAAGGTGTTTCTAAACCTCCGGAACGTCCAGACCTCCCGACCGGCCAAGAAACTAGACTGGGTCAACCTGCCGTTCAAAGTTACCGGACTGGTCGGCTCTCATGCGGTCCGGCTCGACACGCCTCCCGGAATTCACCCAGTGTTCCACGTAGACCTCCTTCGGCGGGCCCCAGAAGACCCCCTGCCCTCCCAGACGACCCCGGACTTCAGCCCTCCCCCGATTCACCCCGCCGAAGCTACGCCAGACAGAGAAGCTGGAGAATATCTGGTAGAAGCCGTCCTCCGGCACCGCCGCCGCGGCCAAGGTTTTCAGGTTCTGGTTAAGTGGATTGGTTACCCGGCAGCTACGTGGGAGCCCCTTCGAGACCTTCGGGACACCCAGGCCTTCGACCTCTACGAAGGCTCACTCTCAAAACCCCCGTGGAAGAAGGGGGCTAATGTGATGGGCTAAAGCCCGTTACTCGGCTTAGAGCCGAACTAAACAGCCTCCGGCTAGCCTTCAACGCTAGTCCTGGACTTGCCTGTATATATATAGCTTGTTTCTCCCATACGGATTACTTCCTTCTTTTGCTCCCCAAGTTAGTTTTTCAATTCAACTGGTCATTGCCTCAAAGATTCTTTCCTTTGGCCTTGACCCTCACACCCTAGCCTTTTTCGCAGCAGCAAAAAAGGGATTTCTTTGCTATTAAGCATCATGCGCTGCCTTAATAGTCTGCTATGCTTTTGCTAATTCATAGTCCTTCTATTATAATACTATATTTTAACTATTAGACACTATTAAAGTGCCTCTTCCTTATAACAAAGCATTTATAACTACTCTAGCTTGTTTTCTAGCTTATTATACTAGTTAGGTAACGTAGTTCATAAGCGAGCGGGCCACATAAGCGAGCGGGCCACTTCCCACATCTTCTACAACAAAAAGAATAATTACGCAACCACAACAAGTGAAATCAATTCAAATTACTCTGAGCTGTGTACATCAGACATTTCTACTTCCTTCTGACAAGTGCGCGCATTGTGTCCTCTCTCGCCGCAAGTGCCACAGCGCCGTCCGCCCGGCTCAGCCCTCCTCTGCCGACCACTACTCGCCCGCGTTTCCTGCTGTATTTGCTCCTGCACGTCCTTCTCATCCAGCAAATCATGCCCTTCCTGTACTGTAAGAGATCCTCCAAGCCGTACACGTGTTTTTTTTGCTCTCCGGCGTTTGCTAAGTGCCGTATTTGCTCGTTGAAGCGTTCGAACCTCGGCCGCTAATAAGGCGTAGGAGTGCTTAGCAAACTAGTTAATGACACTGAAAATTGGCGTTGGCGAACTGCCTTAATGACTAGTAATGCGATTTTTGATGAATTCAGACTGCGATACTGCCTCTGTTAGGTTGTGTGGTGTTTGAGAGACCCAAGGGTTGGCGCTTGTTGGACGAGAGTTTAAAGGTAATGGTGTCTGCAACTTTACATTAAGCTTTGATAAGACGGCGTCTAGATTAAAATGTATTAAGCTAACTCCTTTAAATCTAGCCGTGACATTTTCTTTTGTAAAAGTAGTATAAAAGGCTGCTTAGAAGGCAATAAAGAATTCTATCTTAGCTATCTATATAAGTAACGTAAGATTTTATTAACACTTTGACCTTATGACTGACTATACGCTTGCTTTAACAAGGACAAACACCTAACGTTAAGTAGCTAAAGTAGATGTAATAAGTACAGAGGCATAGAGATGGTTAAAATGTCCTTTTCTTTATAAAAGCAGTTAAAACCAGCTAGCATATAACTTGCATAGCTGTTAATTACTAGCATTTAATATCAGCCAACACAGCAATAAGCTATATGTTAATCAAAATGCCAAATCTAGTCTAAGCCTGTCTCGTTATTAGTCTATCTATTACTCGTAGGTTTAATCACCCAGTCTGTGAGGGTCAAGGCCAAAGGAAAGAATCTTTGAGGCAATGACCAGTTGAATTGAAAAACTAACTTGGGGAGCAAAAGAAGGAAGTAATCCGTATGGGAGAAACAAGCTATATATATACAGGCAAGTCCAGGACTAGCGTTGAAGGCTAGCCGGAGGCTGGGGAGGTTGGGGAGGTTGGGAGAGAGAGCGACGAGGTTGGCGATGTTTAGTTCGGCTCTAAGCCGAGTAACGGGCTTTAGCCCATCACACAGTCAGGCAGAAAGAAGGTCGCACTCTATATACCAGTTGGCAAACCCTTCACCATAACAAATGGCGGGACACACCAGCCGTCTGCATTGACTCCCTGAATCACTGTGGCCCATTCTCGATTGCCTTGGCTGAACTGTCTTTGCTTTTCCATGTCGTTCGACGCGCGTCACGACCATAGATGGGGTGATAATGCCGATTGCAAAGCCAGTCTCGCGTCGCGCTCTGCGAGCAAAACATTGGCCATATCTTCCACGTCCGCCAACCTGGGCGGAAATCCTCGCGCATCTAAGTCGAGAATGTATTGGAGAAGAGCCTTCTCTTCTAGCTCTTTTAATTTCGAAGAATTGGCGCGGGTGTCGTGTCGAGCGCGTCGGCCGTTCATTCTGTCACGAAGTGTCGAGTATGGGACGTTGTAGGTCTTTGTGGCGGCTCGGATACTAATTTTTTGGTCTTTTCTAATAGCTTCGATAGCCAAAAGTATCCTACTTTCGAGAGAAGCTGATTCCATTTTTTGTTGTAGAGAAATAATAGGTTGAAGATGAGTTACGGTTGTTGACGTGGAAAGTGAGCGACTCGCTTATCAACCACGTTATCTTTAAACTTTTATTTAATAAGCACTAACTCTTAATCTTTTAAACACTATATAACTTAATAAAGGCAGTCTTATAGTCTAAATTTATTAAAAATCATATTACTAGTTATTAAGGCAGTTTGCTAACGCCAATTTTTAATACTATTAACTAGTTTTCTAAAGGTGCGCAAGTAATAATACACTCCTACGCCTTATTAGCAGCTAAGGTTTAAACGCTTTGATAAGCAAATACAGCACTAAGCAAACGCTAAAGAGCTAAGAAGACATATATACAGCTTAAAGGATCTCTTATAGTCTAAGAAGGGCATAATTTAATAGATAAGAAGGGCGTGTAAGAGCAAATACAGCAAGAGACACAGGCAAGGAGCGGTTAGTAAAGGAGGGCTGGGCTAAGCCGGGTAGACAGCGCTATAATGCATGCAGCAAGAAAGGACACAATGCGCGCACTTGTTAGAAGGAAGTAGAGATGTCTGATGTACATAGTTCTGAGTAGTTTTAATTAATTTGGCTTGTTGTGGTTGCAAAATGCCTCTTTTTGTTGTAAGGGTTGTAGATAGTGCGCTACCTGCTTGTTTGCACTACTTGCTTATCACTTATTTTAGCTATAACGTAGTTCATAAGCGAGCGGGCCACATAAGCGAGCGGGCCACTTTCTATCCAACCACTACCTTTTTTTCTTTACAACAACATTTCTTCACCAAAAACAATGGAATCGTCTTCAAATGAATCAAGGCTATTGTTAGCCCTTCAAACTATCCAAAAAAACCCGAAATTAAGCACCAGAGCCAGAGCAAAGATTTACAACGTCTCGAGAACAACTCTCACCAACAGAATGAACGGCCGACGCGCTCAACACGACACCCGCGCCAACTCTTCGAAATTAAAGAGCTAGAAGAGAAGGCTCTTCTCCAATACATTTTCGACCTGGATGCGCGAGGATTTCCGCCCAGGCTGGCGGACGTGGAAGATATGACCAATGTTTTGCTCGCAGAGCGCGACGCGAGACGCGTCGGAAAGCGCTGGGCATCCAACTTTGTTAAGCGACAACCAGACCTCCAGACGCGTTTTAATCGTCCCTACGACTATTAGAGAGCCCTCTGTGAAGATCCTGAGAAAATCAGAGCGTGGTTCGCGCTGGTGCAGAATCTACGCGCCAAGTACGGCATCGCCGACGCAGACCTGTACAACTTTGACGAGACTGGCTTTGCAATCGGCATTATCACCCCATCTATGGTCGTGACGCGCGCCGAACGACATGGAAAAGCAAAGACAGTTCAGCCAGGCAATCGAGAATGGGCCACAGTGATTCAGGGAGTCAATGCAGACGGCTGGTGTGTCCCGCCGTTTATTGTGGTAAAAGGGGCCTACCACCTTGCCAACTGGTACACAGAGTGCAACCTTCCGCCCGACTGGGTGATCAAACCGACCAGCAATGGATGGACCGACAATGAGACAGGCTTGGAATGGATTCGGCATTTCTATCAACACACAATTCATCGCAACGTTGGCAAATATCGAATGTTAGTGATTGACGGCCACGAGAGCCATATGTCGGCCGATTTCAACCGCTTCTGCAAAGAGAAGGACATTATCACCGTCTCTATGCCTCCGCACTCATGACACCTACTACAACCACTTGACGTTGGATGTTTTTCTCCATTAAAGCAGGCGTACGGTCGTCAAATCGAAAAGTTGATGAAGTCTTACATTAACCACGTGACCAAGGCGGAATTCTTCGTTGCGTTCCAGGCCGCCTTCTATGCCGTTTTCACAGAGGAAAATGTGAAGGCTGGATTCCGAGGAGCTGGCTTAGTACCTCATAGTCCAGAAACAGTCTTGTCAAAGCTAGATGTGAGGTTGCAGACGCCAACACCTCCTGGCTCTCGTCCGACAAGCGCCAACCCTTGGGTCTCTCAAACACCACACAACCTAACAGAGGCAGTATCGCAGTCTGAATTCATCAAAAATCGCATTACTAGTCATTAAGGCAGTTCGCCAACGCCAATTTTCAGTGTCATTAACTAGTTTGCTAAGCACTCCTACGCCTTATTAGCGGCCGAGGTTCGAACGCTTCAACGAGCAAATACGGCACTTAGCAAACGCCGGAGAGCAAAAAAAACACGTGTACGGCTTGGAGGATCTCTTACAGTACAGGAAGGGCATGATTTGCTGGATGAGAAGGACGTGCAGGAGCAAATACAGCAGGAAACGCGGGCGAGTAGTGGTCGGCAGAGGAGGGCTGAGCCGGGCGGACGGCGCTGTGGCACTTGCGGCGAGAGAGGACACAATGCGCGCACTTGTCAGAAGGAAGTAGAAATGTCTGATGTACACAGCTCAGAGTAATTTGAATTGATTTCACTTGTTGTGGTTGTGTAATTGAGCTTTTTGTTATGGGGGATGTGGGAAGTGCGTCGCTCGCTTATCTGCGTCGCTCGCTTATCAACCACGTTAACTATTATTATTATTATTATCTGGCTCATCTAATGATCCAAATGATCCTTATCTCTTATCTGCACGTGACATTATCACGTGTCAGTAGCGCATTCTGCCAGCGCAGACCGTTAGGCCGCCTCTTGGGTCGTGGTGTGGTGGGTCCACATCTTCCTGGCTCGTCTGGCTCGTCGAGCGAGCCTTGTCGTAGTCACGTGGTCCAGGGCCGTGTGCTTGATTGGGTGGGTGCGCCCTCTTGATTGGGTGGTTTCTGCCGGTGCTCACCGCGTAGCCTTCCCTTTTAGGCCGCTTCCTCCTCGGGTCGTCACACCCATATATTACAGCTCTCTAAGCCTTTAACTTTCCAACATACTCGTCTTGTCGGGCCTATCTAACTGTAGATCTGAGGCCAGAGACACATGGTGGCCGCATTTCGAGCAACATTGCGGCTGCAACCGCGGCCTTCTCTGAACTGTCTCGTTACTCAATGATAGTCCGTCGGATGAAGTGGAAATTGCCCTTCTTAGACTGGGCATATCTTCAGGCAATTGGTGACGGCGACAAAGCCGAGGCAGAGTTGATGTTCAAGATGGCCTTTTTTGAGTACTACATGCTTTGTCCATTTGCAAGGCGTTTTTGGCGTCGTTATCTATTGAGGTGATGGTATGGGAGCAAAGGCGGCCGTCAAGGGAGGAGGCGATAAATATACACCGACACATCGATACCATGCAAACGTTCTAGAAGCACTGGACCGGAAGGACAATCCCCTCCATAAGGCTCTTGGTATTGGGGATGTACGCAGCCAGTTAGCCAGGGACGAACAACTTCGTAATCGCTGGAAGAAGGCCAGTGATGACAGCTCGAAGTTCACAGATGACCGGGTGCACGGGGAAAAGACGGTATCGCTTGCCACGTACGATCTATCCGGTATACTCTCAGCTGTTCACAGTGGGCTAGATCAAGCATATTTCATAGCTAAAGAATTTGTCGTGGTATGGGTAGCGATCAGGTTAGCGTCTCCAGGATGGACGTAGATTCGAACACCGCTGAGGAGGAGCGATGGGCGTTTATGGTAGATGCTATGGATTGGGAGGCTATATGATCTAGGCGGTGGCCATTCTAAGATACATTATGCTAATGACGTATCACCCAATTTGTAAATAGACACTTCCTTAAATCAAGGCTATGTTTAATGACAGTTCTCTAGTATTAATAGGCGGTGAACGAGCAATCGCCCTCTTCCCTGTTGTGGCCCTCTGCAGTACTTCATCATATGAATTGTTGAGCATTACTCCGCATTCCGTACAAAGTCATCATTCTTACAGCCCGTTACGGTAGCCTGGTACATTGATGTTGGACACGAATCTAATCGTTATCCAGGACGGCTGGCCCGGGCCGAAGGGCCGGAGCTCCAGTGCGCCTATGCCAGTATTGATACACGATGGTGGGGGGCACAACGTATACTTACTACCTCCTGAATGAACTCGGACGCGTGATGATGGGAATTTCCAACCCACGGGTTAAAGCAGGCCGCCCTGGTTTGGAGGACTGCATGAAATGGCCATTCTCAACGCCGGCCTCGTGGCAAACTGCGTTGATTCTGGATCTTTCATTCTGAGCGGCTGGCCGCTGGGTTTTACGCTAGCTCCGGAAACGGCGTGTATATTGTCGGGAAACTATCCAGCTATTCGCGTGGCTGGCCTGGTACTGATCGATAGCATGTGCAATACCGCCTCCAGGGGGCTGGGGGACGTCGGGATTTCGCATTGTGGAACACTGGTATTGAATGGTCTGCGACTACAAGGGTGGAAACGCGAGCCGCAGTTGAGAGTACTTTCAGGAGGCGCACAAGATGGCACGGGGGTGGAAGCCACCACCAGCATAGGGTTTGGGTGCCGGCCAGCCAGGTCAGGAATTGGAAGCAAATCGAAATCACGGCGAGGCTACCAACAACAGTACGAAACCGCTCTCCTGCGCTCACTTAAGCCAAAATCGGCCCCGAATAACGGCGTGTTGTTTGTCGATCTATACCGCCACGAACGCTGTCTTGGTTGGGACAGCTACCGACACGACTTGTTCTGCAGAGCCGTCGACATACGGGGCCCGGCCGAGCTCCAGCTCCCCCGCCCGGTCCTGCACCTCCTGCTGGCAGAACGCACAGGGCACGGAGATTTCGCCTCCTACCATGTGCGCTTCCACCCACACGGGGACTTTACCGCGGACTGCCGGTGCGGGAGCCCAAAGGAGCCCGGCCATCTTGTCGAGTGCCGGCCGACCCGCGAGCGGTGGAACGCCCGGGCCGGTCTGCACCGACTCCCAAAGGTTCCCCGGGACCCGGTACGCCGGGCCCGGCTCCTTGCCCGGCTGTTGAAGCAGCCGGACTTCTTTTCCTTGTTTGTTTCGTGTTCTTTCCTGCAGCGCCAACCCGCTGCAAACCCCTTCCACGGGGACTAACCCGTGCTCGGGCGGCGGCCCAAGCGGCTTAGCCGCCTAGAGATACCTTACTTGGCCGGCTCTATGAGCTGGCTTCAAGGCAATCGCCATAAACGCGATAGGTAACCTGCATCAGCCTGCCCTAAGGCGGCTGCTAGCCGAAATGTGTGCCGGTCTGTATATTAGTCGCCCTCGTCTAGACGCCCTTTAGTATACAGAACGGACACCACCCCAACTCCATAGCCCTGGACGGCAGCCGGCCTTATAACCAGCGCGCCGCCCCGTCGCATACCCCACGGGAGGTTGCTGCTCACACAGCGCGACGTTAAAATTCAATCAATCAATCAATCAATCAATCAGAGCCGTCGACATATCCCGGCAATCACTTTGACGTTTTCAGCACGGGTCATCTCGATGCAGTCAGCGATTTGACCAGGCTTGCATATCAGATAGTCGAAGAGAAATCTGGTCAGATATAAGCACTGGCCGGCAACAACTGTAAGGCTCTATCTAGCATGTCATATACGGAGCACATCGATTCCGGGGCCGGGGCAGATTATTTGATCCTTGCGAAACGCGTTCATACACACAAAATCAAATATTTTTCCAACAGACGGCCCGATGGGGACAGCTGCCGTACATGGTAGGGAAAAATAAATCGGGATCTGGGGTAATCCGTCAGTGGCGCCCCTAGAGTATATTATATAAGCAAGCTACATCGGTACAGTCAGTATAGTAAGATATACCAAAAATCACTTAGTAAAAAATGGGCTCAAATTCAACATAATCTAGCAGGTGGCGCCATCACTCTTGGTATCCCGATTTGCACCACCAGCCTCTCCCTCACTTTTTCTACCGTCAAGAGATCACCATCCATTGTCTCGTTGGCGATTAAACCCGGGATATTCTTGAATAGATAGCCCATCAATCGTGTACTCCAAACCCTTGCAACAAACGGCAAACGGCAAACACCAAACGATCGATGCTTTTTGCTCGTCCCATTTCGGATCCAGCCGGCCATCTCGGATTTCGCCTGAGGGACTTGATGCGCACGGGAGACGATAGCCCAACTACATCCTCTCGATCTTCGCTCAGAATATCATCATGTCGACCGCCGTCAAACGTGCCTGTGACGCCTGCCACCGCCGCAAGGTGAAATGTGATGGCGTCAACCCCTGTCGCAACTGCTCTTCGGCTCAACTCGCCTGTACCTACAATGCCATCCCCCAGAAGAAAGGCCCTAAGGGCTCTCGTGCAAAGGTCATCAGCGAGCTGCGCGAGACACAACGTCAGTCGAGCTTATCCGCCAAAGTCCACGGCCGCATGAATGGCTGCATATCCCCATCGATCACTATGCTCTCCCCGACACCTGGGCTTCTTACGAATGGAATGATTCGATCTTGCGTCGACTTTTTTTTCGCAAATATGTACGAAGCCATGCCCATTTTAAACCGCCAACGCCTCGAGCAAGATGCCATCACCGCAGACATCACCATCGACACATATTGCTTGTTAGTTTCCCTCAGCGCCTTTACTATGCTACAGCCTGGCATGTCCATTCCCGGTCCAGATCCCTACGAGCCAGAAAATATCCCGGGAGGCACAATCGTGACGGCCACCCTGCTTCTAGATGAAGTTACTCGTGTTCGCAAGAGCTACGACTTTTTGCAGTTCCCAACTCTTTTCACGATTGCTACAAGCTATTTTATTTACGGCTGCTACTACGGTCTGGAAATGCAGGACAAGGCCTGGCTCAGTCTCCGTGAGGCCACGAGCCTCATCCACCTCGTGCGCATGAACAAAGAAGAGGCATATATCGCCTGGGATGATGTCGAGGCGTCATGTCGCCGCCAGCTTTACTGGCTGCTATTTGTGGCGGAGCGGGCATACGCCCTCCAGTATGACCGTCCATTGTCGCTTAAAGCATCCATCAACTTGCCCTCTGCCGACGATTGCACACTTCCGCTTTCCCATCAGCTCAACGCCTTCTGTCGGATTGTCTCTATCTTCCGCCTCTTTGATAATTCTTTTCTCGATCTCTGGAACAGGACCTATGCTGAGCTCTCCCCTTCCTATGTAAGCTCCCTACGAGAGCAGCACGCGGATATGTTAGCTGCCTTAGCCAGCGCCGACCCTCAACTCAGAGACGCAAGACTCAACCAGCGCTGGCTTCAAGCTTTTGCCTGGCCGACTAATCTTTCGAATGGGAGCGGAGCATCTCATGGAAACGATATGGGCGGCTATCAATACTCAATAGTGGATGTGTCTCGGGATATTGTGCCGATGGCGGCGGCTTTTTCGGCGCAAGGAAATCCAGACCTGTTAAGCTCCGGATTGGTATGTTTACACCTAATGACCTTCATTAACCCTGCCTGATAATATGGTTCTGCTGCTAATGTGCTTGTCAGGTTGAAACTCTACTATCCATCACATGTAATCTTGTTGATGTTCTTCCTTTGCTCCCATCGTCGAGCAATCCGTTCACTGCCGGTCCTAGCGAATATCTGGAGCAGCTATCGAACATCATAGCTATGCTACGTGTTAGAGAACACCGCTTCGCTCCACTCCTGTTTACGAAGGTGCATGATATCCTTCCTCGACTCGCAAATCCGATGCTTCAAAGTCAGCCGGAAACTGCAAGCGAGATCGATATTTTTGATGGCTTTGGGAGTGCGGGGATGGCCAAACCGATGTCTCTCGTCATGGACGAGTACAAGCAGGAGGAATCCAGCTCTGCCAACATCGTGTCTCATGGTGATATCAGCTCTGCATTCACTTCGCCACCCTCCATCCTATCACTGGGCTTGGGCTTTGCTCATGAGTTTGCGCCAACATCCGAAATGGCGTTGCACCGTCCATTGATCACAAACAGTCTTCCTTTGGCTCGCATGCGGACAGAGGTCGGCGACCCTCACCGGTCTTTACTGAGGCTAGGCCACGTGCGACCCCAAATTCCGTCGCACGCGCGGCAGTCGTCACAGCCTTCGCGACATTCACAGCACCAACACCAACACCAACATTTAAAAAATGCACAGCATGCACAGTTTATTCAACAGCATCTCACACCTCGGGAGATGCCGCAACAAATCTTGAAGGAGCAACAGCAACAGCCGCAGGGGCAAACTCATCAAACCTCTATCGCAACTATGAACAGCCTTGGTCAGGGCCCAGATAGAAACCAGCAGATAGGAGTGACTGACAATGTCGCTCTCACGTCAGTTATTGATGTGACTGGTCGATCAGTCAACCCCTCCGAGAATAATGCCGGTGTCCTGGATATCCAAGCTTTTGGCAATCCCATGGACGAGAGTGTTATGGTGACATCTTCTCAAGCGTTCGGCCCAGTGGGTGATTTCCCGGCTCTTCAAGGGTCTGATTTCAGTTCTCTTGGGAGCCTTGATATCAACAATCTCCACCCCGAGATAGATTTCAGCACCATGAGGTAGCTCGATAAGAAATTAGGTGCAATACCGGTTTGTACCAAGCAGTGTTGTTTTGATGATCCCCATCTCTAGGCTGGTATTGGTTACTATCTCGCTTCGCTGTTCTCACCTGGTTGTTTATACCGGTTTGTGGATCTAGTACAATTTCCGTTCGGGTATTTTGATATATTTTTGTGCCGAGTTTTGTTGGCAAATTAAGAGGTCTAGCGAATTTTTGGCATTGAAGTCATGCAATGCAAATCAAGCCTTGTCTACTAGCACCCTTTTGGGGGTTTCTGCCAATAAGATTTTCCGAGTAATGGCAATCCCAACCTGAAAGGTCCGAAAGAAAAAAGTACAACAAGATGAGAACGCAGTCATATTGCCTAGCCAGGCTGCATCCTAAGTTACACTTCCTTCCCCCGATCCTTGGCTCTCTTCGTTGACTTGGCGGTACCGATGTGTGTATTGTATACCTGCCATTAACAACAGTTAGCATTGGGCATAGAGCATATGCTAGTAATTCAACTTACCTTTGTGGCAAACCGTAGACTTGTAATCGTCTCCTTGAGGTGAGCCTCCAAGGGACTGACCATGACGAACATCAGAGTCTTGGAGTTACCCCCCAATGAGTATTGCAGCAAGTGCGTGAGCTTCGAGTTCCGGTATGGAACATGGGGGGCTCCTCTGCCAAGAGCCTCGATCACATCGCCCAGACATGACAGGCTCCTGTTAATATTTTGCGTCTCCTTCATGCGTTCGCCCTCAGCACCGCTCTGCTTCAATCTCTCCGAGCCGGCAAGATCTACCAGATTCAAAGTACCTTCACAACGCTCCCCCGTGGTTGCGTTTTCCCCAACCAGCTTCAGGATGAAGACGGAATGTGATCTTGACGACCGCTCGTTCGCCTTAGTTGCCGCAACGGAGCGATTTCGCTGGGCGAGGCGAAGCATGGATTCGACCTTTTCGACCGAGTCGAGCTGCACAGTCTTGCAGTTCACCACAGTAGTAGACTTGCGGGCCTCGTCGTGTCGTATTTCCAATTTCTTCCTCGCGTCAGAATCTTTCCCGCCCATGGTACCGGCCGAGCCTCCAAGAAGATCATTCAGCTCCTCGTTATACACCTCGATGAAACTCCCCCCCATAGCATAGTCCCAGGATTTCTCCCTTAGATGGCGGATGCTCTCGTAAATCATGCGAGTAGCACGAGGTATCATACCGTCATGGGATGACATCGTGTATGTTTTCCCAGATCCTGTTTGGCCATAGCAGAAGATGCACACGTTGTAGCCGTCGAGCGCACTTTGGACCATCTGCGATATCTCACCAAATACTTCATCATTGAGCACATCGGGACCAAAGACGCGGTCGAATTCAAAAGGCACCGTTTTCCGGCTAACAACACCGAGGCTGTTTCTTTCCTCTGGCCCTGTCACTTCGATTTGCGAAGAAGCCGTCGTTGTATCCGGGTAATAGATATGTGAGTTTCCGCCTCGGGGGCTCTCGTCTGTGGGTCGAACACGGCACATGACCCGTATGTTGCCTTTTAGTTCCTGGTATTTGTTGAACAATATCCGCCGTTCTGTCTCTTCTTTGACCAGTTTCTGCCGTGCGTCCTCTGCCAGCTGAATAGCCTGTTGCATGCGGGCCTCCATATCGGAAAATTGATCGGATTGCTGCTTACTGTCTGACTTCAAAAAGTCAACCTGCGCCAGGAGTGCACGAACTCTCCCCTCCAGCTCCGTCCTCATCGTAGATGATTCTTCCAGTTGTCTGTGCAATGCATTTTTCATACAACTTTCCTGGCACAAATCTCGGCGGAGCTCATCCAATGCTGTGTGTGAAATGCGTAATTCCTGTTCCTTCTCACAAATCATCAGATGTAGATATTGCTGTTCCGCAACCGACTTGGCCGTGATCTTGCCAATCTCCTCGGAAGTAATCTTCTTCTCGTCTTCGAGTTCGGTCCTATGCTTTCTTTTCAGGTCTTCTAGCTCATCGCAGTACCTATGTCGCATTTTTGCAGACTTTCTCTCGAGCTCCAGGCGCAGATCGTCTAGTTTCTGTCGGTATTGATGCGTTTGATCCTCCAACTGGTAATTTCGCTCCCTGCGTTCTTGTTCAATCTCCACTGTTGCAGACTGGAGCTGTAGTCGTATTGAATCCAAATCGGCTTGGAATGTCAGGTTTTTCTCTTCAAGCTGATTTCGCTGCCTTTGGAGATCGTCCGCTATAAGAGCCGTCAGATTCATGAGCTGCTGATGTTGTGTTCATGTAAGATTACCTCTCGTCTTTGCTTGATCTAGCAGCTCTTCCAGGGATTTGCGCTCGGAAAATGACTGATTCATCACATCCTTCAACCCCGAAAACTGGGATTCGACTTCCCGAAGACGTTCGTCAACGTCTAGCACTATAACGAAGTCATAGATTCAGAATATGCCGTCATAGATAGGGAGTTCCGTATCTTATTCAACCTGAAATGACCCCACATGAATTGAAGACTCCAGGGATCTCGTGGAAAAAAAATCGGGGTAGCATACCATTTGTTCTTAAATCTGTAGGTGGAACATGCGTTGTACTCTCTCTGTTGTATTGGACCGATGTAGTAGTCGGCCTAGTGAAGCTCCCTTGGGTTCGGCGACCGATGCCAGTAGATTGGGACAGGGTTGCGCGGGCCGAGTTCATTGCCACAGAAGAGTTTGCTTGGATCAAGCTCTATGGCATTGTGAGACGATATGATGTAGCCGCAGTTCAGCACGCAAGGCTCACCTTCGTAACTAAGGTAGTCATAGATTTGCCCCTCAGCAAGGCAGTTGAAGGGGCGATGGCAGCTGGACGAGCACCGATACTGGAGTTTTTCCCATTATGCTCGTCATGTCCCTCTATCCGTATCGCTCGTTTTGCCTCTGGCTGTGACTCTATAACATTATGTAAGTAATAACTCCCGCCGGGCACACTTTAATGAGCTAGGAGCAGCCGCAGATGACATGGAACTCACGGTGTTCAGGAGCAGGTCGCTTCGTCCCCATGTATGTAGAGGCGGTGATAACAGAGGATTGGGGAAGGGAATTGCGCAGCGACTCGGACATCTCCTGCAGACCTGAAGCTGTAGTGGGCCTTGGGTGAGGAATCCTCGACTTGCGAGTCGACTGTAGGCGTTACTATCAGTATTGTACAGGTACGAACAGGAGGGTGGACAAAGTGAATTAAATAAAGGTGAACACCGCAAGTCATACCGCGTGACTATCCATTGCCGTATGATGTGCGGCTGTAGCTCAAGCGTGAAAGACCTGCTCGGTCGAACGCGACTTCAAGAATGGGATGTGCGGCAAAGGCAACGCGCTTCGGTCCTGGAGAAGTAAAGTGGATGTTCTCTGGGCATTTATCGGGTTTTGGTCGGATGAGTTACAGCGATATTCCAAGTACGACTCGAAGTGCACTTGTAGGTTGAAGCATGGGTGAGGGAGTAGTTTATTTCAAATCTCCGAATGTTGTTCGTAGTGATTATAAGACTGTGGCGTATTTAAAATACACCAGTTTGTTTACTTGCCGTTGCAGGCGCAACGGATTAGGCGCCAAGCCGCTTGCGCCACAAACACTAGCGCCACAATACTCTTTACAACATAATTCTGATGTTTAATTCTCGAATCTTATTATGGCCTACTGGAATTACACAAACACCAGATACTGTTCCATCTGTCGAAATGGAGAAATTTTCCCAGTTTCGAGACAAGGGTATGTGTTTCATTCTTATAAAGCTCTACTAGTAGCTGATCGTGATGCTTCTAGGGTCCGGTGTCTCTCCCTTTATACCTATTAAACCATCGTTAACTACGATTTCGGCTATCACACGAAGCTTTGTCTTCCTTCTAAGACTGGTCCCGTTCATTATATACATCGCCATCTACTTTTTGGTATTGCACAAGCTTCCTCTACCGACGGCTGTGCGTAAACTTCTGCTATGGGGTGTGGTCGCCATTGCAGGAATCTGGTGGGTAGACCTACAGATTGATGGTGTCAAACGCGGGCATCTCTCTCAACACCCATCGTCTCGCGTACCCCAGCCCGGCTCGGTTATTGCCTCCAGTTTCACGTCGCCTATCGATGCCCTTTATCTTGCAGCAGTTTTTGACCCAATATTCACTATATCCTACCCGCAATCCGGCAAAGTCTCTCGCGTGTCTCTTTTTCAAGCCATGACGCAGGCTTTAAACCCCGCCCAATTAACGCTCTCCCCCAGAGCTGGAGCAACTGAACTGAACATCCTGATTTCGGAAAATCCTGGCCGAGTGTTTGTGGTTTTCCCCGAATGCGGTACAACGAATGGCAAAGGCATCTTGCCATTCAGCCCATCCCTAATCAGTGTTCCCGTCACTGTGAAGATTTTCCCCATCAGCATACGGTATGCACCTGCCGATATCACGACACCTATCCCAGGGGCTTGGGCGACGTTTATTTGGAACCTTCTCGGCAAACCGACCCACTGCGTCCATGTCCGTATAGCTGAAAGCATTAGCAGCACCAGCGGCAGGGACAGCACAAAATATCCGATTGGCCTAGGACATAATGGTCGGCGCGTGGACAAAGATCAATATAACAACTACCTGACTCCTGAAGAACGCCTTGTATTGGATCGTGTTTCCGAGGCGTTAGCAAGACTTGCACGAAACGTGAGGGTTGGCCTTTCTATCAAGGACAAGGCAGCGTTTCTAGAAGCCTGGACAAGGCCCAGGAAAAGTCGGGAAACGAAATAGAATATACTACAATTGTGTGTCAACGCACTCTTCCTTTTCCGTGAATTGTCCATATCCCAACAGTATTGTATTGTTCTTTCAAATGACCATATAGAGCTTTCCATGCCACCACACTCCTAACCATGGCTTGCACAAGTAGCTACAGGTTTAATTTGCTCACACGTTTCTGGCATTCATTCGAATGACCGATTCGCTCAACAGCGATCCGTTACACACCCTAAGCTGGCATTGCTAACCAACGCAGCATACTTCCTCAGGGTGCCTCGTGTGGCTGTTGGTGGTGGCGCTTTCCAGGCTTTCTGTCTCCGTTCCAATTCTTCCTCGGGAACGTCTAGATTCACAACTCTTTCAACTGCATCGATGACAACGTGATCGCCGTTCTTGACAAGGCCAATCGGGCCGCCCTCCATCGCTTCTGGGACAATATGCCCAATTAGGAAGCCATGACTGCCGCCAGAGAAGCGACCATCTGTGAGCAAGGCCACGTCTTTTCCTAGGCCAGCGCCCATGATCGCCGAGCTTGGTTTCAGCATTTCCGGCATGCCTGGCCCTCCCTTAGGTCCTGCATAGCGAATGATCACGACTGTTTTCTCTCCTTTCTTGATATCGCCTCTTTCAAGTGCAGCAATGAAGTCGTCCTCAGCATCATAGCACATAGCTTTCCCCTCGAATCGAAGCCCCTCCTTTCCTGTAATTTTTCCAACCGATCCGCCGGGGGCAAGCGAACCCCTCAGTATTTGAAGATGGCCGGTTGACTTGATGGGATTGCTCAGCGGCCGTATGATGGGTTGACCTTCTGGGAATCCGGGTAGAGATGCAATGTTTTCTTTGAGAGTTTTTCCAGTCACTGTCATTCCCTCACCCTTGATAACACCCTCCTGTACCAAAAACTTGAGAAGAGCCGGTGTACCGCCAATTTTGAACAGGTCCTCGAAAACGTATTTCCCAGACGGCTTCAGATCGGCTAGGAATGGTGTTCGATCCGAAACAGTCTGGAAGTCATCAATAGTAAGTTTCACGCCGACAGAGTCAGCGATCGCAATGAGATGCAGAACTGCATTCGTGCTGCCACCAAGAATAGTGACAACCGCCATAGCCTCTTCAAAGGCTTGCCGGGTAAGAATGTCCTTTGGTCGGATGTCCTCTTTAAGAAGATTCCGCACCGCGCCTCCGATTGCTTCACACTCGATTTTCTTGGATGGGTGCTCGGCCGGGGAGCTGCTACTTCCCGGTAGAGTCATTCCCAAGGTCTCAATGGCACTGGCCATAGTGTTGGCCGTATACATCCCGCCACAAGCTCCGCCACCAGGACAGGCATGGCGGATGATATCGAATCGCTCTTCTTCAGTTATAGTTCCCGAGATATATTGACCGTATGCCTGAAAAGCGCTGACAATGTCCAACGACTGTCCGTTTTGGCCGCATCCAGGCCGAATGGTTCCACCATAGACCATAATGCTAGGGCGATTCACCCGACCCATAGCCATAAGGACGCCAGGCATATTTTTGTCGCAACCGGGAATAGATATGTTAGCGTCGTACCACTGACCGTTCATGACCGTCTCAATACTGTCCGCAATGATTTCGCGGCTTTGGAGAGAGAAGCGCATGCCCGATGTACCCATGCTTATGCCGTCCGAAACACCAATGGTATTGAAGCGAAACGGCACCAGGCCGGCCTTGGCCACCGATTGCTTGATAACATCCGAAAGGTCCATCAGGTGCATATTACATGGGTTGCCCTCGTACCAAACCGATGATATGCCGACTTGTGCTTTGTTCATGTCATCTTCGTCCAGACCAGTAGCGTACAGCATTGCCTGGGACGCCCCCTGTGACTTCGGCTGTGTAATGTGTGCAGACACTTTGTTGAGATTGTTATTCGAGCTGGATTGACCGTTTGCTGTTCTTGAAAATGTTCGGTTTTGGCTTCAAGGGAAAGCGAACACCAATGTTAGCCATGATGGGCGTTTTTGGCATTTCTTGCCGAAAATACATACAAGGTGTTTACGACAGTCCATGACAATTTTCCTTGAACCATGGCAGCCTTCCGGGAACTTGCGGAGCAGGCTCTGAAGATAGCTGAGGAAGACATGTTGTTGATTGATGAAAGAACACCGTCCAGGAGATTGAATAAAGCCGTCGTATATTGCAGAATAAAGTAGTGTGATTTCACATTGCAGAGTAACCAGATGTTGAAGACGCCGCAATTCGATGAGTCACCTTCTCCAGCAATCGCATAACTAGGTCATGGAGAAATCACAAGAGAGCTGTACAGGGCATTCCAGCGAAGTCGGCTGGCAGAATAAAGGGAATTTTTTTCTTGACCGCCCAGCTAGCCTTACCATTCATTATGCAGTCAAATTAAGAGCCCTATTATTGGTGCATGTGCTGTAATAGGTATGAAGATACATTACTCGATTCATTCTCCCTACTCCCGTACCCCATTAACAGGTGTTTCGGGTTCTGGCTTTTTAACATCATTGCCGGGTCGTTTGACTAGAATTTCATCCACAATTCCGTGTTCTTTAGACTCCCCGGCCGTCAAGTATTTATCCCTCTCCATCATATCATTGATACTCCGAAGGTCATATTTCTCATACCCAAAGGCTTTGTTCAAGTGACCTCGAACAATCTCATTTACCTGGCCACGTATCCTCTGGATCTGGTTTGCGTATATGAGGATGTCGGCTGCGGGCCCCGTTGTTCCACCGAGGGGTTGGTGGACCATCACTGAGCTGTGGGGAAGGGCAAATCGTTTTCCTGCCTCGCCGCCTATTAGGAGAACCGCGGCCATGGAAGCCGCCATACCAACACACACGGTCGATACTGGCGACTTTATGTAGGACATTGTGTCGTATATGGCCAATCCGGAACTGACTTCGCCACCGGGAGAGTTTATATACATCGTAATCGGCTTGTCGGGAGCATCTGATTCGAGCCAGAGCAACTGAGCAACGATAGCTGCTGACACCGAGTCATCCACTGGGCCATTCAAGCAAATGATGCGTTCCTATATTGTTTTGTGCAGTTGGTCAGGTAAACAGCTCGTTGAAGTTGGGGTCAAGAGGAATTAGCTGTAAGTAACTCTGTACGTACTTCCAATAGCTTAGAAAACACATCGGCTGTTCGCTGCTGTCAGTTATACCATCTGGATAGCTCGAGCTATGGAGAAACGAACATGTCTTCCATCCACCAGCCTGTTCTGTCAGTGTGCTATCTGTAAGCAAATATGCAAACAAAACCTTACCGTGACTTCGGTGATATATGGCATCGGTATAGATGCAGCAGGACGACCGGATGCTGATTCACCAGAAAACCATGATATTTGGTGCCTTAGGCGTGTAGGTAACGTTTTGTACATTCTCTTGATGACGTGTAGGCGATTCATACTGTACAATTTAATCCGTTGCTGTTGTACTGGACTATTTGGTTGTGGAAACATATCGACAGTAATTAGCGGTAACGTGATTTATAAGCGAGCCGAACATAAGCGAGCCGAACACTCTCCACCACACTGTAACAACCATGCTTAATTGCTACACTACAACACTAGGAATCAACTATAATTACATGAGAAGCAGCTGAATTAGATGCTTCCGCACCCTCCTGGCAAGTGCGGGCATTATGGCCAGGCTTGCCGCACATACTGCAGCACCGAACCCTCGTACGAACCCCCCATGCACCACCACCATCCGGCTGCATTTCTTGCACTCCCTCCTCACCCATAGCCCCTAGGCCTATTACTTCCTGTGCATCTTGTACAGCAAGTGACCCTTTAAGCTGTACGCGCGTTCTTTTAGCTCTACGGCGCTTACTTAGTGCCTCGTTGGCCTTGCGGAGCGAAGACACCTCTGACCGAAGAAGAGCTACCTCGTGCATTACAACCTTCGTACCCTTGGCAAGCTGGTCCACAGCAGCTAACATCGAAGTCGGGGAGCTATTTTGATGGTTGGTAATGCGAGTCTTGATGAGTGTTGACTGCGGGTCGGCTTCTCGGGGGTTGTGTGGTGTCTGGAAGACCCAAGGTGGTGGGGTGCCGGCTCGTGAGATTGGGGGTGTTGGTGTACGAAGCTTGACATCTAGCTTAGAGAGCACCCTCTCTGGATCGTGTGGCACTAGGCCAGCACCTGCAAAGCCGCCTTGGATATTCTTCTTAGTAATAGAGGCAAAGAAGGCCTTGCGAAAAGCGCAAAGGAACTCGAGCTTGCTGATATGGTTGATATGCATGCGCATGAAGTCTTCTACCTGGCGACCGTATGCTTGCTTTAGCGGCCCAAAGCAGCCAACATCAAGTGGCTGGAGCAGGTGAGAGGAATGCGAAGGCATGCAAAGTGTAATAATGTTGTTTTGCTGGCATTGGAGCTCGAATTCAGTTGAGTGGTGGCTTTCATGGCCATCAAGGATTAACAACCGATATTTGCCTTTTGTCCGAGGTGCTGTATAGAAGTCAAAGTGCTTGATCCAATCTAGGCCAACAGCATTAGTCGTCCAGCCATTATCGGTAGTTGCAATGCGCCAGTCGGCTGGGAGGTCGCACTCGGTATACCAGTTGGCAAGGTGATACTGCGCGGCTAAGATAATGAACGGAGGGACAGCCCAGCCAAGGGCATTAACGCCTTGGATAACCGTTGCCCACTCGCGATTGCCAGGCTGGGCCAGCTTTGCCTTGCCACGGCCATCCGAGGTCGTAATCACCATGCCCGCAAAGATGATGCCCATCATGAACCCAGTCTCATCAAAGTTGTAGACATCGTCATCCAGGATGCCATACTTGGCCTTGACGTTCCACACGAGGGCAAACCACTCGCCAACAACCTTTGGGTCCTCGCACTTGGCCCTCTGGTAGTCGTATCGACGCGAATAACGCGTCCGGAGCTCTGGCTGGCGTCTGACGAAGTTGTGTGCCCAGAGCTTACCGACAGGGGGCGCGTCGCGTACGCGTAACAGATGGTTGGCCATATCTTCCACACCACACAATCTTGGTGGAAAAGATCGCGCAACTAGCTCAATGATATATTGAACAATGACCTCCTCTTCTGATGGAGTGAGCTTTTTCGAATTGGGTGGAGTGTCGCGTCGTGCAGGCCGGCCAGCGCGTCGGTCGTAGAGGGTTGTAACTGGCACATTATATAGCTTAGCCACGGCTCGGAGGCTTAGTTTCTTATCTTTTTGAAGAGCTTCGAGGGCTAAAATCACCCTGGCTTCCTTTGAAGAGGAGGACATATTGGGTTGTGGAAGAATTGATGTTTAGGTAGAGGGAAGACGCGTTATGCCAAGAAGTGTTCGGCTCGGCTCGCTTATAAATCACGTTATATGCTAAATAGAATATGCATTTATACGTATTCTATACCCAAGTATATGTTCATACAACAACAGCATTCCCAACTATTCCGCGATACTGACCAAATCACCGATCGACAGCCAATGTTTCTACCGCTTGTTTTCAAAACCCATCTCATGCCCAGGTATGGTCTTGGCAACTGCAAAGTATATACCAACACCTTGGTGTTACTGCCAGTGCTTATTCCGTCGAGACGGGCCTCGTCACATTCTGTTTCAAATGTTCCTTCTTCAAAGCCATCCAATTCTGTCCAAAATGAACCCGAGAAAATGCCGGCTAAAAACCTACCCATATCGCCTCTGGCGGACACGTGCTTTTCAGATGCTCGAATTCGTTGGAAATCTTCAAAGCCGGCAGTTGCTTCTCACAACCCGACGAAATTTCGCAGGCGTCTAGCTCGGAACTCTTTCGGTAAATACCTAATTTTCCCACCACAATAGTTAAGGTTAGTTGGTGCTAATATTTCAAGTAGCCCGCATTCTAGCCACACCAAATCGGTGGTGTCCTACTACGAGGGCACGTCTACCACAAGCCTTTCTACAAGGATTCAAGTTAATGGCATATCCCGATACGGGTGAACCATGGTGGGTCCCTCTTCATATCGACCAGACACAACCGTCTCTCAGTATATCTGGAACTTCGATTTCACCGGGTCTCAGTAACACCGGTGCGGACATGGGTGGTGCAGGGACTGGGCCTACGGCTTATGCTTTGGCCCTAGGGCGGCTCATGCACTCATTTTCGGATGCTGCTGGGAAGTATCGCCGAAGCTACATGGGATTTTTCCGTATGACGAGATCAGCAGATCTCTTGATAAAATCGAAGGGTGCAATATGGAGAAGTGACATGGACGCCCATATCCTTCACTTGATGCGCCGTCGCGTTTATGAAAATCTCTTATATCTTGCACGACATTGTAAGGATGGGGATCGGCGGTATCTTTTATCATATACCTCTTACGACCAGCTTCTCTCTTCGAATCAGGTTGGTTGCGTCCTGAAGGTCGGAAGCACGGCACGTGTAGCTCGGGGCTCAGAGTCGCACAGTAATAATGGGGGGCCAGGTGCACAGGTACCGACATATGAGTTGTGCAAACTACTTGGAGATCAATTTGTTGCGCAACTCAGTGAAGTATCGCCTTTGTTTTGCAATGGCTGTTTAATTATTGTTCGAGGGCAGAGAACTGTGTCTGTTCAAGAGTACATATGGTTATTGCAAGGATATCTTAGCTAAAGAGCTTATAATAACTATTAAGAAGTAGGGTAACGTGGTGATAAGCGAGCTGTAGCGGGTTGCCGCGGATACGTCGCGAGGTAACACCGATGGAAGGTAGGTCCTATTGGCTAAGAAAAGAATTGGATGTCGCGTCGTTCCTGACCGCGACCTACGATCCCTTTTATGCCTGCGATTCCCCAGCCTCTCCTATTCCCCAGCCTCTCCAGCCGCCTGGACCGCAAGCCGGCCCCACCTGGATCACAGGTCGGCCCGATTGTGATCCGCCCGGCAATTCGGCTCAATTGCGATCATCCGTAGCCTTCCCAACCACTGCGGCTGGTTGCTAGTTCTCCGGACTGCGGCCTCGGCCTCAGTCCCGTCTCGGGCCCTCAGCCCGTCACACGAGCGACGCAGATAAGCGACGCACTTCCCACATCTTCCACAACAAAAAGAATAATTACGCAACCACAACAAGTGTAATCAATTCAAATTACTCTGAACTGTGTACATCAGACATTTCTACTTCCTTCTGACAAGTGCGCGCATTGTGTCCTCTCTCGCCGCAAGTACCACAGCGCCGTCCGCCCGGCTCAGCCCTCCTTTGCCGACTATTACTCGCCTGCGTTTCTTGCTATATTTGCTCTTGCACGTCTTTTTTATTTAGTAAATCATGCCTTTCTTATATTATAAGAGATCCTTTAAGCTGTATACGTGTTTTTTTACTCTTTAGCGTTTGCTAAGTGCTGTATTTGCTTGTTAAAGTGCTTAAATCTTAGTTGTTAATAATGTATATAAGTGTATTATTACTTGCGCACTTTTTATGATTTAGTTAATAGCATTTAATATTGGTGTTAAAGAGTTGCCCTAGTAGCTAGCAATGCGATATTTAATAAATTTTAACTATAAGACTGCCTTTGTTAGGTTATGTAGTGTCTAAGAGACTGTTATGAACGGGCACCTAGTTCCCTGAACTTCAGTGCTTCTTCACGGGTTTGTGTTAACCAGGGCGGTCAAGGCGTAACACAGTACTGGGTATGAGTGCTAAGTCGTGGGCGTTGTCGGTGTTCTTCAGAGTGTGAATCATAAGCTGTGAGGCTACCACTGTGTGAGAGTGATACTTAGATTAATTGCTGAAGAGCTGTAGAAAGGAAACTATCTAGGTAGGGAGCGTAGGTTATATACATCTTTCCCGTTCTCCATCTCTTCCTGGATCGCAGCCTAACGTTATCTGCTCTTGCGATCCTGGATCGCAGCCTAACGTTATCAGTTTTTGCGATCCTTATCGTCACGTGACTTATCGTACGCGTGACTCGTGGTTTCTGCCTTTGCAGACCGTCGGCCGTTGGGTAGCTCTTTGGGCCGTGGTGTGGGAGGATCACCACAGAGACCTAAGGGTTAGCGCTTGTTAGACGAGAGCTAAGAGGCGTTCGCGTTTACAACTTTATATCTAGCTTTAATAAGACTGTTTTTAGACAATAAGGTACTAAGCTAGCTTTTTAAAATCTAGCCTTTACATTTTCCTTTATAAAAACAGCTTAAAAAGCAGCTTAAAACGTAATAAAGAATTCTGTCTTAGTTATATAGTTAATATAAGACTTTATTAACTCTTTAATTTAACAACTATACGCTTGCTTTAATAAAGAAAAACATCTAACTTAGGTGATAAGCGAGTAGCGCAGACAAGCGAGTGGCGCACTTTTTATAAAATATTTTATCTTCTACCTTTAACACAACATTTCTTTATAACAAACAATAACATCAGCTTTAGAAGAAAGCTAATTACTCTTAGCCATCCAAGCTATCCAACAAGATAAAGATCTAAGTCGCCGAGCTGCTGCAAAAATCTACAATGTTCCTAAAACTACCCTACGCCACAGAATAAACAGCTAACGCCCTCGACACGACAGCCGCGCCAACTCTTTGAAATTAAAAGAGCTAGAAGAGAAGGCTCTTCTCCAATACATTCTCGACTTAGATGCGCGAGGATTTCCGCCCAGGTTGGCGGACGTGGAAGATATGGCCAATGTTTTGCTCGCAGAGCGCGACGCGAGACGCGTCGGAAAGCGCTGGGCATCCAACTTTGTTAAGCGACAACCAGACCTCCAGACGCGTTTTAATCGTCCCTACGACTACTAGAGAGCCCTCTGCGAAGATACTGAAAAAATCAGAGCGTGGTTCGCGCTGGTGCAGAATCTACGCGCCAAGTACGGCATCGCCGACGCAGACCTGTACAACTTTGACGAGACTGGCTTTGCAATCGGCATTATCACCCCATCTATGGTCGTGACGCGCGCCGAACGACATGGAAAAGCAAAGGCAGTTCGCCAACGCCAATTTTCAGTGCCATTGACCAGTTTGCCAAGGGTGCGCAAGCGATGATGCACTCCTATGCCTTATTAGCGGCCGAGGTTCGAACGCTTTAACAAGCAAATGCGGCACTAAGCAAACGCCGGAGAGCTAAGAAGACACGTGTACTGCTTGGAGGATCTCTTATAGTTCAAGAAGGGCATGATTTAATTAATAGATGAGAAGGGCGTGCAGGAGCAAATACAGCAGGAAACGCGGGCGAGTAGTGGTCGGCAGAGGAGGGCTGAGCCGGGCGGACGGCGCTGTGGTACTTGCGGCGAGAGAGGACACAATGCGCGCACTTGTCAGAAGGAAGTAGAAATGTCTGATGTACACAGTTCAGAGTAATTTGAATTGATTACACTTGTTGTGGTTGCGTAATTATTCTTTTTGTTGTAGAAGATGTGGGAAGTGGCCCGCTCGCTTATGTGGCCCGCTCGCTTATGAACTACATTATTAATAACGTAATTAAGTTAAAGTATGTTATTTATATAGGTTACGTGGTGACATTACACGTGATCTCGTAAGGGATTTTAGCCCTCCTAGTGCTCACACTAGATAATAATAAACTATGCTTCTTCTATACCTTAATTTATAGGTTGATTATAAGCCCGGCGGTTCTAATTTAGCATCAAGGAACCTCCCAATCTCCCAATCTCCCTCCCAATGCTGTTCCTAGAGTCCACAACGCTGGCATCACCAGGCAGCCTAATCAGGCAACTTCCCTAACAATTTCACAACCCTTCCCGGCGCGAAAACCCTATTTTCTTTGCCTTGTTTACACCCTATTTTAACCAATCATCACCGTAGTCTCACATTCGCCTCACCTTAAATAAGCACAATCTACCCTATAATAGATAACCCCAAGGCCTTACTGCGCAAGGCGCGTTCCTAGAAGAGACCGGCGAGTACTGCAGGGCCATGAACCCCTAGCAGTTATCCTAAACCCGGCCTGTCTGACCTAATACGGCTAGGCCGAGTGGTCGACATTAATATAAAGCGCGAGGAGCGCGGAGAAGACCTTATAATGCCGAAGAACACGCGCTATTAGCAGAACAAGAACTCGATTAGATAAGACAATAGTTAAAAGCTAAGGCCAGACAGCGTAAAACAAAAGGCAGGCCTTGCCTAATGTGTGCTAAAGCTTATCCTAGGCCTAAGGCAGGTCACCTATGCTTACAGGCTAGCACAGTGTTATGACCACAAGGCGATAGGGCCAACAAGGGTATGTTAGCAGGGCGGTCCAGGCTGTAAGCCGTTCGAATGGTATCTCGAGTGTCATAATTGTCGTAGTCGTTCTCGTAGGTTGTCTTAGGGTCACAAGCTGCAGTGGCTCCTTAATGTAAGTAAGATTGAGTACATGAGTTGATTGCTGAAGAGCTATGAAGGAAAACTATCTAGGTGGTAGAGACTGTTTATATACTAAAGTGCTTCCTTCCTACTCTTCCAGGATCGCTGGATCGCAACATCGAGCCAGCGATCCTTATCGCGTGGATTGTGATGGGCTAAAGCCCGTTACTCGGCTTAGAGCCGAACTAAACAGCCTCCGGCTAGCCTTCGACGCTGGTCCTGGACTTGCCTGTATATATATAGCTTGTTTCTCCCATACGGATTACTTCCTTCTTTTGCTCTCCAAGTTAGTTTTTCAATTCAACTGGTCATTGCCTCAAAGATTCTTCCCTTTGGCCTTGACCCTCACAGTTTTGCTGTATACTAAGCCGGGCAGACTGTCGTGTTAGGACACAGAGGACTACATACCGTTTCCTATGTCTTTAACGCCGAAGCCGTCGGCGCACTTTGCGGGCTAGAGGCTGCAGCTATTGCCGCCTAAGCGCCTACGACACTACATAGATCTAGATCTGTATCGACAATACAGCTGTTATCTAAGGCCAAACCCCTGCCTCCTTCCTTATAGTAGGCCTTCCTCGCCCTCTACCTTATAGAAACCACAAACGCCTGCGTCTGCTAGTGCCCGGGACACTGCGACATCGCCGGCAACGAACTTGCAGACTCCCTTGCTAAAGCGAAAGCCCGCTAGGGCCCCCTAGACGCGGCGGCCGGCGACACTCCGACGCTTAGCAGGGCACGGTCCGCCGGCCGCCAGCTCGTCTACGACAACGCGACCACATGGTAGGACTCGGTCTAACACAAGCTAAACCCCGGCTATACATCGCAGGAGCTCCCGTACCAACTCCGGTACCCGCTAGAGCTCCACCTCCCCTGGCCCGTCTTATACCTCTTGCTAGCAGAACGCATAGGTCACAGAGATTTCGCCTCCTACTACCTGCGCTTCTACTTGCAAGGGGACTTTATACTAGACTGCCGATGTGGGGCCCCGAAGGAGCCGGGGCACCTCGTCGAGTGCCGGCTAACCTAGGAGCGCTAGAACGCCTAGGCCGGCTAGCACTAGCTACTAAACATTCCCCAGGACCCGACCCAGCAGGCCTAGTTTCTAGCCTCTTCGTTTGTATCCTATTCTTTCCTGCAGCGGTAACCTACTACAACACCCTCTATAAGAATCGACCTGTGCTTAGGCGGCGGCTTAAGCGGCTAAGCCGCCTTGAGATACCTTACTTGGCCGGTTTAACAAGCTAGCTTTAAGGCAAGCGCTATAACCGCAATAGTTAACCCACATCAGCCTGCCTTCTAGCAGCTGCTAGTCGAAATAGGTGCCTGTCTGCATATTAGTAGTCCTTGTCTAGACGCTCCTTAGTATATAGCACAGGCACTATCTGATCTTTATAGCCCTAGACAGCAGCCGGCCTTACGACCAGCGCGCCGCCTTGTCGCATACCTTATAGGAGGTGGCTGCTTAATACGGCGCGACGTTAAAATACAAACAAACAAACAAACTACGCTATTGCTGTATAAGACTACGTCTCTTATAAAGGTGTTAAGATTATAAGGCTGTTCCTTATAGTGCTAAGTGTCACGGGCGCAAGGCCCGCACGCCGACAAACCCGTTACACTAAGAGAGCTAGTATTTGTTAATAAATTCAGGTGCAATATAGTTAGTTACCCCAGGCGCTGCTATCGATTAGCGCTTAAGTCTAGTATTTGTTAATACAAATGTTTTATGTTAATAACTAATAGTTGTCTGTCTATGTTGCTGCTAAAAGTTGTGTAGTTGCTTGCGCTTATAGCTCCTTTATAGGTCGCCTAACTCGTTTCCTAATTTAAGGGCGCTTTCCTTAAATTTAGCTATAAGATCCTAGATCTTATGCTATTCTTAGAGTTTCTTACTCTTATAGATTTTGCATTCCTAGATGGTGCACTAGTGCTATTCTACTTCTTAGTTTATATAGTCCTAAAGGTATTTGTCGTTAAGGGTAAAGTGCGCGGTTTATGCATTAACCTAGTATTATGTTATCTTTTAATGCTTTACCTTGTTCTGCTAGTAGACACTGCGAATTAGTCGATTTCCCTGCCGGCAAGGCAAGAAGTTAGTTGTTTTTATTTTTCTAGAAGATGTAGAGTTTGCATTCGTCGTTGATGCAGTTTAGCCACGCAATGTTTCTGTGTAGCAGGTAGCCGTAACGTGCTACAAAGCAATCTTTTGCTATCTAGGCTGCGCGCGGCGTGCTAGTTAGGAATCTTCCACTTGTTTCTTCTCTTTAGACGCGAAGGGTTTAAATGTTAGTTTTCAGTGCAAGGGGAACCGTGACTCCCTTATAGGTTGTTTCGTCTTTTTTGCCAGAGTTAGGTTCTGTCTCCTTGTCTTAAGTTTGTTTGTTTGTTTGTTTGTATTTTAACGTCGCGCCGTATTAAGCGGCAACCTCCCGTAGGGTATGCGACGGGGCGGCGCGCCGGCCGTAAGGCCGGCTGCCGTCCAGGGCTATGAAGATCGGATGATGCCCGTGCTATATACTCAGGAGCGTCTAGACAAGGACTACTAATATACAGACAGGCACCCATTTCGACTAGCAGCTGCCAGAGGGCAGGCTGATGTGGGTTACCTATTGCGGTTATGGCGCTTGCCTTGAAGCCAGCTCGTGGAGCCGGCCAAGTAAGGTATCTCGAGGCGGCTCAGCCGCTTGGGCCGCCGCCTGAGCACGGGTCGATTCCCGTGGGGGGTGTTGCGGCAGGTTACCGCCGCAGGAAAGAACAGGATACGAATGAAGAGAAGAAGTCCGGCTGCTGTAACAGTCGGGCTAGAAACCGGGCCCGCCGGGTCGGGTCCCGGGGGATCTTTGGTAGCCGGTGCCGGCCGGCCTGGGCGTTCCAGCGCTCCGCAGGTAACGTTAAAGAGCATTATATTAGTCATGTCTATAATATGCATGCAGATCTGCATTAGGGATAGGCGGGGCGCAGCTAGATTAGCGAGTTAATAATAACTCGCAGGTCGGGCTTGCGCGTCGCTGCTGTCGCTAGTGCTAGTAGGCGCTGCGGCAGAGTCGTAGCAATAGCTGCGTCCTTATAAGGGCGCGCCATAGCTGCTACGCAGGCATAAGACAAGCCTATTTTTAATGCGGTCTTCGGCGGTGCAGGTGCGCTAGTGTGGGCAGGGAGGGGGATGGTGGTCAGGTCGATGACCGTATTAGCCAGTGCCGAGGCAGTTGTCGTAGTTGCGGGAGGGGGGCGGCTAGGACCGCTCTCGGCGCGCCATTTCGAGGAAGAGGAGGCCAAGCCTGTAGCCCTCTGCGCGCCACTCGTCTTCGATCATTTCGCTGACGCACACCTCGTGGCAGGTGAGGAGTGCAGTTAGGACTTCGTCTTGCATGGCGCGTTTCGCTGTCGCCTTATCGAGGATGGCCCGGAGCTGGTGAGTCAGAGGGGGCCTCGTGTTGTCAAGTTTCGTAGTGGGAGAGGGGGGGCGCCTTCCTGCGTTTTTCGTTTAGGGGGGCTACGGCAGGTGCCGTGGTGTGGTTGAGCGGGCCGCGCGACGCAGGCGTCTCAACGGACACTACTGCAGGGCGCGCCGGCGTCCTTGGGGCTGGCTAAGCCATCTCCAGATTTCACCTAAAGGGGCGCGATGCAGCAGCAAACGGCTCGAAAAGGAATGGTCAAGGTAAAAGTGGGGCTTGCAGGAGCTAGGAAAAAATTATCAGGGGAAGGTGACTGCTACGGCAAATTAAGGTGGCCTTTTACTGTATTGCCCTTTAGTCACGTGGCTCAGTCACGTGGCCTGGTTTGTCATAAATAGGGACTTGCGCTGCGCGCAAGTCTGTAGAAGAATCATCGAAAAAACAATACATCAAATCACATCAGAATCAAATCAGTTCGCAGTGCTTTGTTCGATCGCTTTGCTCTTTTACCTGCTCCTCAGGCTATTCCTTTATTCGTTCTCTTTCATCTGTCTCGAGTGAATTTCCTTTATTGTCATACATTCCCTATTGTCATATCTACGATTTATCACGACCTGTCTTTCTTTTCACCAAGGTGACTGGTTTCTGAGGGCGCATTCAAAGCAGCCATCGGCACCAGTTTCCTGTGTTCGGCTCACCGCCCACGAACACGTAACAGTGACACCTCTTTAAGTAAGGACTAAAAGAACAAAAAGCCTTCTAAGAAATCAAAGACTTAGTTAGTTACTAGCAAACTAGTCTTAACAGAAGCCGACCTAGAAAAGGAATATAAGGTTAAAACCAACGCCTTAATAGAAGCGATCGGCGGTTAAATAAGACAAAAGAGACGAACAAGAAAAGCTATACCCTATCGCCTTCTTCTTAAGAAAACTACACAGCCTAGAACTTAACTACCTAATCTATAACAAGGAGTTAATAGCTATCGTGCATGCATTTAAGAAATAACAGCACTACTTAATCAGAGCAAAAAGGCAGATCAAGGTTTTTATAGATTATAAGAACCTTACACAATTTACTACTACAAAGACCTTTAACAAACGACAGACTAGGTGGGCAGAAATGCTTTTATAATTCGACTTTTGCATTATCTATCGAAAAGGTTTAGAAAACAAGCGCGCCGACGCCTTAAGTTAACAAAGCGACTATATAAAAACACCTGCTAAGGAAACACAGCTCTTTGCAGAAGACGCCAAAGAAGACCTCACACTACGCAAAATCGCTAACATAATAATCGACATTTTAAACCCGAATTATTAACAGGTTTGTGGTGATCCCCCCACACCACGGCCCAAAGAGCTACCTAATGGCCGACGATCTGCAAAGGCAGAAACCACGAGTCACGCGCACGACAAGTCACGTGACGATAAGGATCGCAAAAAACAGATAACGTTAGGCTGCGATCCAGGATCGCAGAATTCCTACCAGAGATAAGTGCGATCCAGGATCGCAGAATTCCTGCCAGAGATAAGTGCGATCCAGGATCGCAGAATTCCTGCCAGAGATAAGTGCGATCCAGGAAGAGATGGAGAACAGGAAAGATGTATATAACCTACGCTCCCTACCTAGATAGTTTCCTTTCTACAGCTCTTCAGCAATTAATCTAAGTATCACTCTCACACAGTGGTAGCCTCACAGCTTATGATTCACACTCCGAAGAACTACGACAAGGCCCACGACTTAGCACTCACACCCAGTACTGTGTTACGCCTTGACCGCCCTGGTTAACACAAACCCGTGAAGAAGCACTGAAGTTCAGGGAACTAGGTGCCCGTTCATAACAAGGTTGTCTCTATTGCAAAGTAGGACCAACTTATCTAAGACAACTAACTACAAAGCAAAAACACACAGACATTAAGGAATCACAGCTACCACAAAACGCATCTAACAGAACTACGACATCCTAAACCTAAACTCTAAGGTCTAGAGGATTATTAAGAACTATAACATCTGCAACAAGGTAAAACCAAGCTAACACAAGCCTTATAGACTGCTTTAGCTACTGCTTATTCTATTATAACCTAAGGATTACTAAGCATGGACTTTATAGTTAAGCTCCTGCTTTTAAAGGAGCCTCTAACAAAGGCAGTATACAATAGCGTCTTCGTTATTATAGACCGACTTACAAAGTATGCTACCTTTATACTATATAAAAAAGCAAGCACGGTAATAGAACTCGCCTTCGCCTTTATTTAACACATTATTAGCAGACATAGTCTCTTAGACGAGATTATTTTAGACAAAGACAAGCTCTTTTAATCACACTTTTAGCAAGCACTTAGGCATTAAACACAAAATGTCTAGTACTTTCTATGCTTAAACAGATAGACAAACAAAAGGAATCAATTAGATCCTAGAACAGTATCTCTGCTATTACGTTAACTACAAATAAACGAACTAGGTAGAACTCCTCCTACTTGTAGAATTCGCCTATAATAGTACAGACACTAGCACTACAAAACAGTTACTATTTTACGCAAACTATAGATTCTAACCAGAGATACTTAACCTACGTGCACATATCTATAGTACTAGCAACAGCTGCCCTTATAAAACAAATACACGACATCTAGCAACGCCTATAACAAGACCTTTTATTTGTACAAGCCTAAATAGCCAAATTTGCTAACTAACGTAGGATTAAAGGACTAATCTTCAAAGAGGGGAAGCTAGCCTACCTTACACAACGATTAAGACAAGAAGCCCTAACAGCAAACTCGACTTTAAGAAGCTTAGCCTATTTCCTATCAAGAAAAAGCTATCAGACGTTAGCGACGAGCTTTCACTACCCCCCAACATGCGAACAACTCTCCCCGAAATTTTTTTACCACGCTAGTAGCTGTTAGTGTTTTGGCGTACCCGTATACCAAAACACTAACAGCTGCTTCCGACAGCAAAAACACCCTTTTCCGAGTCGTTCAAAAGACAGGTATTTTAGAGAGTTAGCTGTCTTTTACGATCGCGCCTTTCGGCGACACGAAAACATTTGCCTAAACCACCTCGGCGGCTTATACGACGATCGATTGCCTCGTCTGTTAAGACTCGAAGGTCCTTTACGAGCACGCCGGCTAGCCCGTCGAACCTCCTCCGCGCAGGCATCGCTGCGTTTGGATTGCGACCTCAGGATCAGGAACCTGAAGGAGTTATACACTGGGAAGCTAGAGCAGGTTGGGCAAACGACTACACGCTTCAGCCAGCCCTTTTGGCGTCTGAAGACCTGAAATGTGTCCTTTTTTTAGCTCTATCGGTCTACGCATAGGTATCTCTTCTGGGTCTGCCTTTTTGTATAGAACTGTATATAGTTAGGAGGACCTCCTTTACCTTCGAACTGGGACGCAGGCGGGCTACCCGTCGCGCGTCCCCGTCGCATACCCCTCGGGAGGTCGCCGCTTACGCGGCGCGACGTTAAAAATTCATACCCCCAACATGCGAATCCATCCAGTGTTTTACATTTCGCTGCTCAAGCCAGCCCCAGACGGAATTCCATAGCCCAAGACCCTGGAATCACGCTTCGACGAACCAAAATACGAAATTGAACGAATCATGCACACCGCACCGAACAAGACGAGGACTAATACCTAATCAAATGGAAAAATTATAACGACTCTGAAAACACCTAAGAACCCCTTAAGAACCTAACGAACGCCTAGCAGGCGCTCCGGCGCTTTTGCCAGCACTAACCAGCGACCCAAAGTCAAACCATCGCCTAGGGAACCCTAATCAAAATTCACCCTAGCAAAAGAATACTTAGAAGCAACCAGAACGGCGCTAGTCCTAGCGGCAACAGGCATACTAGCGGCCTTACGATCCCGGCGCTCTAACTTATCCAACTCCTTAACCGAATCAAGACCTTGCGCAATGGCCTAAAGGGTCTTCTTGCGCCACAACTTCTTCTTTAGGCAGAGGCGCTTGACTTTTGCGTTAGCAGCGGCGTAAACGCCGGCGCTCCTCCTTAGCGATCTTTAACTCGCGTTCAGCTTCCTTAAGCAGCTCCAAGGCGTCGAAATTGTTAGACGGACAGGCCTTAGACGTCGCAGCCTAACCGCTAGCGACGGACGCACTCGGCACAGCGAGAGGAGTCGGAAGAAGAAACGACACAGTAGGAAAGCCCTTGACGAACGCAGGAGGAACAAGGGGGCATGTCGACGGGAGACCGAAAAATTGCAGCTAAAAGGGTGTTGCGCTGCTCGACTTTGCGAAAACGACCTATGCGACCACAAAGGACACGGTCAGACATAATGGAGAACTAACACGATAAGGCTTGCTAGGCTTATCTACACAAGCTAGACAAGCTAGGAAGAGTAAGAAGGAAGCACTTTAGTATATAAACAGTCTCTACCACCTAGATCGTTTTCCTTTATAGCTCCTTAGTAATCAACTCATATAGTTACTCAATCTCACATTAAGGAGCCACTGCAGCTTGTGACCCCAAGACAACCTACGAGAACGACTACGACAACTACGACACTCGAGATACCATTCGAACGGCTTACAGCCTGGACCGCCCTGCTAACATACCCTTGTTAGCCCTATTGCCTTGTAGTTATAACGTGGTTGATAAGCGAGCGGGCCAGACAAGCGAGCGAGCCACTTCCCACATCTTCCACAACAAAAAGAATAATTACGCAACCACAACAAGTGAAATCAATTCAAATTATTCTAAACTGTGTACATCAGACATTTCTACTTCCTTCTGACAAGTGCGCGCATTGTGTCCTCTCTCGCCGCAAGTACCACAGCGCCGTCCGCCCGGCTCAGCCCTCCTCTGCCGACCACTACTCGCCCGCGTTTCCTGCTGTATTTGCTCCTGCGCGCCTTTTTCATCTAGCAAATCTTGTCCTTCTTGAACTGTAAGAGATCCTCCATGCCGTACACGTGTCTTTTTTGCTCTCCGGCGTTTGCTTAGTGCCGCATTTGCTTGTTGAAGCGTTCGAACCTCGGCCGCTAATAAGGCGTAGGAGTGCATCATCGCTTGCGCACCCTTGGCAAACTGGTCAATGGCACTGAAAATTGGCGTTAGCGAACTGTCTTTGCTTTTCCGTGTCGTTCAGCGCGCGTAACGACCATAGACGGGGTGATGATGCCGATTGCGAAGCCAGTCTCGTCAAAGTTGTACAGGTCTGCGTCGGCGATGCCGTACTTGGCGCGTAGATTCTGCACCAGCGCGAACCACGTTCTGATTTTTTCAGGATCTTTGCAGAGGGCTCTCTGGTAGTCGTAGGGACGATTAAAACGTGTACGGAGGTCTGGTTGTCGCTTAACAAAGTTGGATGCCCAGCGCTTTCCGACGCGTCTTGCGTCGCGCTCTATAAGCATAACATTGGCTATATCTTCTACGTCCGCTAGCTGGGCGGAAATCCTCGCACATCCAGGTCGAGAATATATTGAAGAAGAGCATCCTCCTCCAGCTCTTTCAATTTCGAAGAGTTGGCGCGGGTGTCTTGTCGAGCGCGTCGGCCGTTCATTCTGTCACGAGGTGTCGAGTATGGGACGTTGTAGGTCTTTGTGGCGGCTTGGATACTAAATTTTCGGTCTTTTCTAATAGCTTCGATAGCCAAAAGTATCCTACTTTCGAGAGAAGCTGATTCCATTTTTTGTTGTAGAGAAATAATAGGTTGAAGATAAGTTACGGTTGTTGACGTGGAAAGTGAGCGACTCGCTTATCTGAGCGACTGGCTTACTAACCACGTTAATACCCTTTTACACAGTAGAATATTTAATTAAAGTGTTGTAATAAGCATGCAAACCCCTAATATATAAGACGATTAAAAGTGAACAGAAAAATCTTGTACAAGGGAGCAAAGGGCTGCACAATGCAATAAAGCGAGTTGAATATCCGATTTATGCATTACGATATATAAATAGAATACAACAACACGTGATATTAACGTTTAAACGCCAATATTGTATCTTATCGTACTTTACGGGTGTGCCAAGGTAAGGGCGGTTTGGGATCCCAATACGAGGTCTACGACGCGGAGATCATCGGCGCCCTGGAGGGTCTCCGGGCAGCAGTCAACTCAGTTGGCTCCCACCTGGCCAAAGACGTCTACATCCTCTTAGACAACCAAGAGGCGACTCGCCGCCTCCTCGACCTGACACCGACGGAAACTAGCCAGGCCGACATACTAGAGTTCAGGCACCTCGCGGGGACATGGCCCTCCCGTCCCCATCGCCTCCTACGGTCGGCCCCAGGCAAGGTACACGTCATGTGGATTCCTGGGCATTCCAAGATCGCAGGAAACGAGGAGGCCGACCGCCTAGCCAAAGAAGGGGCCACCCTCCCCCTTGCCCCGACAAGACCGGCCGCCTCTCTGGCGCACGTCAAGAACGCGGTCAAACCCTGGAGACAACAGGCATTTCACGCTTGGTGGGCCTCTCATGCCCCTACCAGCTATGCTGACCTGGCCATCCCCCTGGCCAAAAAAGTCCCCCCAGAACTGGGGTTCTCTAGGAAAACTCTTGGCTGGCTCCTCGCTGCCCGCACGGGCCACGGGGACTTCAAGGCCTATCACGAACGGTTCAAGCACGAGGATGCGGAACTACAGTGCAAGTGCAAAAGGGACAAGTCCCCAATCCACTTCTTCTACTGCACAGTTGCCAGACGCAAAACCAAGGTCCTGCAGTCTGGATTTCCGAGGCTCACCATCCAGGACGTCCTAGGTACGGAAAAGGGCAGCAAACTGTTTGGAGACTTCGTCCAGGAGTCACGCTTCTTCCAGGACATCTGCCCCCATAACCGGTACCCGGGACTGTAACCGCCCTCTCACAGGGCAGGTGGAAGCGTCAGACAAGACGCGGAAACCGTAAAACTGCTCTTTCCTGCTCCTTTTTCTCCTCTCGCTTCCCCTCTCTCCTCTTCATGTACATAGAAACTGCCAGCCTGGGCATCAAGGCGCCCAAGGGCGCCAGATCTGCCGAATGGCGCTTGGCACGTCTGAGACCCCCCAGCGGGTATGGGTCACGTGGGAAAGCACGGACCCCAACTGACGCAAAAGCAATAATAATAATAATAATCGTACTTTACGAGGTCGACGCGATCGGTAAGATGGCGTAAATGGCCGACTGTGTCGAGGCTCCATTTTACTCCTTTTCTCCTCTTTTAATTACTTTTTCCTTGAATAACCGTTAGACGACGAAAGGTCCCCACGACATCGACATCTGGCTCAAACCTGGCTGCAACCACTGCAAGCCAACGACGCTGTCGGCCTCCCCTAGCTCAAGTTTACTCAGAACAACCGTGGCGATCCTTCACCGAGCGTTTCTACACAGCGACCGCATCAACCTTTCGAAGTCACTACAAACCTAGTCTATTGGATCAATAACTGCGGCATTCACTCATGATACCCCCGCAAACCCATTGTATATCCTACTATACCACGAGCAGCTTGATACAGGTTGTATTCCTGCCCTACAGGGAACGGCAGGTTTGGCATCGCATGAGGCCCTGTTCTGCTGCCCTCGATGATGGTGCGTTATGGCCTTCCTTCCCCCCCTAATTCCTAGACGGGATTGCCTGCAATGCTGTTTGGAAGGCACAGGCGAATCATGAGACAACTATCTCCCAGCGACTTTAGTGATACCTGATAAACCGCCTATACCACCATGTTGATACTAATCACGGCAAGATTCCAAATAAACAGCCCTCGTCTTCCTTCGACAATAGCGAGAGCTTTGCAAATCGGCGAGGCCACAGCAACCAGCTGTCAATATCAGATCCCAGCCATCACGTCACAGAAGCAATTGGAACTCTCTACGGGGACAGCGACGATGACTCCCTACCCGATCCTGGGCGTAACAGCCGCCCGCTTAGTTATATGGCGTCCCCGTACGGCGGAGAACAAATCCAGAAACATCATCACTCGAAAATACGGCACCCTCAGCAGCTATATCTTCATGCCCAAAACGAGAAACCCGAGGGCCCTCATCAACTCGAAACTCAAAGAACACCATTTCCGGCCACGTCCGCGACGACTTTCGCCAACAATGCCTCCACTCACCTTGCTCAAACACCACCGGCTCATGCATCTGCACAGAAACTTGCTCTCACCCATGATACGTCAGCCCTCCTACAGCCGATATCTCCGTTGTCCCCAACCTTGTCTCTCCGTGACGTTCAGTCAGATGTCCACAGCACATCACAGTTTCCCATCACCAACATCGACAATCCAGATGACATCGCCCAGGAACTTAGCAATCTCCAAGCGCTACGTCGCATGTCAATAGATGTTGGAAACTCTGCCGACCCAGATCTGATGCCTTTTCAAGGGCTGGCATTGATGGCGATGCCATCGATTGCACCTAGTGGAGAGGATGACGAGGGCGATATATCTAGGTTGCTTTGGGTTCCTGCGAAAGTACACCCGGAGCTAGCACCCGACCAATTCAAGAACTTTTTGGAGAATCGGGTGCAATCCATGCGGCGGCGATCAGGAGAATCATTACTGTCTATCGATGTAACTCAGAGCAACTCTACGGGTTTGCGAAGGAAAAAATCTATGCTATCCAGACAAGTGGACAGCGATGGCACAACATTCAGCAACAGGCATGGCGGGAAAAACAAACATATCACTTCAAAGAATCAGGGCCCACTGGCTAATGCTGTATTCAGCGCACCGGAGTTGAGTCTGAATGAGCTGGTCAAAGATCCGAGCAAGGTGGTCCAGAAACTTACCATGGACGCTCAAAGGCAGACTGAGTCCAGCCTCGAAACAAGCACCTTGTATGATGACAAGCCAATCCTGGTCGTACCAACCATGGGCCTGCGAAGGTCGACGCGCACTACCTATCGGAAAGGAGGCAGTCTACGAACTGGCAACCGACAGCCGCTTCCCAAGCGAGCGGTCGCACGCTCAACAGAGAAAGATTTTGACAAAGATGTCGAAGAAGAGTCGAGTACACGTTCTGGGGTGCCAATTTTGAATCGTGCGCTGCAGCGTGCATTGACCGACCCTGTCTCTCTCGAGAATCTCGCCAGTGCTGAGAGAAGGCCTCATCCGACCGCACAAGAGTCCGAGATCCCATCTTTTCCAGAGCCAGAAATACCGCTGAAGGCCCTAGAGAATGCTTCGGTGCCTGTTCCACTCAAGAAACTTGAGGCAGACATTACATCACCTGTCGCCGCATTCCATGCTACAGCTGCTACCGATCTGCCACAGCACATGGCTGTTACATCTTCCCACGAATCAACAACAATTGAATCAGCGCCCCAGTTTCCCCAGCGATCATCGTCACAAAATCCGAGTTCCAATCTGACCGTGCATAAGTCAGGCACTGACGAGCAACATTATCCACCACCTCGCTCCAAGAGACGACCGTCTGCTGGGCAGTCCAACACACAACAGGCAGATTCACTAGGGCCTACCACTGCTGATGCGACAATTGTCACGTTAACTACGACATCTATTCCTATACAGACACCTCGTGAATTGGCTCTACATACTTCAGCTGCCCCGCACCGGTCCAACAGTCCTGCTCCCAATTACAGTGTGACAACTGATGAACGAAAATCAGACAAAAAGTCAAAGGAAAAGGATGATAGCGAAGGGAGCAAGTCCATGAGTTGGAAATGGTTCAAGAGTGATGACAAAGAGAAGAGGAAGAAAGATAAAGATGAACAGGCTAAGAAGGCACGGACAAAAAGCACTGGAGAGCGTACACAGACAGACAAGCCTCATGATAACGCTCGTCTTGATGTGCTTCAGAGCTCCATCGACAACGCAGGCCACAAAGGGCGAGAGAGCATCGTCTTAGAACGGGAAATTGTCGACAGCAAGGTGCGCGATGATAAGAAAAGAGACACAGGTCGAAAATCTAGCGAAGGACGAAAGGAAAAGGACGGGTTCTCTTTCGGTTCGATATTCGGGGGATCTCGGCGAAGGGAGAACAAGGAAACTGGGAGTAATAAGGGCAAACAGAGAGCGATATCACCCGAGCCCCCGACAGTACTACTACGCCCAGATGTGGACTATCCCTTCACCAGGTTCCCTATCGTCGAGGAGCGCGCTATCTACCGGATGGCACATATCAAGCTCGCCAATCCCCGACGTGATTTACGGAGTCAAGTGCTTCTGTCGAATTTCATGTATTCGTACTTGGCGAAAGTCCAGGCTATGCATCCACAACTGAACGTCCCGACCTCTCCCCAGCAAAAACGACAAGATGAGGAGCGGAAGCGACGGGAACATGAAGAGCAGCAACAGAAATACGTTGAGCAGCAGATGCAGATGCAACAAATGCAATCTCAACTCGGCATTGACGAATACAGCTTCGAATATCACAAGGTGAGCGCCCTTCTCCCACGATGGGTGCCAATATTAACACTGCAAACATAGACAATAACGGAGTACGAGGACTCGAGCCATCGCCACGAAAATCACGCCGATAATACAGCAGATTCTCACACGTTCCCTGGCTCCAATAACGATCACAATTCTTTGGCCGTTCCTAACACGGACGAGGCCCGTGACCAGAATCATGATGACCAGGGTGCTAAAAAAAGTAGTATGCCTCATGGCTACTATGACGATCAACGCGGGGATGATGGCATGTGGTGAATGTTGGGTTGGGCGTCGACAACTGTTAATATGTGTCAACGAACCGCTGCTGTGCTTTTCAGACCCTTCGATTCGATGCCTCCACCGGCTATTTGGCTTTTTTCTGGAGGATATTCCCTGGTTGCTTCATGACAAGGATGAATGCCCCCCTCTCTGGTATTTTGGTTGAAGTCATTTTTGTGGCGTTATATGATTTTTTACGGCCGTATATTCATGGCTGCATGCATTACCGGGGAGTGAGGAGTTTCGCATCAAATCACTAATTCATTTTGGCATAAATCATCGATCAATGTCGCGAGGGTGTAAGTCTTTGCATGCTGTGTGGTTACACTTGTAAGAAGTGCTACAGCTTTGGTACAATCCGGTCTAGTCCTAATGCATATAAGCGTATTTTCCACGCCTTCCCCTTTTCAACGTAACCCGCTCCAGTTAAAATTTGGGAAATAAATTAAGAAGTTCAGTTTCCTTCTCGCCTTCGCTGTTCTGCACCTCGAGACACCTGTCCCATCAAGTCCCCAGACAACCAAACCTGGCACCGAAATCCACCCTGCTCCATCGCTCATAGAGCGACTGTTTGCTCCTAGCAACAACCCGTATCTGCCAGATACCAATTATTTGATACCCAAAGATATCCTCTTCCGCCTCGGCTCCGATCACTATTTCCTTCGCCCAAACGGTTTCTCCCAGCGCCGAGCTTCTCTACCGAAAACAATACCTCGAGAGTCTCATTTAGTCATCTTTCATCAACGATATCACCCAGCCTCCCGCTTGGAACATCAAAACCCACTTCGACAATACAATACTTTGCTTTTTTTTTAACGAAGTCTACGACTCATTTCGCCGCCTCGATACAACACGAAGCATCGCAAAAAGTCATGTCGTCGGTAGGCCATTTTATTTCCTGCACTCCCGAATAGACAAGTGAATTGCACTTCTTCAGCACTTGACTAAAATCTTCATTGTCATTTACTGGCTACTTATGTGATTCCTCAACGATAACATTTTCCTGTCTTCCCGTTTCTAGATGCATACTATACAAGTGGAAGCGAATTCTAATCGATGATGTTTTAGCAACCTCGCCACTCCTATGTCGGCCAGAGTGGTGTTGGATATTTACCTAACGGAAGTGCTCCGTCACCAGCTCTATCAACTGAGGTCAGGCCACTACTGCCCAACCACGGCCGGATTATCCAAACAGGCCCTATTCGGGTACTCTGTATCGCGGATGTTCGAGGTAACATGACAACCCGTTGAGACCCCCAGAACTTCCAGATTGCTGTACTATCATTTTGTTCTGGACAGTGGCTAGTGATGTTACCGGATAAGTCAAACACTGACTGATACCAATCATAGGCAACTTACGGTCCTTGAACGATCTTTCTACGCAGGCACGTGCCGACTACATCGTCCACACTGGCGACTTCGGGTTCTATGATGACACGTCTTTGGAGCGCATTGCCGAAAAGTATATATTATACCGCCACAACATGTATTGCTGACTAACGACTGTGTTTCTGTCCAGGACTCTCAAGCATGTGGCTCAGTATTCTCCCCTGATTTCCGAAGCTGTCAAGAAGTCTATCGCACAGCCCGGGAATGGCGCTTCTGTCAAATCCCGGTTCATGCCTAATGAACTGCCACTCTCTGAGCTTCCTCTTCTCCTTGGCGGGGAGCTCAAGTTGAATGTGCCAGTCTACACTGTGTGGGGTGCATGCGAAGATGTGCGTGTCTTGGAGAAGTTCCGATCTCGCGAATACAAGGTTCCCAATCTCCATATCATTGACGAGGCCCAATCTATGCTTCTGGAGATTGGGGGCGTCAAGCTTCGACTCCTAGGCTTGGGCGGTGCTGTGGTTATGCACAAGCTTTTTGACAACGGAGAAGGGCGCACCACGATTGCTGGTGGCCAGGGCACGATGTGGACCACACTACTTCAGATGGGCGAGCTGGTGGATACGGCGAATCGCGTTTATGACCCTACCGAAACTCGCATTTTCATTACGCATGCATCCCCGGCACGTGAGGGTATTTTGAATCAGCTTTCGGTCACCCTCAAAGCAGACTTCTCCATCTCGGCAGGTCTGCACTTTCGATACGGAAGCTCGTACAACGAGTTCAGTGTCAACCCGACGCTCGATCACTACCGTGGCAAGTTAGCTGCCAGCAAGGCATCATTCAATGATGTGTGGGAGACTGTTAAAGGAGAGGTTGAGCCAGCTATTCAGCAAAACGAAGCACAACAAAATCTTTTGAAAAACGCTCTCAGCATTGTGGAAAAAATGCCAACAACGGCAGCAGGTGGTAATCCTTTTGGCTCCGCCGCCGGCGGCGCCCCTGCGCTGGGACAGGTGGACGAAAGCGCATTCAAGAACATGTGGAATTTCAATCTTGCAGACGCGGCGTTTGGATTTCTTGTTCTGGAAATCCAAGATGGCCGTATCGGTACGGAAATGAGGGCCCAGGGCTTCAATTTTTCACATCGCGGCATGAAACAGCAAGCGAACGCCACACAGCAAGCGCCGGCTCCGGCTGCAGCGTCAACGGCTTCACCTCAACCTGTGATCGCTACCCTACCCCCCACACAGCAACAGGCCACTATTCAGACACAGCCAGCAGTACCTCAAAAGCAACCTGGATCGCAACAGCAACCCACATCAGGAAGAGCTGGTCCGGGAAAATTTGCCGCTATCAATTCTGGCTCTGGCTCTGGTTCGACGAAGTCCACTACACCCCAGCCCTTACCGGTGGCGGGCTTGAAGGACTCGGACAAGCCTTCTGGCGCCATGAATGGCACGACGAATGGACCGGACCTAACACAGACAGCCACCACGAGAGGCACGACTCCAGATGTCATCGGACTGTTTATTATGAATACACAGTCTGATGAACAAACTCGTGACTTGTTTTCTGATGAGGACCTAGCCAATATCGTCAAAATCGAGAAATACGGGCAGACGAATAAGGTGGTTCATTTCAAGACCGTTGAGGACCGGGATGGAGCGATGTCACGACTTCCTGAGGAGGCAAAACACCGTGCCACAGAGGACCGCTCTCGGCCTCTAGTAAGGAATTTTATACCCAGGGAATCAGGCAAACCTTTTGGACGCGGGGAACGTGGAGGCGCCGGCACTTGGGGAAGCAGTAACCGCGGAGGTGGAAACACAAACATTGTCGGCCAAGGTGGCTATCGGAGTGCTGGTGGTGGGACAGGAACAGCCAGCGACAGCGAAGGTGCAGGTCGGCGGGGTGGAGGGGGCGCGAGGGGAAGCCGTGGATCCGGTCGAGGTGGAGACGGTCGAGGGCCTCGTGGCCGTGGTGGCCCAAGAGGATCGAGTAAAGGTGATGGAGGGAACGCATCACCAGCGCCGACTTCATCTATTCCGGCCGATCTGTGAAATTCAAAATTTCTTGTGACACATGAGATCGGCCCGTTACTTTTGAAGGTCGCAGTTTCCATGGCATGAATGATGGATGTGAGTGCTTGTTGCCTCTTTTCTGAGGGCGAGTGTCACATAGGAAAACACAGAAGGTCGGTTTGTATTGCTACAGTGTGGTTCTGAAGATCCGAATACACCAGTCATTTTAACACCAAAACGCTAACTTTTGAGCGATACAACTAAATATGAGTAGAATCATGACGACGCTATCATTTTTTGGTCTTGGGCTAACATGAATAATAAGATTGCCCTTGTGTTGTCTTATCATTTTGTTTTGGTTCTTCTGTGAAGCTGCTCTGGCCCGAGGAGTAGTGAGAAGTTGTGTAGCTAGTTACGGTGACTCTACCAATAACAAGAGATAACATGCTATAAAACCGGGAGGCTGTAAAGGTATTATTGATATGCTGTATAACCAGGGCATCTTTTATATTTTGGTTGATTTGATCGGTTACTGCAAAGGAGAGCATTCTGACGTACAAATGTGGGATATCCAGCGATTTTTAGAGGATACCATACCATAGTTGATCAACTAGGGTATAGAGTATTCCGTACTAGATGTGCGCAACGTAACTGATTCGACTGGTTAATTTCATGGTATATCAGGATAGTTGGCTGTTTAGCCAGCCTCGTCTTTGGTAGACTAATGCTTTTAGCGCATGGGAGATGAAACTAGAAATCAAAGAAGCGCTGCCAATACACCGGAACTGATTATACTACCACACACACTGCAAGAGCCACGCACCATTGAAGCATCGGATTTAACGAAACAGTCGACACGGCAGTATAATACACGCACGATGCAGCCTAACCCTGTTTACAAATTTTAACCATCCAACGGCTTCATACCTTTGTGTATCGCCGCGACACCACCTGTCAGATTCTCATATCCACATCCGCCGACGGTGAATCCAGCATTCACAATCATATCCCGAAATTCATCCTGGCTTGGAAATTTCTCGATACTCTCCACCAGATATTGGTAAGAGTCCCGATCACCGGCAACGAGCTGGCCAATCATAGGGATCGCACTGAACGACCATCGCTTGTACACGGCGTCAAATAAGGCCGCTGCTGGATTGCTGCTTGTGGAGGCTACCTTGCTGAACTCGAGACAGGCAAAGACCCCGCCTGGCTTTAAGACCCGATAGGCTTCGCGCAGGGCTGCATTAATATCAGTGAAGTTCCGAATTCCAAATGCCACAGTGTACAGGTCGATGCTCGACGTGGCCACAGTTTGGCCGCCGCCAGCGTTCGAAAAGCTGGTAGCATCGGCTTCCAAAAACGCAAGCGCTGCCTGCTGGTCAGCTGGAAGCTGGGTCCGGGCACGCTCCTGGCCAACAGCGAGCATTGCGGAATTGATATCGGATATCGTCACGTGGATGCCTGTGCTCTTGTTTACGACATGTGCATGTCGTAGCAAGCGAAAGGCGATATCTCCGGTGCCACCAGCGACATCAAGGATGCGTTGAGGAGTGGCAGGTTGGCCCAAGCCAGGGTTGAGCGAGCTGACAAAGTGGTCCCTTAGAGTTCTGTTAGGACATGGCAATTATGCGATTTCCAGAATGTTACTGACTTCCATATGCGGTGCCAACCAAATGACATTAGATCATTCATTTGATCATAGGAGTCGGCGACACTGGTGAACACTTCCGCAACCCTTTCTGCCTTCTCCGCCTCTAATATTGTCTCGAAACCAAAATGCGTTGTTTTTTCCAGGCGTGCGGCATCTGTGGCTCCGAAATTGTCCGTACCGTCATTGCTCTGTTGTTTTGTCGAAAACCGACATTTAGAAAAACTCTTGCTTTGACACTGATTGAAGTATTGTCGTGGGAGAGAATCCCGAAATACCAGGTTATTTGCGAGAGTATTCCGCAGGCGAGTTGACCGAGCAGCCATATCGAGTACCTTCTCTTTCCGGGAACATCCAAAATATATTTGGTGGTATCTTACGGTGCAGTTCCAAAACAAGTTTTGTAATTGAGGTTACCGTGGCGGTGCATACGTGGCTGAAATATTACCCAACTTAGTCAGCTAATCTACAGAATTCTTCCACCTTCATACCCATTAGTATCATATTCACTTGAATATTGATCTAGATGGTCTTTGAGCTCATGCATCTGTGCTCGAAGATCGGGAGTTAAATCTTCGTATATCCCACCAAATAGGTTTCGAATTGGTGGCTTTTTCTCCCTTTCCGCATCCCCAAAAGCCTGGAGAACACTTCTCCGTATGGTCGACCGAGCTTCTGCTTCCTTGCTGTCGTCCCAATATCCATTTGCTTCCATCCATTTGCGGAGCCGTGATATCGGATTATCTCGCCGTTTCCAGTCCTCCACTTCCGTCTTGGCTCGGTATGCAAGCGAATCATCTGACGTGCTGTGGTGTCCGGTACGGTATGTAAGACACTCCAATAAGATAGGCCGCCCATAATCTTGGATTGCCATTTCCCTGGCCGCTTTCATCGCCGAACGAACGGCCCACAGGTCGTTCCCATCAACTCTAACCGTATTAATGCCATAAGCCACTCCACGGCCAGCGATTCCGTCCCCACGGTACTGCTCCAGAGCAGGGGTAGAAATGGAATACCCGTTATTTCGACAGATAAAAACAACCGGACAAGAGCGAGTGGCGGCTATATTCAATGCAGCGTGGAAGTCACCCTCGCTGGCAGCGCCTTCGCCAAAATAGACGGCTGCGATTCTGGAAGGAGACGTGGGATTCTGCATGTGCTGTATTTTCAATGCATAAGCAGCACCTGCAGCATGTGGCAGCTGGGTTCCCAGTGGTGAGGATATAGTGTGCTGCGAATAATGTAAGCATTCGCTCGTGGCTTTGCTGTGAGCAAGGCATGACTTACTATATTCAGCCTCTTACTTCCGTAATGGACTGGCATGTTCCTCCCTCCCCCAGCATCGTGCTTGTTTGCAACTAATTGGCTCATGAATTCCTTCAATGTGAAGCCCCGCTGTTGAAAAACACCCTGCTCGCGATACTGGCAAAATATGACGTCGGTCGCAGAAAGGGCAGATGCTGTACCTACGCACACTGCCTCTTCGCCTGAAGATACCATATAAAAGCTTATGCGGCCCTGTCGTTGTGAATCGAACATAATGATGTCCATGATAGACACAGTCAGCATATCCAGATACAATTTGATGATTTCCGCGTTGCTAATGTCTGGCTTGAAAGCCGGGTCAACAGCAATGCCATTTTGACCAAGGATGCGATAGGTTGGAATTGCCGGGTAATTGGAGGGCATGCGAAACTCCAGCTTGTTCGTGAACACACTTTTAACAGCGCCAGGAAATGGTACATGGTTCGAGTCAGAGTTTCGTGACCAGCTGCTGGCCGAGTGCCGCAAAAGAAGGTGGGCTGCTGGCATTCGACGGGTACCTAACAGAGTTCCCCATTTGGTGCGGGTGAGACGATTGTATGTTTTCATATTCTGTACTCCAATATTGATCCAGGGAAGGTTCCCCAAAAGTAAGGTGATTTTGAGTGTCTCTTGCTTCTTTGCTTTGTTCCTAACATATTCCTAATATATTGCTTGGAGGTGGCGGCATTTCAATGTTGGGCCGACGAAAACCGGCTCACTAATTAAAGAGGAATGGAGCGCAGCCGCTATAAGGCGGGGTAGTCCACAGTTTTATTATAAGCGTAGTTAATTACTTATGAATTGAGGTAACTAGTTAACTAACTATGGAAGAGGCATAGTTTATAATTATCTAGTGCGTGCGCTAGGAGGGCTAAGTCCCTCACGAGATCACGTGTACGATCACCACGTGACCCATACAGATGACATTACTCCATGCCAAAATTTAATAAGTGGTATTATCTACAATGTACTGCGTACGCGAGGAGGGCTAAAATACCCCCGAGACCGCGAATACACATTCACGTGACATACATGGGACACAAAGCACATCTATACTCTTAAACGCATAACTACACGTAAAGAACACTATAATATATTACATAAGATAGCCCGTGGCCCACTTTACGATGTGGTTCTCCCGACCGACATCATCATTCTAGTTGCTTTCTTCCATCCCTCTTTTGACGCAACACGACAGTCCGCACAGCTGGGTTTCCTCCGATTCATCCTACGAATAGTATCGGCGCTGATGCCGACAATAAAGCGACAAATATTCTCGCCACATTACGCTGCTCATTTCTGCATCCTCGCCTGCCCCATGGCGTAATCCATGGCAGAACGAACCCCCTCTACAAAGCCGCGCTCCAGATCGGTTATTGACAGTGATCTGTCCGGGCCTCCGTCGAGATCTGCCGGGGTTTCTACCACATATGCCCTGTCTTCATCCTCTACGGACATTCGGCATTCTCGACTAGATCGACATTCTCTTACGGCTTCAGCGCCCTCTTCACCAACGAAAACGAAAACTGTGGCCTCTGCCCCAGTTATATCCTTATCTTCCAGGTAAGTTTAATTTTGTATTTTGCATATCACCAGCTTCAAAGCGTAACATCCTCCTACCATTCACTGCCGCCTCGACCGCTTAGCTATACTATGAGATATGAGTGTGGCATTGATAATTATGGCACGGATCTCGGACACAATTCTGTTGAAGTACCCACCCCAAACCTTCAATCACGTTTTGCATTTGGCACGATTGAGAAGCCTTCTATGATGATCTAGTCGTTTACTCAACATCGACACTGAACTAATGTTTCTCAGAGTAACGCGTGCTTCAGCACGCCAAGCTGCAAGTCAGACGAACTCTCAAACCGCCCACACAACAAGCGAGAAAGTCACAGACAATTCTACTTCGGGTCTGGCTATCAGCCATACGACCAAGAAACTGCATCGGAAGCGAAAGGCACGCGACGAGGTGGATATCAACTGGCGCCCACGGAGCCAAACAGGACGACCGGTTTTGGCATCGCATCACCCAAAGCGAACAAAGACGGTTGATCCCAAAACATATAACCCATCAACAGCGCCCGGAACCCCTCACGTCACCCATACGCGCAGCGAAAACGCTAGCAGCTCTGCGAACATGGCAAGGTAAGGCCCAGCTTTTGTTGTAGCTTGGAGGAGACAAACTAATTAAATATCTAGCCCTAGCTTAAAGCCCGGCGATGCTTTGGAGGATACCGGTTCATCCTCTCGAAGATCTAGCCGCGGAAAGAAAGTTAGCGAGGGTGAGTAGGATCGAAGCTATCTGTGAAGCACTCTGTATTAAAGACCCGGCGCTAACTGTACCACTTACAGATTTGGCTAACGAAGAATCAATAGCTTCGGATTCCTCGAATAGAGCCAAACATTCGCCCCAAGCCGTTGAGGAATATGACACTCTGATGACAGGCGTTGACGAGTCTGAATCGGGCCGTTTATATTCGCCTTCAGCGGATTCTGAAGGCGAACATGGCGACAGCGACGATCATGATGAAGACGACCTCAGTTCATATGCCCAAGACAGCATCTCTGATCCATTTGGTGGCGGGTTCTCTTTACCCCCGCGTGGGGCCGGTTTCCCAGTCACATTGAGCATGCTGGGAGGTATGCTGTCAATGTCTGGCATGGGTGGTCGTCTCCGAGATATCTTACACAGCCTTCGCCAAAAGGACGATCCATCAGTACAACTGATTGCACTCCAAGAGCTTTCAGAAATTCTTCTCGTGTCGAACGAGGATAATTTATCCGGCAGCTTCTCACCAGATGCTTATGTACGGGAACTGGTCACCCTCATGCAACCAAACGAAACTACCGGTGAGGAGAACCCGGAGGTGATGCTGCTTGCATGTCGATGTCTTGCAAACCTCATGGAAGCTCTGCCTGCAAGTGTTGCCAATGTGGTTTATGGTGGTGCTGTGTCTGTCCTTTGCCAGAAACTGTTGGAAATTTCGTTCATCGATCTCGCCGAGCAAGCCCTCAGCACCCTCGAGAAAATCTCAGTGGAATATCCAGCGAGTATCGTCCGTGAAGGTGGTCTGACAGCATGTCTGTCATACCTCGAGTTCTTCGCAACCAGCACACAGCGAACTGCCGTTACAACTGCTGCCAATTGTTGTCGCAACATTCCAGAGGACTCGTTTCCAGTTGTTCGCGACGTGATGCCTATCCTGCTTAACGTCTTGAATAGCAGCGACCAGCGTGTCGTGGAACAAGCTGCTCTCTGCGTATCTCGCATTGTCGAGAGTTTCAAGCATCAACCACCTAAGCTCGAGGAACTCGTTGGCGTGGATATGCTTTTGGCAATACTTCGACTTCTTCTCCCTGGGTCGACAAACTATGTGATGTCACCCAATTTGCGCACGCAATTCTTGCGCGTTCTCGCCATCACTGCACACGATAGTCCACGCCTGGCAGCCGAGTTGTTCAAGATGAATGTTGTCGAGACTCTCTATCAAATTTTGACGGGCGTTACTCCACCATCTGATTCCGAGAACATATCCTCCAAGCTGGACAGTGTCTTGATCATGCAAGCTCTGATCCACCGACCGAGGGAACAAATCATTGAGACACTGAACGTGATCTGCAACCTTCTGCCAAGAGAAACGACCACCTTCTCTGGTGGGCCTGTTGGCGACAGAATGGATTCTGCTGAGCATGGGGGCTCTCGGAAGCGATCAACCTCAAACGAAAAGCGGGTTGATCTTCTTTCCGAATGCAAGGGCGAGGTTCGGCGATTTTCCTTGATCCTTCTCCCTACGTTGACGGATGCTTATTCAAGTACCGTGAACTTGGATGTCCGATCAAAGGTTTTGTTGGCTCAGCTGAGGATGCTATCGAATTTCGATCGCGGGATCATCCTCGAGGCCCTCAAAGCGGTCCCATATGCGTCTTTTTTAGCGTCTATTTTATCTCAACAGGACCATCCTCTTCTCGTGAACTCAGCCTTGCAAGCTACGGAACTGCTTCTGGTTCGACTCGGTGATGTGTACAAATATCAGCTATATCGAGAGGGCGTTATCAGCGAGATTGAGAAAATCGCTGCAATGACTGACACGGAGTCAGAATTGGAGCGGGAGACACAGCCAGACTCAGGAAATGATTCACCAGGAAAGAGGGCTCGGAGTATGGACGCAAAATCCACCAGCGACAACGAGCATACTGATCACGATGATGGTGGGGAGGACACACGCTATGTTGGAGACAGGGCTGTGAACGCTAGCCTTGGACTGGGAGAGGGCCATGGCCAAAATGATGAAGACAGGTCTCAGCACTCTTCTGAAGATGATGAAGTGGATGAAGGAGAAGATGATGAGACTAACGATGATCATATCGATGACCACATCGATGAGACACCGGGCTCGCCTGCCAACTCTGAGGAATCAGCCACATCCACTGAATCTCCCCCAAGACGCTTTACAATCAACGCACCTTCCCGCAACCGGATAGCCCTCTTTGCCAAAAGAATACTGAACACGCATGAGACGGAAAAAAATGGAACAGTAATGCGGAAGAACGCGACAAAAATCCTCTCCAGCTTATTTGGATTGGCACAGGAACTATCGGCCTTCTACCTCGACCAAACCTTAGCAAGTTTGTCCATGGAAAGCGGTACTGCCTTGTTTCAGAGGCTGGCAGCCTTTTTTGACGCAGACGTCTTCGACAGCATCACCAGTGCTGAACTCCTTGAGTCTGGGATAGTTCATGTCCTTGAACACATCTTCAGCAACTCTGACGATGAGCTTGCCAATGCTGCACGGTCTTCTTTCATCGAGGTGTTTATGGGCCAAACGGTCAAATCACAACCTAAGACTGTAACAAGAGACAGTCCAACAACACCTTTCAGCGTCTTATTACACAAGTTACAGGATCTACTCAGTCGATCCGAGCATTTCGAGGTCATCACAGTTCATCAGAACACATTTGATGGGAACCATACCAGCGCGGCCTCTATGCTCGCGAAACAAATACGGCTCCGACTAGTGGCAGATGATGACTCTGATATTCCAGGGCCATTTCGAAGCATCATGGTTTCCATCCATGCCATTGCGACTTTCCAAACCCTTGAAGACTACCTGAGGCCTAGAATCAGCCATTACGGCCGACCGCGGAATGTGAGGAATGAGGGCCTCTCCAGGGCACTCGCTGCTGTGGCAGAATCTGGCCGCGGCGCATTTAATACTGCGGCCACTCGACTTGCTGAGCGCAATTCTCGACTTCTCCAAGGAGGTCCGTTAATGTCGCGCCACACTTCTGTCGCTCCTGGTCCAGATACGTCTGAAAAGACGCCATCCCGCCATACCTCGCAATCCCAACTGACGCCGGCTGTACATCAAGGAGGCACCCAGTCAAGCCGCAAGATAAGCAGGCAGAAGTCTGTTATATCTTCGTCTCCGGTCTTGAAGGCAAGAGAAGATCACACTCTTCCAGATCAGGCTTCTGGCTTGAGGGATAAAGCTTCCCAACACCGATCTCCTCGGTATCGGCCAGCCAAATTATTGGACGATCCTTCCCAACATTTGGAGGGGGCAAATTCATCGGTAGATGCTCATGGATACGGTGATGAAACTCACAGCTCGGATGCGGATGAGAATGATTTTGCAGGCGAAGACATTCTCGATGCTTTGGTTGGAAGTATTGACGAAGATAAAAGTGCACAATCAACAGACGTCAATCTGGATGTTACCTCTGATGACAAGAGCGCCACTATCCGAAGAGAGGATGAAACTCGGATCATACCGTCCTCACGAAACTCGCCTAGCGTTTCTGGGAAGAAACGAGCGAGTGCCTTGACGGCTGCATTACAAGGTTCAGTGGCAACACCATCTCCATCTTTGCCATCTCGTGTTATGCCTTATTCGGCCCCAGTGCAACAAAATTCTCAGCCCTGGCACATGGAATTCATTCTGAATGGGAAGTCAGTCCCAATGGAAAGCACCGTTTATCGTGCTGTCCTGCTCTCAGCATCTACCCGCGATGAACATCCTGGGCGCTCTATTTGGTCCACGATACACTCAGTTCATTATCGGCGCGTGCCAGGCTCCAAGCGGTCCGAGACTTCACTGCCTGGTTACATGGCCGGGCCCGAGGTGCCAGATAATAATGCAGGCCACAACCCTTTGAACAAGAACCCAACGACTTCGTCAATCCTGCGGCTGCTCAGAATACTGCACGATCTGAATGCAAATATCGAGGGCCTGCTGGTGGCAAACAAGGAGGCTATGATATTGAATGTCGAACCGCTGTCTCAATTCGTGAACACAAAACTTACAGCAAAGTTGAATCGCCAATTGGAAGAGCCTTTGATTGTTGCCAGCAGCTGTTTGCCCAATTGGAGTGAGGATTTGGCTGGTCTTTATCCTTTTCTGTTCCCATTTGAGACCCGCCACTTATTCCTGCAATCCACCTCCTTTGGCTACGCACGGTCGATGACGCGATGGCAAAACTCACAGGGTCAAGAGGAGTCTCGCAGAGACCGTCGCGATGACCGCCCATATCTCGGCCGTCTCCAGCGCCAGAAGGTACGAATCTCTCGTGCCAAAATTCTTGAATCGGCTGTGAAGGTTATGGAGCTTTATGGCGCGTCTCAGAGCATGCTCGAGGTTGAGTATTTTGAGGAAGTTGGCACAGGACTGGGGCCCACGCTCGAATTCTACTCAACTGTTTCAAGGGAGTTCTGCAGAAAAAAGCTGAAGCTTTGGCGTGACAATGATCTCACTGATTCGGAATTCGTCATCTGCTCGAACGGACTGTTTCCACGACCGTTGGGCAACGAAAATACGGCTGACGCAAATGGAGAACGTGCCCTTGGCCTTTTTCGAGCTCTAGGAAAGTTTGTGGCTCGATCCATGCTTGATTCTCGCATAATCGACATCAATTTCAATCCCATTTTCTTCCGAATCGGTGGTGAGACAACAGACCTGCGACCGTCTCTCGGAGCCATCAAGCTGGTTGACCCAGGTCTCGCTCGTTCCCTCCAGCTCATCAAGAAATTTGAAATCGCCAAGAACGAAATTGACGATGATCTGAGTCGCTCTATGTCCCAGAAGCTGGCTGCTATCCAAGCTATTGCTGTCAACGGCACCCACATCGATGACCTGTCGTTGGATTTCACGCTTCCTGGTTATCCTGAGATTGAGCTGATCGCCGATGGAGCTGACGTAAATGTTACGATTGAAAACGTCGGTCTGTACGTTGAACGCGTCGTGTCTCTTACTTTGGGGGACGGCGTGCGCCGTCAGGTGGATGCATTTCGCGAGGGATTCTCCGAGGTCTTTCCCTATTCTACGTTGAGTACATTCACTCCAGATGAGCTCTCATCTCTCTTCGGACAGGTTGAAGAAGATTGGTCAATCGAGAGTAAGTTCTGTTATTCCCATTAACCCGGGAATTGGTTACTAAAAGAATAGCTCTCACGGATTCCGTCAAAGCAGACCACGGGTTCAACATGGACAGTCGCAGCGTGAAAAACCTTTTGCAGGTCATGAGTGAACTCACTCTATCAGAGCGACGTGACTTTCTTCAGTTCACGACTGGCAGTCCAAAACTGCCAATTGGAGGTTGGTTAAGCTCTTCTGCGGATTCTTAAAGTTTCCTGCTAACTTATACCAGGCTTCCGTAGCTTGACTCCCACGTTCACAGTGGTGTGCAAACCAAGCGAGTCTCCGTTTGTCTCGGATGACTACCTTCCTAGCGTTATGACATGCGTCAACTACCTCAAGCTACCCGACTACACTACAGTTGATGTTTTGAGGAAGCGTCTATTTGTTGCAATCAAAGAAGGTCAGGGCGCATTTCATTTGTCGTGATTGCAAGCCCTTGCAATTCCCTTGGGCACACCAGATTGTGGGAAAAGCTGAACATGATCAAATAAGATGGAAGGGTACAACCAGCTGGGCTTATAGGGTAACAAGATTGACAAATTTGCTGCGTACAATCTGATGGTGATAAAAATGAAGGTCTTGGCGGGCTTCCCCGTATCTTACTTTATCCATATTTCGCACTAAGGCACGATATTGTGGCCCCACTCAAACACATGGCCCTGCCCAAAACAAACCAACATCGAATTTCAAACTCGCGCAAAAGCATCACGACGAGTACCTATCAGGGCAAAACCAACCAGACATGCCACCCAACCCACAAACTCAAGCGCCTTCACCTGATATCGCATCCGCAACTACTCCGCGATCTCACATCTACAAATCGACACAATCCATACGCCAAATACAATTTCCAGGACGAAAGAGAGTAGTGAAAACATACAGCCGCCGTGGCCCAGCGCGATCGCCGATACAACGCACACTTATAGAAATCGGCAATGTGGCTAGGACGACTCACCGGAAAGAGGAAAACATTCGAGAAAGCCAATCAGGTCAAATTGCAACTGATCTGGTCACGGGTGGCAAAGAGGGCCTAAAGGACTGCAAGCACGACATGGCACTGAAACATGGCCATAAGCAGCCTCACACAACCAGCCGGACACCCTTGCGGAATATTGGCGACTCATCAGTGGAGCTACTTGTAGATTCCGCAAGAGAAGGATATCTATATCACGATAGAAACGCAGGTACGGGCTCCGTGACAGCCATAATGCCGAAGTCTCAGTCCGTCAAACTACGACAAACCGAAGCCGTTGACGACATCGAAAAGGGAAAGTTTCAAGGGAGTCTTCCGCTTGGGTCGCCATCATTCATACCACAAACCCCAATGAAACAAAAAATCCAAGAGCCTGGAGATATTTCGATAACATCCCCCCTAACGGTACGATTTGAGATACCTTCATCGCAGCCAAGTCCATTCACACCAATTCCATCTCCAAATTGCCATCAAAGTTCACTTGGCAAATTTCTATTGTCACCCCTACAGAACAAGTCCGAAATGTTCGTCGAGCCTAGGGGTGTCGCCGCAAGAGGAGAGCTTTTTGATCCAACGGCACCCTCTTTTCATTCGTTGCAGTATCGGAACCAGTGTCTTGATCCGGTCATGAATAACAACGGCAGCGACTGCTGTGCAAGCTTCTTTGGGTCACCTCATCCAGCAGAAATTGGAGAATTGCTTGGCCGACAAATCCTCGATGTACATGCGTGCTCTTCACAAATATCTCTGGATACAGTTGGCAGAAATAATGTCGACAGTAAGGGTATATTGCGGCAGAAAAGTGGAGCTGCAGATGAAGTACCCGATACGGACGAGGAAGAGGAGTTTTATGACCCTAACCCACTGTCTTCGAGCAAAATCTACACACCACTGGTAACCTCATGGTCCACGGGCAGGACTCCAAACAATGCCGCTGATATTTCATCACGGATCCGCCCGGAGATGAGTACAGCGTCTCCGCTGGTAATGGAACATGGGACGAGTAAAAGACCCGGCAGCCCACAGGAGAGCCAGCAAATATTTAGAATATCGACAAGAATATCGCATGTTGGCATAAGAACACATGCTACTTCCCTGGACCCAGAAGCTCAAATTCATTTCCATACACAACAGAGCCAAGTTCTCGAGAGCCAGCGAGTTCCCTTGGAGGCCATCCATGGCCTGGGCCCTCAGACAGATCGGTCGGATGTGATCATATCCGTTCGACCGGAGCAGGCACAAAAAATCATTGACGGGACTATGGACCACGAATTTCGAAACTATAAGATTCCACAGACAGTCACTCGGTTTTGGCTCTACGTCAGCCAACCCGCCTGCGAACTTCGATATATGGCGGTGATCGGAGGCGGCTTCCGACAGCCAGGGGAGATTGACAGTAACAGTGGTTATGGGAATGGGGATTTCAACACTCGTCGGATGACCTCCAATTTTGCATATAAGCTCGAGGAGGTATATCAACTCAACAACCCAGTGTCTCTTGAGATGATGAAAAATAGTGGGTGGGTTGATGGACCTCCGGAAAGATACACATATGTGCCGCCTGCTGTGGTCGGTGCTCTCCTTGCAAACTTGCGATGTCGACTTCTTAAGGCTTCAGAAGAGACCTCGCTTGCTTCATGGGAAACGTCTCTGAACCCGAATATGACCAAAGTGCCCAGAAACGAGTCCGAAGAAATCAATGAGAACTGCGGAACTCGACTGTCGCAGGCGGCGATAGCTCGTAATCTAGCCGAACAAGGAGCGATGGATATCAGCGAACAGGGGCTTGCTGGGGCGATGGGCAAAGTATCGGGGTCCGAAAACTCCTTGTCACTGTCACGGCGAAAAGCTTCTGCCATCAATCTCGAACGTTTCGGGAGCAGAAAATCAGACGGGAGTAATTTCACACGTCGGATGGACATCACCAAAACACACCAACCGTTGTTGTGGCTACAGAAGCTGCAGCAGCAACACACGCACCCACAGCCTCTGCTTCAGTCGTCACTCTCGGCGGACTCGACACAGATCATCCTACCAGACAGTCTCTACGAGGAAGTACGGCAAGCACCACCGGTGGTAATTCTTGATTCGGAAGATGATTTAGAAGAGTAGATAACATATATCGATGCTTATGACACTTTCTGAACGGGCGCTACAAATGATCTATTTCCTCTAGTATAGCATTGAATTCGTTGAAGCCGTATAGCTTGATCTTAAGGAAAACACGTTGTTCCAGCTGTCAAAGCAGTAAGTCTGCGAGTTAGGTTTTGACGATCAGTTCAGATCGACAAATGGGCTTGGACTTCGATTTTTGTTCTCCTTTCCCCACTTCTTTTTGAACAACTGCTTTAGCATGTTTCCACCGCTTTCCTTTTTGTTTAGTACAGCATTGGCGTCGGCTAGCATCGTGTGTGTGGACACAGAACTGTGGTGATTGGTATTGCCGGATCTCGAACCTCCGCCTGTGCGATTCTCGGAACGCCGAGAGTGGTAGCCGGAGCCATCAGAAACACCACCATCGGAACAGACTCTGCTGCTTTTCCGACTGGGCACCTCGTGAGACAAGCCCACCTCGCTGGGCGCCGTGCTATCATGAGTGCGCCGCTGATGACGCTTTCCACGATGGTGGCTGTGGCTGCTTCGCTGCGAGTCGACATCTGTACGTGACTGACCAGCGATGCGAGGCTTGAAGCTCCCTATGGTACGTCCATCGTCATCTCCGATACGCGAGCGCATTGCCCCCGGGCTGATGAGCTCGACATCTATGGCCTCGCTGCCTCGTTCGGGATCATACACGTCTTCATAGCCAGATGGAGACACAATCCCACGTCGCCAGCTTTCGATGCTGCTCAATTCCCCTTCCAGCACCAAGGCCTCGTCAAAGTCATCAGACACTACTGTTGGTGACGTCTTGCCCCCAGCCGGGCAAGTACTAGGCAGGTATGTGCGAGAATGGGATGGTCCCATCTGAGGAGTATTTCGCAGCTGATCTTCTTGATAATGCCCGCTAGCCTCGACTGCCTGTCTGCCGTCGGTGGCGCGTTTAACAATCTTCCAGCCGCCAAAGGCCACGACCGTTATCCCGACGGCTATACTGGTACCTATCAGGAACTGCGGGCTAGCCAGTAATGCAAATACGGCCGGGCTACCGCCCTTGATGATACCCAGGAAGGCTGGGCTTAGCTTGGCTAGCAGTGCAGATAACTCGGCGAGGGTCAGCGCAACAGCTGCAGCCGCCTCTGGGCTGTTATGAAGATGAGCGATGATGGAAGCCGCAGTGTGGTGGATGCATTGGGCCTCGTCCAGAAGCGATTCGATGTAGTCGACGAGTCTTTTAGCCTCTGCCTCCTTCTGTTGTACCTCCTCGCCAGGTCGGTCGGCGGAGTCAGCGTTGGAAATTTTTGGATCTAGATCAACGCGCGAGCCGAGGTCTGGCGGTATATCTCCGTACGCCAAGTGCATATCGATGGGCTGTTCTTGGAGTGATGGGTTGGACACTAGGCGGGACACAGGTGCTGAGGTGACAGAGGGTTTTGTGCATACAGCAGTGAGAGCTTGTGCTTGAACAGCCAGCCGCGATTGATTGTCTGGGCGGCCAGTAACAGATGGTGGGATCTTGTAAGATGCGTGACTGGAAGATACTTTTGGATCGTGGCGATGAGGTCGAATTGGCACAGAGACCGATGTTGCAGCCGAAACCTCGGAATGGGTGCGGAGATTGGTCTCGGTCAGTGGTGGTCGGGATGCTCGAGGGCTGTTGTGTCCGATACGGCCCCGTCCATGTCGTGGTCCGGAGCGATAGCTGCTGTCGCCTATACTGCTGCGGCGGGACTGATGGGAGTACTGGCTTTGCGATAAGCTGCGCGAGCGCCGGCCGCCATCATTTTGGGGCAGACGGGTATCGCCCTCGAGAAAGAGGGGCTGGTGAGCCTTTCCGAGGGCCCGGTAGCCATGCTCGCCTTCGTCAAAGCCGGCGCCGTCGTCAAATTCTTCGACAAAGGGTCTGCCGGCAAAGCCTCCAGTCGAACCTTGGAAGGCTCGGGTGTGGCGGGAGCCGCCGGCCTTTTCCTGTCTGAGAGCGTCCTTCTTTTCCCGGTAGGCAGTCCTGGCCTCTTTAAAGATGCCGAGCAGATGCTTGCCCTGGAATGGATTTGGGCTGGTGTTAGTGAAGCCAGCAGACTTGGACGAAGAGCTGAGGGATCTAGAGGGACTACAGACGCACCGTGCTAATAACCTTGCCCGAGTTGTTGATGATGGTGACTGTATGGTCGAACGACATGCTGGCTGCTCGCTGCTGGCGGTTTGTAGCGAAGCCGGAGGGGGGGGAGGGAGGTTGTGTGCAAGATGGTATCAGACGGCAGATATATTTGCCGCAGAGACTAGCGGTGGGCGACGGTGGTGAGGTCGCTGCTCGAGTATGTTTGCTTGTACATATACTGGACAGGAGCCTGTGGGTCCACTACAGGGACAGGGAGTTGATGGAGCGGTGAAGGCCGAGTGAAAGAGTATGAATGAAGATTGTGAGCGCATGTTGGGCTGCGAGAATGCGAGGCATTTTATTTCACTCTAGAATCACGCGGGCCTGAGCACCTGGGAGTCCGAAACGGCGCCCGATGCTCAAAAGAGAGGTGAAGCCCATAGTCATCGGACGCGAAGGTTGGGCTGGCCAGCTTTTGCTCCACTCCACGGGGTCTGTTGTGATGCCAACGCGAACCCAATACTCGAGACTGTCCGCTCTGGTCGCAGCAAGCAATGAATATACACTTAAAATAGAAAACTCTTGATACTGATTCGTGGCTACCGGCTCAAATGCAGCGGTCACGTGTGTGCATATTGGCCCTAAAAGGCTAGCACACAAATGCCAACTCATATACCGGCTTAGTATTCCCGACTCAACGACGAATGCGTAAGATACGCTTAGAACATACAATAAGCATATACGCATATATAGACACCTTGATTTACTAACGAGAAGGAGGCTGGCGCGACAATACGATGTAGCAAAGCTCGACACAGCCGTTTTGGCCATCCAGGGTGGAAAACGGCCTCTGCCACGAGTTTGCCTCCTCTCGGGTAGTTTGTGCGGTGCTACCCGCTCTTCCATTACCGGCCTAGAGCGGACTTTGTAGGCTGGGCGCAGAATTTGCGAGGCTGAAGTATCGCTCTGCCCGGCTACCTCGACGGCTTTAGCTACTCGGCGTAACTTCCAGTGTATACCGCTATTGTGTAGGTGGTCGGATCCTCCGTGTTGGGACCTGGTGGCATGCATGCATGCTCCGAGGCTTCCCGTGGACGCGCTACCAGAGTCCAATTATCGATACTAATCAGGTCCAGCAGGGCTAAACTATCCGTCCAGGCGCGATGCAGCAAGCTGGATGTGGACTGCCCGCTTGCCCTTGCTAAAACGCCATTTTCCCTACACGTTGATACATCGCGTCGTAGTTGGCACCGGCGCGGGCCTTGTCTAGAGCTAGACTCGGATTGGCCTGGCCCTTTTGCCGACAATCCTAGCCCGCTGCTGTTGTTTTTGGGCCTCGCATCTCCTTGCTGTTTTGGAGAGGAATATATTTTGCCACGGTAGGAATGGGAGGACTGGCGTGATGTGAGTAGCGCCGCACGGCTCACCCCCCCCCCAATAAAAAAAAAGGAACTTAAAAGGGACTGCAATTGTATGGAGTAAGGGGACGAGCCAGTTGGTTCTGGAATAAAGACAGGGGGGTTCAGCTGGACATGCCCACCACTAGCGATCCTCGCCGAATTACGAAAGAAGACAAACAGCCATCAGCGGATAGTGCTCTTTTCAATCTTGGCGGAAACCCACTTGCACGCTGGCTTCGGCGACGCATCCGTTCCCAAGGCTGAAGGTTCTGCCGGAGTCTGGCAGCGCCCCGGTCTTGTTACTGGCCCCTCCTCACGCCGGCGAGCTGTGCCGTTTGCACGCGGCAATTGCGCCAGGTTTACTCGCATCCAACAGCTTCACGATGCTTGGGCAGGCACTCGAATCTTTCCTCACACCTGTCCCTCCTTCACGCCATTGGCACCGCTAATTGAGACATCCACTCTGCTGGCAGCTGAGGTGAGGTCTTAAACGGGGTCCCCGAGATGCGCTCTTGACGTACTATGTACTATGTAAAGGGGGTCGTTAGATTAGGGACATGGCTGGCCTTTACCATGTTTTGTCATTTTTCAGTGTGGCTCTTATCTTCGCAGCCACCCCCCGTTGTTGGACACCCTACACGCCGAAAACCTGACACGCTACATGCAGAGATTTCGGCGTCGCTCTCCCGTCTACGACTATTCGCAAGCCTCGTGTCCGAGCCGGCTTTGCCGCTCTCCTATGCGATTGCCGTGCTGTCTCAGTCTAATGTCGTATCTCATAGCCCACCTGTCGGCCTCGAGCTCGCAGTCTGAATGCATGGCGTGCACGCATGTGTACTGTAATAATGAGATAATTTTACGCTCCCATGCCACGACAAAACGGTGCCTGGATGTCTCCGCAGCTTCCTCCTCTTCCTTACCCTGACCCCTCCCTAGCATGTATATATCCTGGGGTATTTCCCTCCACAGATCCGCCACCTAGTTGTTATCATCTGTACCGCGTATCCTTGGTGAATAAGCTTCATCAAACTCGGACGACTACTTTCATCAATATCTGCGGCGGCGGCTCTCTCCGTATATATTGAGCATTTGTCTGCTCTGGCCGCGCACATGGTCCCACGAGACTAGCCTACCGCTGAACTGAAAACAACAGCTTTGCTCCGTCCAGGAAAGGACTTGTGGACCGGCTGAAGAACCACCGCACAGCATGAACAAATTGATCCAGCATGCACGTTTTGACCAACCGACAGAAGTCAACAGTCCCATCAACCCAGAGACACTACCCTCGGTACCAGGAACACCAGCCAACGACTCAGTGGGAAAGGGCTCTATGAACTTCGACGAGTATGTCCGATGTCCCCCGGGCTCGGCAACAGGCCACCCGCTTTCATTGAGCACCGGCACAGCGGCTGGTACATTGGCGCCCTCACCCTTGTATGGGGGCATCCTGGATGCGGGAGGACTACCGGCACAGCACGCGGCACCCGGCTCCGACGAGCCACAACCCATCGTGGCACGAACCTCGGCTGGAAACCTGCGGGGAGTCATGCTGCCAGGAGCAATATACCACCGGCGAGTCGGATACACATTCCCCCAGCGGCGGTATGCGGTCCTCCTGGACGAGCCAATCGCGGAAACAGAGTGTGGCGCGGCAATTGTCGAGCCACAGACAGGGAACATCTACGGTTATATTGTGCAGATCGTCCGCTACTCTCGTGTCCAAGTTGCATATACTGTCGCCCCTGCCGACGTTCTTTGGGATGTTAGCAGCCGATTCGACGAAGAAGCCCGCCACGCCACCCTGTGGTATGACAAACAGCGTAAGGCATTGCCACCGGAGACGGCCTCATCGCCTGCCTATCTTTTGCGTGAGTTGATTCAAGGCGCTCCCCATGGAGTGCCTGCAGATCTGGCTGCACTTTGCTGACAGGTGTGGCCATGGGCCGTGCCAGAAGAGCCTCCATTGATGCAGACCCAGGCAAGCTTTGATTACGGCGATACCAGTGACTGCGGATTCGGGGTGTCGGTAGCCACAAATCACGGCTTGCTGCAGGCGAGACCACCGACCGGACCACTTGCTCTCGTGATGGACGTGGCGGGAGGGCGGCCTTATACGGCCCGGTCAGGCGAGAAGAAGGGTGGTGAGTTCCAGTTTGTCCACTATAAGGGTACCGATGTGGACACGGAGAGGAAGCATGACACAGACTGCGTCGGGGAGCAGCCGCACCTGCAACTTCCGGGTGGCGATATGACAGACGAAGACATTTCGATCACCGCGCTTCTGCCAGACAAGAAATGTCCTTTCCGGACATGTGCATACCACAAAAAGGGCTTTGCGCGCAAGCACGATCTTGTGCGGCACGTCATCACACATTATGATGGCCAGCTGTATTGCGGCTTCTGCCCAGATGACCTCGCAAAGTCGTTTGGTCGCCCCTTTTTGCGGGTAGAACCGCTCAAGCGCCACCTGGCCGTCGTCCATCATGCAGCCAAGTTTCGAAAGTCACAGAACACCACAGAGACATATCTGAAATTGCGCCTAAAAGAGTACGGGCCGGTGCACGGAGGCCATTGCTGCCTATGCTCGTGGCAATTTCCCGACGCCGCGAAGTTGTACAACCATATCGAAGGATGTGTTGTGCGGCTGCTTCTACAGCGAGCAGATGCCGATGTCGACGAGTCACATGGGAGGCCAGACGAGCTGCAGGCTGCCCTACTAGGGTAGATAGTCAGACACCAGGCCAAGCAGCAAGTCGGGGAGTGCATAACAGAAGAGCGCCGGAGCCGAAGCGGCCGGCCATTGAGGGAGCGTTTTTGAATTTTAACAGGGACTATGATACTGCAATGAACGCGTGGATCACGATATGGCTAGCATGGGCGGGACAAGCAGGCAGCCCACAGATTACTTTGTAATGTGCGGCAAATCCCAAGCGGGAATATTGCCAAGGCGGCCGGCCACTGTAATTGTTAGCGATTAGCGCCGGCAACTGGTCAGCACTAAACGTATGCCGCAGAGTTATTTCCTGGAGACCTCGTAATAGAACGAACGCCAGCCACATGTCCAATACCGTGTCAACAACTGGATCTGGGATATACTTTGACCATGGTAGTCTTTTAGTCCACGCTTCGTCCACCGGCCACGATGCTTGGCGACACCCTAGGCAGAACAGCCAAGCGCAGTTGCTTCACCTGCCGTCAGCGCAAGGTGCGTTGCGACAAACTGTCACCTTGCTCAAACTGCCAACGGGCCGAAATGCCCTGCGTTTACCCAGTCACCGAGCGGCCACCTCGATGGGCACGTCGTTTACGACAGCAACAGCTACGGCAGCAACCACCACAGCTAGTGATAGTACCAGATGCAGCCCAGCCATCCCATGCCACACCTCTGGATCTTCTGGCCCCCGATGCAAAGTCCGTGCTAGATCGTCTCGCGAACTTGGAGGCGCTTGTGCAGGAACTAGGCTCTCCTCATACAGCCACGCCAGCCGTGCCCACACCTCTGGTTGCCCCGGGACATGCTGCATACGACCCGAGCCCCATGAGCGGCAGGTTTGGCCGGCTGATTCTAGACGACGAAAGCACCGGGCGGAGCCGCTATGTGAGTAGCGGCTTCTGGTCCAAGATTAACGACGAGCTCGACGAGCTTCGGGCGGAGACAAGAACTCTTGCTGGCTTTGAGCCCGACGACGGTGGTGGCTGCGGTCTGGAAAAACAATCAAGCCAGACATGGAAACTCCCTACTCTCCCGAAGACTCAGAGGACACCCACGGAACGGCATGCATTTTTGTTCAGGCACAATATCAGCCCGCCATTGGGCGAATTACCTGATTACCGTCCCCCCCTGTCCCAAATACCATTCTTATTTCAGGTCTATGTGACTAATATAAACGGTCTCACCCAAATCGTCCATGTTCCGACCATGAACAAGACCATTCAGACTTTGCTCGAAGACGCTGCGGGAGACCAGCCGTTTACCCCAGCGAATGAATCACTGATGTTTTCCATCTACTACGCTGCCACGGCATCAATGGACGATGAGGATGTGCGTTCCCCTCCTCCCCTCCCAATTTATCCCATCTGACACTGCGCATAGGTAGCGAAAAGTTTTGCTCTATCCAAGGCAGAGATGCTACTGAAGTATCGGCTGGGCTTCGAGTTGTCATTGGCAAAGGCTGATTTTTTAAACACTGCCGACCTGACCGTCACCCAGGCCCTCTTGATCTTCCTTATGCTTGTGCGCCGCCACGACAGCCCGCGTTTTGTCTGGATGCTAACGGGGCTGGCAACTCGCATGGGACTGTCTCTTGGGCTTCAACGAGACGGAAGCCATTTCAGCCAGTCTCTGACGCCATTCGAGGTGGAAATGCGGCGGCGGACATGGTGGACTCTTTGTGCTCTCGACGTCCGATCATCCGAAGATCAGGGTACCGACTTAACCATCCAACCGAACAGTTATGACACTCAGTTGCCCCTGAACATCAACGACAACGACATTGGCCCAGACACAGACAAGATTCCCGATCCCCGTGAGGCAATCACAGACATGACATATGCCTTACTCAGCTTTGAGATCACCCGGCTTGCTCAGCATATGATGGCGCTCGCTGCCTCAGCCTCACGTTATGAACCCCGGCTTGCACCTGAACTTGCGTCAGCATCACCACCAATGCCACAGAATCAGCTCCTGGAAGAGCAGCGTCGCATGCTCGACAAAGTCTACATCAAGTTAGATTCGATATATCTCCGTTACGCACCCGATACAAATGGCATTGTCTACTGGACCGGCGTGACCATTGCGCGTCTTGTCATGGCGAAGATGTCGCTCATACTATATCTTCCTACACTTATAGGGAAGAATCGGGAGGAAGCTCAGGGCGATGAAGAGCTACGCGCAAGGCTTCTCTCAGCTGCCGTCGAGGTGGCCGAGTACAATCATGCACTTCTGACTGAGCGCGCCTGCAGTCGCTGGCGATGGCTGTATGATACCTACACGCAGTGGCATGCCATTGCCTTCCTGCTGATGGAGACCGGCCGACGCCCCTGGGATCCTGCGGTCGAGCGTGCATGGGTTGCTTTGCACAGCCCGCACCTCATCCCTGCCCGATGTCTTGGTCGCAGCACTGGCCACAACAATGCTCATCCTGTGTCGCGTGCCGCAAGTATAGGTGTCGGCTGCTCTACGAGTAGCACCAAACAAAGTACATCTCCCTGCCCCCTCATGCAGCATTTCTGGCTTCCCCTACACAGACTCTTGGCGCGCTCCCGACGGCACCGTGCTTCTGAGCTTGTTCGTCTGAATGGCGACTCTCGCGCGGCCCGTTATCTGGAGGCGACTTTTGACATTGATGTTGCCGAAGGTCGTAGCCGTCCTCTGTCAAACCCGGCTTCCGTTGATCTCTTCCGAAGCCGATGGCGCAAAATTGTCGGGCTTGATGAATCTGCTCCTGAGCCGACCACCCCACCAGTCGCCACGTCATCTAAGAAGCTAGATATCGATTTTGGGTGTGCTAACGGCACTACGGCATTCAATTTGTCTACTGATGCACCGGGCCAGCATATTTCTGCCGGACACAAAAGTGTTCCTGCAGGGAGCATCGACACCAGTGCTTGCACGTTTGGTGGAAGTGAAATTATCAACGACCCATCCATCTTGACTGACGAGGAATTGTACATGGAAATGGACGCCGAGATTGATATTGACTGGGGGAATTGGTTCGCTTCTATCCCGGACTTTGAGCGGGACGGCTCCGGATTTTGCGATCTTGCTTGACCCAGTCACGTGGTACACCATTCAAGCAATCAGATGCTTTGGTGGCCTGATTAATATTGTCAGTTATTAAGAGCATGAGGTTCCGCAGTAACACCCGAGGATTAAAGGACCCATCCATCTACTAAATCCTGGAAATCATGATATTGCAAAGCACGCGCGGGTATATCTTTCCACGTCGCCTGTTGCACACAGACTTCAACCGTACAATTTTACCCATCTGCGCGCATGAAAACACACAGTGTACTTTGAGCAACAGGAAAATATCCGGAATGGCAACGAAAGGCTGCGTCCAGCTAAAGAAGCGATCCGTGGTCTCTTCTTTTATCATCAAATATCCTGAAGGGAATGCAGATGGCGCAAAGCCCATGGTCGCCCTGTTCAAGAGGAGCGACAAAGTCAGCACTTACACGTGAGTGATAGGCTGTAATCAACGAGTATTTGGCAGCAGACTGATTAGTCGTTGGGTGAAAGGCACCATCTTGCGCCAATTTCCGGAAGCATTGAGAGTGACGATGTTTCGCCACTGGCCGCCGCTTGGCGCGAACTTAATGAAGAGACTACACTAACACCGACAACCCTGGAGCTGATCCGTCAGGGCAAGAGCTATACGTTTAGCGACGCCAGTATCGGCCGTGAATGGACAATCTACCCATTCGCCTATCGGCTGAAGGCGCCGGAGACTGCGATCCAAATCGATTGGGAGCATGAGGGTTGGGGGTGGTATGACCCCATGGATGTGGAGGACTCTGCTGAATTCGGCGGCGTGCCTCACCTGGCTGAGAGTCTTCGTCGCGCCTGGTTCGAAAAGGACCTGGGCGACCGCCCAGGAAGCTCTGGTGCAATTTTGGCTCAAGGACTTGGCCGGCTCAGAAACGACTACCAGAGCGGGGCCCATGAGCTCGCTACTATTGCTCTCGGCACACTGAGAGATGTCATACAAGCGCTCGAAATATCTGAATCTCTGCAATCTACGCCAGGAGCTGCGGTCGACCAGTGGTGGAAATCAGTACGGATGGCGGCTTGGCACATTTGGAAAAACGGCCGAGAGAGTATGGGTGCAGCTATTCTGAGCACACTTCTGGTCGCTCTCGAGGGTATAGAGAAGACGATGATTGAGCAGTGCGTCTGTTCGAATCCGGTAGACCTGTCGAGCCTGCGGGACACGGTGGTTGACGGCCTTGGGAAACGTCTCGCACAGAGGGCCTCGGCAATGTCGGGCCAGCCTATGAATGAAGCGTTGCAGAAGTATCTGCAAAAGTACTTCCCAGCGGGCCATGTCCTCTCCATCCTAACCCTCTCGGAGAGCTCAACAGTTTCGAGCTCCCTTCGTCATCTCCTATCACAGGCCTATTTCGCCTCAATTGACCTCCGTGTGCTGGAGTCACGCCCCTTATTTGAAGGAGTATCGCTTGCAGCGAGCCTTGTGCAGCACGACAAGTTGACAACGGATCAATCAACTCCTCGAGCCAAGATAACCATCTATACAGATGCCAGTGCTGCCCTGGCAGCGCAGGGTGTCGACGTCGTCTTGCTGGGCGCAGACCGCATTGCCGCTTCTGGTGCTGTCAGTAATAAAACGGGCTCTCTCCCGGCTGTTCTCAGCGCCAGACAGGGCGGCTCTGTCGCAAAGGTCATCGTGCTTGGTGGAACGGAAAAGATTGCGACACCTAGCAATCATAACCAGCATGTGATAGAAGACAACAACCCGACACAGTTGATGCATGCCTGGCATGGTGCTAGCAAGCGTGTCCAGGACGCCGCAGACACCCTCGAGGGCCTTGCGACCTCCGGGGTGGATGTGCAGGTGCGGAATGTTTTTTTCGAGTGGGTTCAACCCGAACTAATTGATGCGTATGTGACCGAGGACGGTGTTTGGGCGGTACAGGATATCAGCCAGCATTCGGCATTGGTGGATGCAAAGCAGGAGAAGTTCTTTAGCGACCTTTAAGCTGCATACTCTTACAATATTTGAATATATATCGCGTACTGTGCATTTTCAAACCAACTCCACCTTCATACGAGAGTACTCATACTTGTACGAGAACCAGATACAGTTGTAAATAAGATACACTGTAATCGTATGTAATCTTACGTCTTATGAGAAGATTCGCGCCAGATTCGATACGATGCAGTCTGTATTACGCCGTAAGAATTTGGAGAACAAGCTAGAATGAGCGCTGGCTAATGAAGTGCTTCATTGATAGTAGTAAGCGCATTTTATGGAGTAATGCCCCCACCATGGTGACTAAGCGATCTGGAAATTAAAATGGTTATGATATCTGGGTCCTTCTTTCCCCGTCTATTCTTTTCGCAGAGTTACTGACGCCTCGATGGCAGAGCCGTATCACTACGCCACCACTTTTTTATGCTATACATCCTCGAATTTAACATAAAATAATACGGGATTGTATTACATTCGTTGAGTTCGATACTTGGTTGTTATCGCCTCCCCTTGCCACAGAGCTTCAGCTCTCCTCGGTACTCGACGACAAACCCATGGATACCTCCATCACAGGGCGCCAATTGCCAAAATTTGCGCGTTCTGGGAGCAACCGCAACTTCCATGGCTTCCACTCTGCACGAACCATCATGTTAGGTCTTACGAGAATTCTCTTTGCTGCCCTTCCCGTGGTTCACGTCTCTGCAAATCCCCTCCCATATTTATCCTTCAGCCACGATGGCGTCTTGAAGGCTATTGAAGGAGATCATGAAGGCGCCGAGGGGACCAACCGGGGGCTCTGGATGCTTTACTTGGCTTCCGCCGTCCTTGTCCTACTTGGTGGTGCTTTTGCCGGCTTGACTATCGCGTGAGTTTTTATCCCGCATTATGGTTCTGGTTCTCCAGCATAGCGAGAGGACGACTAGTATGGGCTTAACTGGGTGGCTAACAATCAATTTTACAGATTGATGGGACAGGATAGCATATACTTGCAGGTGCTTTCACGCGACGAGACCGATCCCCAACAGACGAACGCGAAACGGGTTTACAACCTCCTACAACGCGGAAAACACTGGGTTCTGGTGACATTACTCCTCTCGAATGTCATTGTTAACGAAACATTACCCGTTGTTCTCGACCGTTGTCTTGGCGGCGGCGTGGCTGCCGTCGTGGGAAGCACGCTATTGATCGGTACGATTTGATCGCGCTGCGTGCGGTTTAGAAAGAACTTAACTGACAGATACAACAGTGGTTTTTGGCGAAGTTCTACCACAGTCTATCTGTGTCCGATATGGATTACAAATTGGAGGCACAATGTCTAAGCCCGTGTTGGCCCTCATGTGGGTGATGGCACCAATCGCGTGGCCTACAGCCAAAGTCCTCGACCGGGCCCTTGGTGAAGACCACGGAACCGTTTACCGGAAGAGCGGGCTGAAGACGCTGGTCACCCTGCATCGCTCTCTGGGGGAGATATCGCAAAGACTGAACCAGGATGAGGTAACGATCATTAGTGCCGTTTTGGATCTTAAGGAGAAGCCAGTTTCCAGCGTGATGACTCCTATGGAGGACGTTTTCACCATGTCCGAAGACACCATCTTGGACGAGAACACGATGGACGTTATCCTTTCTGCCGGGTACTCCAGAATTCCTATTCACGAGCCTGGCAACCCTACCAACTTCGTTGGCATGCTCCTGGTAAAGATTTTGATCACATACGACCCCGATGACAAGAAGCTTGTCAGCGAGTTCCCTCTTGCAACGCTGCCAGAAACGCGCCCAGAAACGAGCTGCCTCGACATCGTTAATTTCTTCCAGGAAGGAAAATCGCACATGGTACTTGTCTCGCAATATCCAGGCGAGGACCATGGAGCTTTGGGAGTAGTTACGCTAGAGGATGTGATTGAGGAGCTGATTGGGGAGTATGTTGCATATATTTTTACTGGCCCTTTTTTTGTGACAGCCACTGACTGGTTTACTAGGGAAATTATTGATGAGTCCGATGTCTATATTGATGTCCACAAGGCTATTCGTCGTCTGCAGCCTGCCCCTCGGGCCCGTCCTGTTCGCCACCGACCTCTCGGTGGTGACACGGTTGGCCCAGCTTCTGCTAATGGAATGGCGACCATTTCCGACTCCACCGGCAATCACAACCGGCTTCAACAGACGCCTGAGGAACATACTTCTTCTACAGATACACAGGCTATTTCTTCAAGTCCCAAGGCAACAATGTTCATGCTGCGGCGCTGCTCGACAGGTGCTGATGGGCATACAACAAAGACCACGGTCCCAGTCCGCACAAATATTGACGAGGTGTGGCAGCACCTGCGCCACCTCGGACCTTCCAACCGTGCCAACAACCCGAAGAATACTCGATCAACGACGGTGAAGATCAAGACGACACTAAACGGACCACGCGCCAACACGATGCAAGGCGACCGATCGGAATTGGCTGGATTAGGAGATGCTCTGGAGCATGAGGGACATGATGACGAGGTCCATGACGAGACAACACGGCTACTGGGCTCGAAACAACAAAGCGGTCATGCTGACGACACACGCATCTCTTTGCAAGGCTATGGCACACAGGATGCCATGAATAACCCGAACGCCACATCGGGAGCTGATTCCCACGCTTTGACTGCTACGATTGATACAAACACTGCCAGACGAAGCGATAGAAACAGCCGAGAAAAGGTCGGTTCCGTGGCCAGCTCGCACCATGGGGACAGCGACGGAGGAAGCGAAACCGGCGTTGGCGATGGCGCTGTAGCTGAGCGTATTTGGCAGTCTGGTCCAGAGGGACGTGGAAGTGCTAGCAATCTTGCGATTTTAGCGCTGGATAACGGCGGCGGTATTTCTCGACGGACTGTTGTCCGCAGCGGCAGCATTACGGAGAATGTGATTGAGACCAGAGGTATTCGCAAGGTGGTATTGGAAACGAATAGCTCGGCGGAGGAAGATGACGATCTTGCCGGGCGTGGTACCAACAGAATGCACAGCCCCATGGTGATGAGTGTCGCGGTATCGGATGCTGAGGAGGACGGTGCCAACAGCAAGAAGCAGCCTCTGGCGGGAACGTCATCCAAAGCAGCCGAAACCAAAACGGGGGAGGAAGCACCTCAACAAGGCACAGAGGGCACAGCGGCGGCGAGGAAGAAGAATCGCCGTAAGAAGAAGGCAACCAAGACTTAGCTGGCACACCCGCATAGAGCCATGGATATGTGGCTTGAGGATGACCGTCGGTTGACGGCAGTCTACAACTTTGTGTAATTACTACGTGTTGGATCAAAGGGGGCCTGATTCATGTGTAACATCATTGTCACATACAGGCCCTGGCCTGCTTTAAACAATTGCGTTTTCACTGAGAAATGGACCTCGAAAAAGGTCGTTGGCCAAATGATGACGGCGCGGGGAAGGTCGGCATAAGTTTTTCCCTGCTGTGCGGGGAAGTTCGAAAAAGTGGAGGAACACGCGGAGTTGTGTATACTTGCCGCGAAAACAAAGTGCCGCTAATCACCATTAACGCGTAGAGATAAATGGAGCGCATAATCGTCCCAATGCTATGGTGTGTCGACTTAAAACTGAATCGACACTGTCATACACTCTTAACGAACAACACTCATAGAGATGCCTCTCCACCACTTGATGATCGGAACCTGGACATCCCCCGGCGCCATTTTTACAGTACAGTTCGACGATGAGACCCTGGAGCTACGACTTATTAAGAGGACCGGAATCCCCGATGATGAACCGATATCGTGGATGGCCTTTGATGTACGCCGCCACACGTGGTAGTACCAACAAAACTGGACTGCAAACGCTCACACAACTACAGCATGCCAAAAGAAACCTCTACGGTGCCGCAATGAAAGCGTGGTCCAGCTTTGCTGTCAAAAGCCCAACAGAAATTGTACATGAGATTTCACACCCTATCGGTGGCGAGCGTATGTCCCTTCTCCCCCTTCCCTTTGTGTGCTTGGGACCTAGGGCTGATGCCATAGCAGCGGAGGCTCGATTGAGCAGTACCAACACTCGAGCCATATTTTTGCTGCCGGCCAGTAAATCGCCGTATGCGGTATACTGCAACCCCTTCTACAAACACGCCGGCTATGGCAACGTATTTAGCATCGGACCGTCTGGTGCGTTACAGGAAAACGTGCAAAATTATTTCTACCAGCCAAACTCTGGCATTCATGGCATGGTCTTCGATCCGACAGAGACGTATCTATATTCGGCCGATCTGACCGGCAACAAGCTTTGGGTGCATAGAAAAAAGACAGAACCGATATCCATCGGTGGTCAAGTTGAGCTGGTGGGGTCCGTCGATGCGCCGTTGGCCGGTGACCACCCACGCTGGGTTGCCATACACCCGTCCGGCCAGTACCTATACGCGCTGATGGAGGCGGGAAACCGCTTGTGCGAGTACGTCATCGATCCGGCAAGTCATCTTCCCGTTTACACATACCATGCGTTCCCGCTCATCCCACCGGGTATCAAGACGCATGATCGAGAGAGCGGACGGGGACTGTATCGCAGCGATGTGTGTGCGCTTCATCGCAGTGGTCGCTATCTCTTTGCTACGGCACGTGCAAACAGCCACGACCTGACCGGATACATTGCCGCCTTCCGGCTCCGCAGCTGTGGCAGTATCGAGACACAGATCTGCCTCAATCCGACTGCCACAAGCGGCGGCCATTCCAACGCAATTGCTCCGTGCGACTGGTCTGATGAGTGGATCGCAATCACGGATGACCAGGAGGGCTGGATCGAGATGTACCGGTGGCAGGATGAGTTCCTCGCTAGGGTGGCACGCCTGCGTATACCGGAGCCTGGCTTTGGCATGAACGCCATTTGGTACGACTGAGTTCCGCCCAGCGTAATGTGTCCACTTTTCATTCGCGCGTACGGCAGAATTTAACTCAGTAGCGACCCCGCCCCCAAAAAACTGCTTACCGCCCGATCTGTTGTACCGAGTTTTGACGTAAGGTGGATTCCATACTGCCATCTCCACAAATCTGCTTCGCCGACTTGCTTGATTGTGTGTGTCCTTCTCTTGATTAGTCTTCATGACCAATTCGACCACTGAATTGATGTGCTACCGGCGATCGCTGGCTGGTCATATTAAAGACGGACAGACAGCGAATCTCAATTCTCGTCTTCGCGCCCAGCAGTATTTTCGCTGCCCGGGGCTGGACTGCCTTTCCGTCTTTCGACAACCTCTACGATGGATCTTGGTGATGGGGCCGTCATTGAAGATGATGCCATATGTACCTCGGAACATCTACGAATCGAACCCGCCGCCAGCGCCTGCACGGCGGTAGACAGGCTATCCTCCCCCGTCCTATACAAGACGCGATCACTGTCGGATGGAGGACACAGCGGTTCCGGCCGTCGCAGGCTCTCTCCGTCACCTCTATGTCTCGACCACGACACACGACGACTGTGCAAGGACGACAGCTCCATCGGCAGCTCTACCGTCGATATGGCCCCTGTTACCCCTAGACGCCCATCCTCACTGCAGTACCGGGGCGCATCCTTGCAGTTGCCCACCGGCTCGCCGTCAACACCGCAGCTATATCACCACAAGGACCAGACACCTACATCACCCGTATCTACCGACAGCACCCACATTCATCAACAGAAACATCTTTTCCTAAGCCAGCCAATGTGTATATCGAAACCAGCACCGCTCTCCCCGAAACTCGATCCCTCCCAGATCCACGCATCACCTACAAATATCCTGCCGCGCCGGTCACGCGGGCTCGACTTCTCGCGTGCTGCCACCAGCCTGCATCATTCGACTCTTGCCGACCAATCGTCACCTGAATCATCCCCCATTGTTTCAGGTAGTCGGGCGGCCATGAATATCCCAGGCAGGAAACTCGGTGACTACGGCGGTGCCACCGAGTCGTCCACGTCGCTGTGGTCCATGATGGGTCGCAGCCAAGAAAAGATGCACCCTCCAGGATCACTCGGCAGTGTCAGCTTTGCGTGCTCTGACTCGTCATCGAGTTCTGACGATAACGACCTAATGGATGAAGACCTGGATGAACCAATCGCCACTACCTCACAGATCAGGACTGTGAACACGCCAGTAATTACGCCGACGCCACCTAATACGCAACAAAACGTCGTGTCCTGGCTGCCAGGCTCGCCAGCCATGAACAGCCTGCTCTCCTTCCAACACCGCCAGCGTCCGCGAAAGCCACCGAAACGGAAAGTGCGCCGTCCCTTCGGTCTGGGATTCAGCTCCATCTCCACTCCCTCTGTCGCAGCAACGGCCACAAACGTCAACATTCCATCCAAATCCCCTCCTGGCTACATCCTTGGGCTAGAGAGCAGTGCCATAGCGATACAGCATGCACATGCTCGTAGGGAGAGCATCAGCTGGGCAGCAAACCAGCTGCATATTTCCGGAAGTGAGAGCGATGATAATCTGAAAGCACAATGCGAGGCAAGTGGCGGGCTCTTTTCGGTAGCTGGCCGAGATGGCCAACGGGGAGTCGTGCGCCGTGTTGTGACACGGCGGGGGAACCTTTTGGTATGATAATCTGCGTCAGCTCTTCTCGAGTCGCGTTTGCGGATCTGACAAGATACAGCCGAAAACCAAAGGTTTTGCGCGGATCCGGGCTGCCCTTGCTGAGGAGAATGCACCAGTAGAATCAGACTTTCGACGTGAGGCTGAGGTTGTTCGCCAGGTACTCGAGAGCGACATGGAGACCGATATACTTCGCCTGCCACTCCCACCGCCCGTGCGGTCTACGATTGCGACGTTCGATGGGCGCCCAATCCTGCTGGAGAATACTGACGATCTGGACGGCGATATTATGGCCATGGACGGGGGATCGGTCGACTTGGGACTCTCGGGGAGGCACAAGCTTCGGGACGAGAGAAATGGCCTCAAGAGCCCGTCTCTGTGGGCACGCTTTGACCAGCAGCACGCTTCTTCTGTACGAACGACGCCACCTCACCAGCCCGGGCCGTGTCCATCCTTAGATGACATCTCTATGGACTCACCCCAGGGCGCAGGCTCGGGCTCACAGAACAGCAACCGCATGGCTTTTCCTTTTGGTGCCATCTTTCCTATGACAGCCAGCTCATCGGGAGGCCATACGCCACAACCGGAGCCGTCGACACAGGCGGGATTGCTGGTAGGGGGGCAGCAGCAGCAGGCGCCCGGGCTACCAAGCGCAGCAGAGGTATCACGCCGCATCAATAGTAAACGGCGTTGCGACGATGATTTGGACTCAATAAGCTCCAAGCGCCGCGCCGTTAGCCCGGGTATGAGTGTGCACAACAGTCCTATCATGCAGAGTCCGTTGCAGCGAGACATGACTCCATGGGGAGGATCGTCGTCGCGGCCGGGGAGTAATGGCGGCGTTTCTGAGACCAAATTTTTTCCTACACTGTCTATTAGCAGCGGCAGCGTCGGACCAACAACGACAGATGGCAGCAATGGTCGAGCCGGTGGTAAGGGCCGCGTTGGATACCAAACCATGGTCGATGCCAACGATAGCATTACGCGTCTGAGCATCGAATAGTGAACCGTCGACGGTGTCCAGCGCGGAGTCGTCTTGCTTCACTCTTCATTATCGAACACCACGTAGCATTTGTTCATTGTCAACAGCAGCCACTGGCCGCTGTATAATTCATACGATAGGACTCGAGAGAGTTGCAGCAAAGTACTGAGTACTTCGTATTGTAACTGATATGATGAAACTCAACAGGCCCGTTCTATTTTGTACATTTCTCTGTTATTACGCTCTGGTATCTCTCGGATTTGGGGCTTGTGATTCATTCACACATGCCCAGCTTCCGCGGTCAGTTTCCGCAGCTAGTTTCATCGGAATCCATTGACGCCGATGTTCTCCTCGGGCACGGACAACGTGCAGAGTTTTTCGTCTAACAGCCTTGCTAACTCCTCGACCTGTCGCCGTGCGATGGCCACTGTTGCCGCCACGGAGCTGCTGGAGGTGGCTGTGGCTGTTGTTCCGGTGGTTGTGATTGACGCTGCGTCGGTAGCCGTGCTGGGCCTGACATATTCGATGTCCGCAAATGCATTCCTACTTTCTGGTGTGGTCCCATCAGACGCCATATTACCCGGTGTCGGCTTTTTTCGAAGATGGGATACTAAGGACTGCTGAGTTTGTGGTGCGAAGGCAGCCGCAGACTTTCCGGTGTGTGATGACTGGTGTGTAATGGGGGCACGGGCATCGGGTGCAGGGGGTGAAGTCATCGGTGGCGCTGCAGGGCCAGGTCCGGGTTCAGAGGCGCTGACCGGACGGGAGGAGATATCTGGCGGTGGTGTGGCGCAAGCGAATAACAGGCCGCAACGCAGGCGACGGACGACGAATATAGCGCCCCCGTTGAAACTCGCAGCGATGCTGACGGGTATGCTTCCATCATTGCAGCCTCGTCGGCCGTCACTGTCCGTGTCGGCAGGGCCGCTATCGACGGTCTGCCCAGTAAAGGTGGGCGAGACGGAAGGGGAGGATGGCTGGCCGAGAGCCACGGTCACCGACTGCGTCTCGGCGGCGTGGATAGCCCAAAGAGACGCTGCCACGGAGGACTGAGTACGTAGCGTGCGCACGGCGATTGGTGACTCGTAAGCGAGCAGCTTCCCCGATGGGGTAATCAAGAGGGCTGTCTGCAGAGCTGGTTGGTGATGATGTTGCTCTTGGAGGGCCGTAAGGCTAGCGTGCAGAAAGGATGAGAGTCGCCGCGTGAGCAGCAGCGGCGGCGTGGGAGGATACGACATGGTTAACGGATGGGGGGGAGAAGAAAAAAGGGGAAGAAGGGGTACGCGATTGACCAAGATAGAAGGGAATCAGCCAGCGAGTAGGCGTGCGCTTTCAGACCAGTCCTTGACCATCTCAATAGCGGCTAGCAGCGTGACGAGAAAAGGGCCGGTAGAGGTTGATAAAAGCGCGGAGGCGTCTAGAAAGTACGAGTATCCGTCGAAGCGGCCGAACTGAAGCGCGCCAAAAGCTGCAGTATCTTATCGGAGAGCCTAGGTCAAGTGCAATAAAGCTAGCTACCGAGTACAGGGCTATCTCATTACAGGTAATACTTATTAGCGGCCGATCTAAACACCAGGAAAAAAACAAGCGCATAGCGCAGCAGCAGAGAATAACAACAATCAAAAACAGCCTTGTGCGAACACACACGCTTTGTGCATTGCCGAACGCTATTAGTCCCTGGATGCCATGTCGACATAGCACTCCCCTTCAGCTGCGCTGCTTCGCCAGGCCTCAAAGCCACGCCCAGCCTAACCCAGCATCATAGCCACTGTGCCAACGCCGGCAGCACGGCCTCGGGTGTCCGAAAATAGAAGCAGATCACGCCTGAGGTTCTGAAGATGGCATGTATACCCGCTGCCGTCATCATTCCGACGGAGCATCTCTTCGAGACGGGCGTCACGCAACTCCCGATTGTCCCGGTCGGCTGCAGCGATCCACGGACCACCGGTCATCATAAGATGCAACACTTCGCCGAGATCGCCAATGTCGGTGCCGCGCGTCAGCAGTTGGTTGCCGGTTGGCGAGTGCGCTGCGGCCGATGACGCCATGAGAAGAGATTGACGAGCGTGCGGCCCAGCGACGTGGCCCGAGATGAGGCATGCAGAATAGTTGCCGAGTTTGCACAGTCCATACGTCTCGCGCCCAAGTGGGTGTTGGAAGAAGATGCTGGCTGGGCTCACGGCTCTGTGGAGAGTTGGCATTCACACGGCCGGCGAGTTTCTAGCGGCGGTCCCAATGGTAGCCTCGCCGATGGTCTCGTGCGGCATCCGGTCGCCATCATGCAGCCAGGCCAGCGCCCGCAGCACAGAGCGTACGACGTGCCAACACAGAGACTCTGGCAGCCAGTCAACGCGTCGGCCGCAATATCCAGCGATACCATGATACAAGCCGGCGCTGATCATTAGCGGCAGGTCGTCAAGCAGGCCAGCCAACGTCCCGGCATCGCATCAGTCCCACACCACTACCGCCTCTGTCGAGCTAGAGCCGGGCGGATTTCGCGCTGCAAATGCCTTTATGGACACAAGATTGCTGTAGCAAAGAAGATGCTGTAGCGCTTGATAGACCGAGTTCTCTTCGACTGCGTCGTCGTCGCCGCCGTTGTCGTTATCATCGTCGAGAACACCGGTAGCCAGCAAGTGATCGAGCCAGGCCACCCCGTCAGTGCCGCCTTTGGCCTGGGCGCAAGCGATAGCCTGGCCAACAAAGATCCTCCCATCCGTTTTGCAGAGCGCTGGATGTTGTACCTGCGCCCCGGGCAGCAGCCGGACGGCGAAGTCATCACGGCGAGCCACCACGTCCGAGAAGCGAGTCATGGTGATAATGGCAGTTCGATTGTACTGAGGTCAGAAACTAGACTTTTTGAAGACACGAAAAAACTACGCATTTGCGCACACAGCGCACATATATACGTGGATGCTGTCTTTATTCTGTCGCCGCGTAGGGGCGTGTTGATCCCTTTGTTGACCGGATGTGGCCACATCCATGTACGAAAACGGAATCTCGAGCTCGCAGCGAAGGCAACTATCAGAGCTAACACTGATACACTGATTAATCTTTGTTACCTCGCTGGGCATTTAGTCGGGCATAGGGAAGGCGTTTTGTTCTTCGTCAAAAGTATCTTACGCAAGATACACCCAGGAATAGTTGGTTGCATTGATCTTGCTGATTAAAGATAGTTGTTTTAGTGGCCGCCACACTGTGGCTGTGGCTGATCGCCTGACACTGCACCAGCGCAACATCACCATTTTTTAGCAGCCACAAAAGCTGCGTCCCCATAAAGACGTTCAACATTCCGTCCTACCTGTTCTGCCGCTGTCATGACATTCTTTCAGGCGGGCCTGCAAAGGACTTTTATTCTGTCCGCCAGGACGTCCTTGCTCTGTGGAAAATGCGCAGGCCAGAAACAGTTGCATCAGCAGCTGCGCCTGTTCTCGCAGCAGCAATCCCTCCCTCAGACCGCCTGGTCCCAGACCAAGAACCGCTTTGGGCCTGCAGCTGGGCTGCTGCACGGCTTTTTTGCTCAATCTGAGCGTGCCACGGTTCTTTCGCGACCACTCGCTACGGCCGCTGCTACCTCGTCTCTCTCGTCTGGCTCATCTTCCTTATCCACCAAAAAGAGTACCTTTCCCGAGACTTCATCCAAAGCGGTCGCATACTGGCTCATTGGAAGTGCGGTCAGTGTATTTGGAATTGTCGTCTGGGGCGGCCTGACTCGTCTGACAGAGTCTGGGTAAGACCAGTCCCCTCGTACGCTTCGCGCCGACTAACATCCGACAAGCCTCAGCATCACTGAGTGGCGTCCCGTCACCGGCGCGCTTCCTCCCCGGTCTGAGGCTGAATGGGAAGCCGAGTTCGCCCGGTACCGCGCCAGTCCTGAGTACGCCCGTCTCAACCCACACATGACTGTGGACGAGTTTAAGAAGATCTACTTCATGGAATGGTCCCACCGCCTTTGGGGCCGCATGATCGGCCTCACGTTTGTCGCGCCCGCCCTCTACTTTGTCCTACGTCGCCGTGTCTCCAAGCCCATGGCCTACCACCTGTTCGGCATCGCCTCCCTTATCGGCTTTCAGGGTTTCATTGGTTGGTGGATGGTGAGCTCCGGTCTTCGCCAGGAGCTGTTCGCCTCCGACGCCCTGCCTCCACGCGTATCGCAGTACCGCCTGACCACTCATCTGGCCACCGCCTTTGTCTGCTACTCCTGGATGCTGATGGCCGGCCTCGCAGTCCTGCGTGACCTTCGCCTTCGTGCCGATCCTTCTGCCGCCGCACGCCTTGCCACTACCCTCGCCGCGCCTGCCCTACGCCCCTTCCGCCGCTCCGCCACTGCACTTACCGCCCTGATCTTCTTGACCGCCATGTCCGGCGCCCTCGTCGCCGGCCTCGACGCCGGTCTAATCTACAACGAGTTTCCCATGATGGGTGTCGGCTTGACACCGCCCAAGGATGAGCTGTGGGATCCGCACTACGCCCGCAAGCCCGATCACGCCGATCTTTGGTGGCGCAATATGCTCGAAAATCCCTCTCTCGTCCAGCTGGACCACCGCATTCTCGCCACCACCACCTTCTGCTGCGTAATGGCGCTCTTTTTTTATTCTCGCCGCGGCCATCCCGCCGCCCTTCTCACGCCTAGCATCCGCCGTGGCACCACCGGCCTCGTCCACCTCGTCCTGCTCCAGGTCACACTCGGCATCACCACCCTCATCTACATGGTGCCTACACACCTTGCCGCCACCCACCAAGCCGGAAGTCTGGCCCTCCTGACAGGTGCCCTCGTGCTATGCAATCGTCTGCGCATCCCCGCATCTAGTCTACGCATGATTCAAAGACACCTCGCAAAAACGCCCACCAAACCATAGAGTCGTGGGTGGTCCATGGCCTCGGTTAGCTGGTTTGCTGGTTTGTTTTTGTGTCTGGGTGCTAAAATCTCCGCCTACTGCTTTTAATTGTATCCATGTACTGTCACATTGAAATCAGAAGTTCTTCTCTTCTGGCTAGTCCCCGTGCCCAGTTTCTGTTTCCCAGAAGAGCGCGCCCGCATCCTGTCCTACTTACAGCAAACTCCAGCTCATGGTGCTGTGTGAGAAAGGGCAGCCACTCATGCATGCTTATTTGTGGCCTGCCAGTGTTAGCTAGAGATACCTCTTCCTTAGTCGACAAGAAATATGGAGTGCGAAGTAAGGAAACTGACCAATGCCTTCTTCCGGCATGGGTGGAACATCCACCTCTTCAGCCGCAAATTTCTCTGTCGGACCCGTCTTGTCATCCTTAAGCAAAGGGAAGGAGATCACCTCCCGGATCGCATAGTTGTTTGTCAGGAACATGGCGAGACGGTCAATTCCTAGCAAAATGTCAGCCCCAATCAGTCGCGGGTACGAGCGGACCGGTGTGCCTACCTAGACCCCAGCCACCCGTCGGCGGCAGGCCATGTTCCAGTGCGCGGAGAAAGTTCTCATCAATAATCTGGGCCTCGTCATCGCCCTGTGCCTTCTGCCGAGCCTGCTCCTCAAACCGCATGCGCTGGTCGAATGGGTTGTTCAACTGCAGCAATGTTAGACTAGCACAAAAAGTACGCTGCTTCTGCTGAGCCGTACCTCGGTGTATGCATTGGCGATCTCTTTTTTGCAGACCTGTTACCCAAGAACGGGCCGTTAATCTATGTCCCTTACCGAACCGTGGCGGACTTACAAAGGCTTCGAACCGCTCGCAGAGACCTTTGCGATCTCTGTGGTATTTGGCCAAGGGAGACATCTAAAGGGAAATGCCATGTTAGAGAATTATGGGCTTCTAGGCCTCTGAGCCATGCCAAGAGATCTGTAGTAAACATACCATTTGCGGGTGGTTCAGAATGAATCCGGCTGGCAAGACACGTTAACACGCCGCAGACACTATAATAATCGGCCCGGGTACTCACGAGAAATGCACTGCGTCTCAAGATACTCCCCGACAAGAGTATCGAGCATGCGGGCATTGGTTAGGGGCTACACAATAGTCAGTAATCGACAGCCCGCACCCATATGAATGTGAAGAGCTGTCAGACGCACCGGGGGGCATTCTAGCTTCAGGTCCTGGAGGAGTTCGCGGAAGAACTTGTTGGTCTCATCTGTATGGAGCTCGTCGCCTGGGGGAAAGGTCTTTCCAGTGCTAGTTGTAGAGCACAAGGTCAGCTATGTCACCGCCAGAGAGTGTTTGGGAAGTTGTACATCTTTTCAAGCTCCGGGATCATGTCAATACGCTTCCATGGTGCCTCCCAGTTGACCTCATACGTCTCTCCATGCTGGGTGGTGAACTTGGTCTTGAACGAGCCAGTCAGCTCCTTGACGAGGCCAGACACAAGCTCCTCTGTCATGGCCATGACATCGTAGACATCGTAGTACGCAGCATAAAACTCGATGCTTGTGTACTCGGGACTGTGCGTCAGGTCGATGCCCTCATTGCGGAAGTTCTTGCCCAGTTCAAAGACCTTGTTGAAGCCACCAACAATGAGCATCTTGAGATATAGTTCGGGGGCGATGCGCATGTACAGGTCCCGGTTCAGCGAGTTGTGGTGTGTGATAAATGGCAGGGCCGTGGCACCGCCAGCGACGGCTGCAAGTGTGGGCGTCTCCACCTCGATGAACTCGCGGTCACTGAAAAAGTCGCGAATGTACTTGATCATCTTGCTGCGCTTCCAGAGCGTCTCACGCGAGGAGTCGTTGAACAGCAAGTCGAGATAGCGTGAGCGGAACCGCTGCTCATGGTCCTTGAAGCCGTAGTACTCGGTCGGCAGGATGTGTAGCGACGGTGACAGCAGTACAATTTCCGAGGCCATGATGGACAGCTCGCCCTGTCCGCCCTTCTCGAGCCGGCTCTTGGGAGATGTACGGCCTGGCCAGCCGACAATGCCGACAATGTCACCACGCGCCAGATTGGCATGCTGCTTGTCAAAAGGCACGCCGTCTTCTTTGACGTTCTGCGACTGGCACATGACTTGCAGGCGCGTGCCAATCGACTTGGAATCCGCGCCTGTGCGGATGTCGTAAAAGATGAGCTTGACGCCCGATCGCCGTGTAGTGAAGATGCGGCCGGCCACGCGCAGCTCCCGCGTCTTATCGACCTCACCGGACTTGAGGTGGTCAAAGTCCCGTGTGAAGTTGTACGTGTCGTAGTTGACCTGAAACTTGTGCGGGTACGGGTTCGGGTCATTGGTCTCAAGGAGGCCGTTGATCTGTCGGCACCGAATCTTGTAGTACTCGCGGGGATCGAGATCTTTCTCGACAATGGGCACCGGTCCTGCAGTTTTTTTCGGAGGGGCCGTGGCCGCCAGTTCAGCAGCCTTTTGCTGCTTCTTCTCATCTCGCTGACGCTGCTTCTGGCGGCGCTTCAACTCCGTCTTGGAGACCTGCAATGTTTCGAACCTCCTATTAGTTTCCTCTCGTCATTCTAAAGCCCTCGTTCAACTCATCGCATATAACGCACTTTCTCGCCTGTCACCTCGTCGAGGTGGACGTCGGCAGTAGACGGCACCGGCAGGTCCGAATCCGCCATTGTAACAGAATAGTGCTTGATATCAACAACTTGCAGCGTAAACGGTAAGCCTTGCAATTGCTTTGGTTTTTGCTCATATCGAGGGGCTTTCGCCGGCACCAGCTAAAAAACTTGGCGGGGTTGAAACCCTTGCTTTGCAAAAATTGGCAGAAAGTGGGGCAGGTTTTTTGACCCAAGATCTCCTACGTCAAAGTAACCATTTACTTAATGAAAGTCTCGGTCCCAAGATATTCAACGATGGAAAATATGAAACTGTGAACGCACATCGCATTGCTTGCGAAAATATCTCGTGCCAACTGTCAATTCTCTGCGAATCTCAATCCATGAACATGGCATCGGCTCCGAGTGTAGGTATCGTAAGGCCCATATCGGCCTGTCGCATGGCGTGATGCTCCGGGGGCGGCCTGTGTCCTACTGTGACAGAGCGGCTGGCATTTTGCTGGACACTGCCCAGCGCGCCGGAAACACTCGCCACCATTGGCAGGGGCTGTTGCACCGGACCGTGTGTCCGCTGTTTCTTGAGCCGAGACATCATGTGTCGTCCCCGTTCTATCGGCGGAGTTGACAGCAGCTGTTGTTGCGGCATAGGGGGAGCTGCCAGGGTGACAGACATAGTGCGTGAAATTGGTGTATGCATATGAGCGAACTCGTCGCCATCTTCCATCTCAGCGTCTGCGTCCTTGTCGCTCATTCCGTCTTCGTCGCCCTCTGATTCGTCGGCGTTGGCCGCATCGGAGATGAATTTCTGCTGTTTTTGCTGTTGTTGTGTGCTATGATTCTGTTCAGAATCCAGCTGCCGAGGTGTTGTTTCCATCAGCGCTGCCGGTGCAGTCGTGGCTCCCGGTGAAATCAACACGGTGACTCCTGGCCGTGGCGGTAGCTTTTGAGGCAACCCAGCTTGTTGTGGCGAGTCAAGAGACGGCGTGGCGGACCTGTTCGAGGCCGAGGGGGGCGCTGTGAGTGTGTTGCCGTTTTCGACGGCCGGCTTCTGGATAACCTTTTGGGTGGCGGCTGCCCTGTTGGCCGACCGGGCCGACACTACGACACTCTTCCACCGGTCGACAGCAACAGACAACAGTGCATCTAGATCAGCATTCCGGTCGTCGATACCCCAGCCGACACGGCTGCGGCTGCGTGTGAGGGCTTCATCCTGAACGAGCATGACTAGCTTTTCACTCATTGGGATCGTCATGGGCGGCACAATCTTGTACTCGCGTGGCTGCTGGAGGCGGTTGATCTGGTCTATTTGCGACCTAAGATTTGCCACCTCCTGGTTAAGGCTGTGTTGATTCCGTGCCATCTTGTCGAGCTCTGTCTGCTTGGTGGCGACGCTCCGAGCGAGCTCTAGCACCCAAAGCTCGGTCTGTCGCTCGGACGAAAGGCTTGCCCAGGCCGCAAAGGTGGCATCAAGGTGCTCGTCAGCCTCGAGCTTGAGCGTGTCTGCCCGTGTCTCGGCGCGCTCGACGGCCCCGGCCCTGTCCTGCAGCTGGAGCGACGTTGCTGGCGAACATTCGAGTTCCTCGAATGCAGCTGTGGTGGCAGCTGCGCATTTAACTCTCCATTTGCGGAACTCCTCCTTGAAAAAGATCTTGAGAGCTTCGAATTGACTAGGACCTGGCGGCGTGGTGGACCAGGATGACGGCGTTGGGTGGAGGGTAGACGCGAAGAGCGTGGGCGCAGGCCGCAGGCATTGGATAATGAGAGCAGGGAAATTGAGTGACAGTGGGTCAAAATCAAAGGGTGACAAGCCCAAGTCGATCTGTAGTCTTAAGTGTCCTAGGTCAGTTCCACCGTAACAGGTTATGACATATGGAGTAGAGATAAATCAACGCAGGGGATAGGCACGGTCGACTCACTTAGCCGAACGCCAGGAGCCCAGGAACTCGCGTAGGGCCAGCTTGGCTGCCCTGGCAGTGTCCATTGCATCCTGCATCCGCCGCTTCATGTCCCATTCAGCCCTAGCTTCCGGCCGGGCCGTGGGCGGCACCAATGAGCGATTCAGTAGGCCGGAGAGGCGCAGATCCAATTCAGCACCCGGCCGGCCGTCATCTTCTGCACCGCCGTCTTCGGACGAGTTGGCGAGAACCTCGTTGATGACACCAGTGGCCTCCCACCGCCCGACCGGCGGAAAAATCGAGGCTGGGTCGGGGCTTCGGGCGTCCTTGGCAGCAGCAGGGGACGGGGCGGCCGAGGATTCGACATCCGAGACAGATCCCTTGATCGAAAGGGCGCCGGGGGTGCAGATAGGTGTCGAAGTGTGACGGCGGCCGAGAGAGGTTTTCATCTGACGGCGTGTGACATTTCCCCTCAGCTTCCGGATCTCGTCGACATTGTGGATGCCGTCGGGCTTCTTAGGGTTGCGTTCCTTGATATAAAGATCTAGGTGGCGGCCGAGCGAAGACGAGGTGAAGGCCTGGCCACAGTAGGGACAGTTTCTGTCCTTGGCGGCCTTGAGCGTGTCGGCCTCGGGCCTCTCCTCTGTTGCGGCATTGGCCATAGGTGTCGTCGCACATCCACCGACCTCCGATCGGCAGGCAGGCAAAACGCGGTGCAAAGACGTCTGGTGAACGCAGCCAAGCGAGCAGCATCAGCAGGCCACTGCTTGCCTGACGAGAAAGAGGGGCCGCTTCGATTTCGAGATAAGTAGGGCCGGCTCTGCGAAAGGCTTTTTGAACTGGACCGAGGGAAGCGCGAACTGGCCGGCCGCCTCGCGAGTTCTGCTGTTGTCCTGTTGTGTGTTTGTACCGGATCTCTGTCTCTTCGGGTCTTTTCTACCCCTATCCTCTGCTAAGGTTCGGAGGTAGCAGAGGAGCCTGTCAGGGGGGACCATTTGAAGCCAGCTTCGATCGACGGGTCCTGGGGGGACGGGAAAGAGAAAAGAAAGCACTGCAACCAAAAACGGGTGTAATGGGGTCGACCGAGCCTGGCGGGCGCTCCACTTTGCAGTTGCTTGATCTTGTTCTCGAACGCGGCCCCTATCTCTCTGGTAGAGCGGCAGCCCGTTGCGGGACGGCAAGTGGATGATAGAGGATAAGCAGGACACGCTGTGTGGTACGAGCACGCCAGGCAGAGAGCGGGATCTAGGCATGGCCGCTTCGGGGGCGCCGTTTCCGGCACGTCTCTCCCTGTACGTGCACCCAAGGACGAGTGTGTGGCCAGCATGTAGGCCATGGTTTCTCAGGGGGGTGGATGGAAGCTAGCACAGCACGATGGGGGCTCTGTGTGGTGAAAATACGCTCCCCAGAAAAATGGCCAAATAAGACGGGCCAACTAGGAGAGGTGGAAAACACTGTTTTATTAACGAGCACCGGCCACACAAGACTAGTAGCACGCTAGAGGCGCCTCTGGGCCACTAGTAGACGCGTTCCCCTGTGCTGCAGGGCACAGATGGTACCGCTATGGGTTCTCGTTACGACAAATAGACACCTTCGCTACGATCAATCTCGAATACAGGTATTTTACGAATCATCCGCACGCCGTACTGCGAGGTATCTTACCTTGCAGCTTGCTCTGTACTCCATGAAAAGTAAGTATGCGTGTATCTCGGGTACAATAGGCCTTACAGGAGCCCCGGCCTACCTACCGGCAACCCGCCCGGACTTGTGATCTCGGGTTCTCCGTAAGATGCCTATTCCCGCACCATTTTAACAAGTATTCAGAGCTTGTAAGATATATGCAGGTACAGCTACTACCATTAGCTGCCGCTTACTAGATTATCTTACCAACGTAGCAAGATACAACTTCGAAGGGCAGACAAAAGACCGCATACTTCAAGATATTTGAAGGCATTTACAAAAACTGCGTTCTGTATTTCTTCTTGCTCTGTGGAAAAAATAAACAGTTTTAATAGCCCACATCCGCGCCATCATAGAAGCTCGAGTGGATCTGTATGCAGCCAAAAAGGTGAAATTGGCTGTCCCCCTTTCCGATGGCCATCGCCAGTCGCCAAGACCCTATCGCTCCCAGAGACCGAGTAGTTTTCTTCCTACATCCTACTACGATATACGTATATTAATGATCCCGATGTCCGTGGTTCCGACCGTCGGGCGCTGAATCGACCGATGTGCTTCTTAATTGTAGTACAATATATGACGCAGCTACAGGGGTAATCGGCTGTGATCCGCAGAGTACAGCCTCCCTACTCCTTCTATGCTTCTGTTCCTGTTCGTTGCCCGTCTTATCCTCTTGGAAAACAGAACGGTCCGTGGTCTTCCGCCGAGGGCCAGCCAGCCCACCATAAGGGCATCCCGTGTCTTAACTCCGTACTCCGTAAGATACGCAGCAATTATAATATCTTACATTGCGCCCTGTGCTCTGATTTTTACGGGTGCGCTGCATCATACAATGTAATCTTTCGCGCTCGATGTTAGATCCGAGTTCTGACAAGACCTCGGTATTCCCGGCCCTATCTGCATCGTATACCCCGTGTCCGTACGCTTACTCATGCACTGTTGTCTCCCCGACTGCATGCTTTGAATGGGATTTTTCCCTACAGTGCATATGAGTACATAGTATTAACACCCACACCGATATAAAAGCACGTACGACGCACAATGACGCCTGTGCGAGTGAGTCCTGTATACACATCGACTACTCCATACTCCTTACGAGTCTGCCAGTCCTAGGCCGTATCTTATCTTACAAGAATCCTGCGCCATGATCATGATCATACACATACATACTTTACCGTGTCCTGGTTTTACATTAGAAAACCGAATCATGCAGAAACAGCATTGCAGTTATGTCAGTTGACAAGAACCATGCAAAATTCGACGGGGCTGTCTGGGAATTGCTGTCTGTGGGAAAAGATACAACTTGGGTTTTAGAGGGTTCAGTTTTATCGCAGCAGCGCGGTACCACACGCGATATCACGTGATAGCCGCATGTTCCGTATTATATTTATGCCTCAGGCAGGAAACATAGAAATCCTGTAGCCCCGACGCGACACAATTGCGCTCCTAAACACCGTCGCGTCCATGCATGCCTCGACAATGCCTCCAGGTGGGTTGCAAAGAAGCAGCGCACGCCGCATGGGACACATCGCATTATGTGTATGGATAGTACGTATTTGCATGGCTGACTGACTGCCTATAGCTCTGAGTGACGATGAAATGTCAGACGCAAGCGGCATGGACGCAGCGGCGACGTCGCCACCGCCGAGGCGCAAGCAGAATGCCGGCTCTTATGCACACCTTGACTCGGACGACTCGAACGATGCATCAGAAACTAGCCAAAACAAGAAGCGAAGCGAACTCGTAACGACTAAGGCGAAGACAGATAAAAAGAGCAACGGCACGAAGGCAGAGGCGCGCCAGAATGGGTTTAATCAGAATACAGATACGGATGAAGACGACGGTTCTTCCGAAGAAGAAGCTCAAGAGTACGCTTTCTTTTATATTGTTTCTGCATTGCCGACAAATTGCACTAGCTCCCGCAGCTCTCGATTCGCATTGTTAACGTACTGCTTACAGATACGAAGTCCAACGCATTATCGGCCATGTGGTGCAGGTGAGTTAAGTGTTAAGCGCCCACCCGATGCCTGGGATCCGTTCCACTGATATTATCGACAGGGAAATAGAAACGTGCGCTTCCACGTAATGTGGAAGGGATATCCCGACCCCGCTGATTACACCTGGGAGCCCGAGAAAAACCTAGCGTATGTGCAGCCCTTCCCCCTCCGACTCAAAAGTCATTGACTAAGCTTGTACTCGACAGTGGAAATGCGACGGAAATTCTCGACGCGTACATCGCCAAGATCGGTGGTCGTGAGAGCCTGTTTACAAAACCAGGCAAGGGAAAAAAGCGTGGCCGCCAGTCTTCGGGCGCAGCAACCCCAGCAGTACCAAAACGGGCAAGGAAGAGCGAAGAGCACCCGGCAGACCGAGAAACGCCACGGGGCGCGGAGCCTTTCAGGCCACCAGCAGGTAGCTGGGAGGATGATGTCATTGACGTTGAAATGTACAGGAACAGCGGAGGGGAATTGTATGTGTGCCTGACTTGGAAGGGTGGACAAAAGTCGCAGCATCCGGTACAGCAGACATATTTGCGGTGCCCACAAAAGGTATGCCAATCGTCACTTAATCTCGAGAACATGCGCTGACATGTACTAATTCAAACAGATACTTCGATTTTATGAGTCCCACATCAGTTTCAAAACAGATGCTGAGTAGCCTACGCTTAGACTTCGCCGATCATGCTGGTCTAAAGCGAAGGGATCAAGGCCGTGGCCGGCTTGGCCCCTTTGGTTGATTAGTCATGCTGCTACCGAGGCGGTAAGAGTTTGTGAATATGTTTGCTGTTGGGAGCGGGAAGGAGCAGAAAACTGTCATGGATGAAGTTCCCAACGTATCACGCCAGGTTTGGCTAGTCTGTGGACAAACACGGATATTGGAATTATAAGAAAGTGACTGCACAAAGACTGCCTGTGGGCGTTTGTTTGTGTTCTGGCCAATCTGTCTGGGCCTGACGGTGTGCGCTCCTTGTGCACATGCGTACGGAGTATTTATCTTACGATTACGGAGTAGCGGATGGCCCAAACTTTGCATGGTGGCCCGAGCTCTGTTGTCCGGTGGTTGGTAGACGCAACATCCCCATCACAGCGAGGGGCTGGGCAATGAGGTGGGGCAAGCTGCGTGGCCCCTGGGAGTCTTACGCATACGAGTACTTTGTAGGTCATTTAGTGGGCCGTTCCCAGCCTTGTCATTTATTGACTTTTGGTAGTCCCGAAATGCGGGTGGCGGGGCAACCACCGCCCACATATTTGAAGGGAGCACATGGCGACGGTATTCTATGTTTGTCCTCTTGCATCTTACTCTTTGGATATTTCTCTTATAAACTACTCAGTGCGAAGTTTCCCAAGAAAAAACTCATTATAGAGGATTGGCTCGTCTTCTTGGATTAAGTAATAACCCTTCCGCTTTTTGGCCTGCAACAATATCCTTTCGGTATGCAATGTTGATCTACGCTACATCATTTAAACCATCTTTTGTCCAGTTCTAACTTCAATCCTCATAGGTTTACTTCCGCGAATAGCCACATTCCTCAACACGAGCTCCGCATTCCTCCGCATCTCCCTGTTCTCCGTGATCAGATTTTCAAGATGCAAGAGAATAACGTCATTGCTCTGATTGTCATTCTTCTTTTTGCCTTTCTCGCCCTGGTCGCATTCGGTATTTATCGTCTTGTGACCATGGTCCGCCGTGATGTCAGCATTACGACAAGCTCCGGCAGCGGCAGCCACAGCAGCATGACATAGTTGGCACTGTGCTTAACAGATAACTTATCTTGTGGTGAAACCGACCAACAGCCAGCTACTTAGCTTCTCGAGGCTTGACGGTCTCTTTTCGGCTTACGGATGAACCACCGATGATACAGCTGGCGAGCTAGCTAATGTGCGATGTGTCTCAACCAAAGACGACGCCTGTCACCCCTCTGCTTCTACCCTGTCATACTTTCAAGAGCCAGCGCCAGGTGACAAAGCCACAAGGGGAAGCCGGGCTGGGATGTGAGCAGCACGAGAAGCTACTTTCACGACCACTACAGACACTTTACGATGTAAGATACATGACTTTCACATTTCTGGGATCACGGCGGCGCATTTAGGGGGGTTACAGAACGACAATCAATCTAGGAGATGAGCAATAGTGTATTTCTGGGTAGCATCGATGGAGCGGCGGTTATTTATGTGTTGGATGGCAGAGCGAACAAGTTTAGTCAATATAGAGATAATGTGGATTCACCTGTACAAATGCGATGGTTCAAGCAATGCACATTGGTGTTCACCGTGATCCTGTACGTCCTCCTGTCTGCAGGAAGCTATACAATTGATCTGTGGTGAAGTGGTCTGTCTTTTCTCGTAGTCCGACGCACCAAAATTTGGTGCGCGAGACTACATCTATGGACTCTGTGACACTACCCCTATCTTCCAGTGGGTCTGATCGGGACCATACAGCCCGATGCCTCCCATCCCTCCTGTGCGCGCACTGCTTACATAATCATATTCTAGCGATGCGATGCATTCATACCGACAGATAACGTGGTTGATAAGCGAGTCGCTCAGATAAGCGAGTCGCTCACTTCGTACAACCTCTAGCAAAATTCTGTTATGAACGGGCACTTAGTTCCCTGAACTTCAGTGCTTCTTCACGGGTTTGTGTTAACCAGGGCGGTCAAGGCGTAACACAGTACTGAGTGTGAGTGCTAAGTCGTGGGCGTTGTCGTAGTTCTTCAGAGTGTGAATCATAAGCTGTGAGGCTACCACTGTGTGAGAGTGATACTTAGATTAATTGCTGAAGAGCTGTAGAAAGGAAACTATCTAGGTAGGGAGCGTAGGTTATATACATCTTTCCCGTTCTCCATCTCTTCCTGGATCGCACTTATCTCTGGCAGGAATTCTGCGATCCTGGATCGCAGCCTGACGTTATCAGTTTTTGCGATCCTTATCGTCACGTGACTTGTCGTACGCGTGACTCGTGGTTTCTGCCTTTGCAGACCGTCGGCCATTGGGTAGCTCTTGGGCCGTGGTGTGGGGGGATCACCACAAATTCAATAATTATTCTACCACAACAAGCCAAATTGATTAAAACTACTCGGAACTGTTTACATCAGACATTTCTACTTCCTTCTGACAAGTGCGCGCATTGTGTCCTTTCTCGCCGCAAGTACCACAGCGCCGTCCGCCCGGCTCAGCCCTCCTCCGTGTGCGACCCAGGAGGAAGCGGCCCAAAGGTAAACACCGGCAGAACTCACCCAATCAGGCGACACAAGCACACAGCTCTAGATCACGTGGTGATAGGGATCGCAGACTCGGTGTTGCGATCCAGCGATCTACGCGATAAGGATCGCTGGCTCGATGTTGCGATCCAGCGATCCAGGAAGAGTAGGAAGGAAGCACTTTAGTATATAAACAGTCTCTACTACCTAGATAGTTTTCCTTCATAGCTCTTCAGCAATCAACTCATGTACTCAATCTCACATTGAGGAGCCACTGCAGCTTGTGACCCCAAGACAACCTACGAGAACGACTACGACAACTACGACACTCGAGATACCATTCGAACGGCTTACAGCCTGGACCGCCCTGCTAACATACCCTTGTTGGCCCCATCGCCCTGTGGTCATAACAATTGCCTGGCTGAACTGTCTTTGCTTTTCCATGCAACCATAGATAGGGTGATAGGGTGATAATGCCGATTGCAAAGCCAGTCTCGTCAAAGTTGTACAGGTCTGCGTTAGCAATGCCGTACTTGGCGCGTAGATTCTGCACTAGCGCGAACCACGCTCTGATTTTTTCAGGATCTTTGCAGAGGGCTCTCTGGTAGTTGTAGGGACGATTAAAACGCGTACGGAGGTCTGGTTGTCGCTTAACAAAGTTGGATGCCTAGCGCTTTCCGACGCGTCTCGCGTCGCGCTCTGCGAGCAAACATTGGCCATATCTTCCACGTCCGCCAACCTGGGCGGAAATCCTTGCGCGTCTAAGTCGAGAATGTATTGTAGAAGAGCCTTCTCTTCTAGCTCTTTTAATTTCGAAGAATTGGCGCGGGTGTCGGAAAATCGAGCGCGTCGGCCGTTCATTCTGTCACGAAGTGTCGAGTATGGGACGTTGTAGGTCTTTGTGGCGGCTCGGATACTAAATTTTTGGTCTTTTCTAATAGCTTCGATAGCCAAAAGTATCCTACTTTCGAGAGAAGCTGATTCCATTTTTTGTTGTAGAGAAATAATAGGTTGAAGATAAGTTACGGTTGTTGACGTGGAAAGTGAGCGACTCGCTTATCTGAGCGACTCGCTTATCAACCACGTTATCCATAGATGAAACAACAACTTCTAACAATCAAAACGGAGCAGCTGCTGGAGCCTGCGTCATTGCTTTCCTCCTCTGCATATCTTATGTCGCCAAAGGAGGGAGCTACAACGCTACTCGTTCCGCTTTGCAGTTTTCTCGTCGGGCACACGGCGGCTGAGATCCATAAGATGGCAGGCTTTCCGCTGCAAGGATAAATATCTTTTCTCAACCTTGTTCGCAATAACATCATGCTTGCCGTTCCGGTGTCTCTTCCGCGCTGGATATCTACAAGCACAATTTCCATAGGGCAAGAGCCAGAATCATGGCAGCCCGACAGCACCAGTGCAACAGCTTCGTTATGCCTGCGCATCGCTAGTCCTGTCATACAATACTGTTACAAAGCTTAGCAGCGAGCTGCTATTAGAAAGCATCAGTCAAGCCAATTATGCTACGAGATCACAGATGTACTGTTACAGCAGCCAGAGTTGCCACCAACGCACACGGAATGTGATAAGCAAAAAGCCGCAGCCTGGGCGTGCCCATAATATTCTTTGGCAAGCGGTCAAGCGTGCGAGGCAGCCGCAGAGCCGCCTGCTGAGCAGCGTCCCATCCTACTCAAAGTTCGGTCAAAGGTATTCTCTCTGTACCAAGCGAAATCTTGTGCTAGCGTATATACGTGGTGACATAAGAGACATTTAAAATGCGCCTGGCGTAAGGAGTACAGCGGTTGCACTATGATTGGCCAGAGACCCAAGCATACCTTTTGGACTCAATCGCCTCCTATTCGGCACCCCTTTTCCACGTCGTCAACTACGCGTAATTGCATTGACGTACCGTGCTCCTTCAACACGGATCTCCTAAATTCTTGCGTGCACCACCCGGACCTCTCTAGCTTCACTCTCTTGCCTTTTCTTTCGTTTCTTTGTTTGCTAGGGACATGCGCCGGACGTCCGTCTCGCTACCGACGACCAAGATTGCATACGACCCGCACGAGAAGCCTGCTCGCTACGCTTTGCACGCCACCAAATACACCATCCTGGAGCGCATCACCGTCCGGATGGCGCAGGCTAAGCAGACACGTTGGATCAAGGCCGTCGCGGTCCTGTCAACGGTTTTCTTCCTGTTCTACTACTTTTCGCCGCAGGGCGTTGATCTATATCATGGAGGTACGTGTCTCATTTCGACCCTTTCTGCTTCTTTGCACATTCGCCTTTGCCTAATGCTGACGATGCCTAGCTTCCTCGCCTAGCGACGGACAGGTCCCTTCGGACAGCTCGTATGGCACTGACCGGTGCTCCCGCTCCAGCTCACGCGACAAGCCGATTGTGCAGTACGTGATGATGATCGACGCCGGCAGCACAGGCTCTCGTATCCACGTCTACAAGTTCAACAACTGCGGCGCAACGCCTGAGCTCGAGAGCGAGGTCTTCAAGCAAACCAAGAAGATTGATGGCCAGAGCAGCGGTCTGAGCGCATATCCCGACGATCCAGAGGGCGCAGCGCGCAGTCTCGACTCGCTGATGCAGGAGGCCTTGAGTGTAGTGCCTGACAAGCTCAAGGCCTGCAGTCCAGTTGCCGTTAAGGCCACAGCCGGTCTCCGTCTGCTCGGCCCCGAGAAGAGCCAGCGCATCCTCGATGCGGTGCGGAAACACCTCGAACAGGACTATCCTTTCCCCGTCGTGTCTGCCGAGGAGAATGGCGTGGCCATTATGGACGGTTCTGACGAGGGCGTGTATGCCTGGATCACAACAAACTACCTGTTGGGAAACATCGGCATGCCCGAGCACGAGAAGACCGCGGCCGTCTTCGATCTTGGCGGAGGCTCGACCCAAATCGTGTTTGAACCGGACTACGAGGGACTCTCCCAAGGTGGCATCCCTACTACAATGGCTGACGGCGACCACAAATATGACCTCGACTTTGGTGGCCGCCACTTTACTCTTTACCAGCACTCCCACTTGGGCTACGGGCTCATGAGCGCCCGCGATGCCATCTTCAAGACGCTCGTCGATGACCTTCTGGTCGCCAACAAGGATGCTCCAACTACGGCATGGACCCAGACGGCTGTTGTGAACCCCTGCTTCACCGTGGGCATGCAGAAGACGGTCAAGGTGAAGTTGGACGATGAGCACCCGCTCGGCGCTCAGATTGAGCTCAACATGACAGGCCCGTCCAAGGCGGCGCCTGCCCAGTGCCGCAGCTTGGCAGAGCGGATTTTGCGCAAGGAGGCCGAGTGCAAGCTAGCACCGTGCTCATTCAATGGTGTGCACCAGCCGTCTATTGCTAAGACCTTTGCTAAGGAGTCGATTTACTTTCTCTCATATTTCTTTGACCGTACCCAGCCGCTCGGCATGCCCGAATCGTTTACACTGCGGGAGATGCACGAGCTTACGAACACGGTGTGCAGCGGGCAGGGTTCCTGGGATGTGTTTTCCGCGGTCCCTGGTGCGTTGGAGGAGTTGGGTGACCGCCCAGAGCACTGCATGGATCTAAACTTCATGCTGGCACTCGTGCATACGGGATATGAGATGCCTATCGAACGCGAGGTGCGAATTGCCAAGAAGATTAAGGACAACGAACTGGGCTGGTGCCTGGGCGCTAGGTATGTTTTCCCTGACAGGCACCCCAACCCGGATCACCGGTACACAGATGGCGCTGACGGATGCCTCAAGTCTGCCGCTGCTGTCCAAGGCATCGGGATGGACCTGCAAGGTCACCGAGATTCACTGAGGAGCAGGAACCAATGGGGCGCGTGCAGTATGCAAAAATGGGACAGGATAGATTCTGCTTTACACTGTATTAGAGGGTTAGCAGAGTGCACATCGTGTACTTCTGTACACTGGTTGGTAATTGGGTGCTGGACGTGGCTCTGCGTGGCACAAAGCATGACTCGACATCCGGCGTTGGAATGGTACAGGGCCAGTTTTGCTTCACCCCTGTTCTAACCCCATGCGTGGCAAATGCACCAGCTGCGAGTCGTCTTATCAGACAGGTGGTACCACAAGGCCCAGGACATCTTCGATTATGCCACCGGGACTAACCCTCTCAAGCATATCCTCCACAACTGTCCACGAGCTCCCCCATTGCATGCTTCGCTCATGCGGCGCAGTCTCGTCTGGGCTGTCTGGGCCCATGTCAATGGTTCGAATCCTGTGTAGATATACTTTCCGGGCAGCCAGTGCCACAAGTGAGGGCGTCACGTAGTCTAACCGGTGCAGCGGCGCAAGGCACTGCGCCAGCTTTTCAAAGTGCTTTGTGGCAGTTGGCGAGACGCAACTGATGCCACCATACTCCCGGCCGATCACAGCCACAGCACGGTGCATGCGCAGGAATGCCACCACATTCAGTTGGTATCGCATCACGTCCACGTCGACACGGACGTCACGGCTCAGGGCGGCCAGACGACCGGTGTCAGCCGCGGATAGGAATGGCAGCGAGTCGCGTGCGCCGAGGCCGCTTGCACGACCTGCACTCAGCTTACTGCCAGCATGGTCGCGCCCACCAGCTTCGCTGTGTCTGATGATGCTGTCGCTGTCGCTGTCGACATCACCGCCATCACCGCCATCACCGCCATCACCATCACCACCATCGCTACTCAAATTGCCGCCCTCCAGATGTGCCTCATGCCATATCTCCTCTTCGGCCAGATTGGGGTAACCGTCATTCGGGTCGTGCCAATGTGCCATAGCAAAGAAGTCGTTGAGATGTGTAGTCATGTGTGGAGATGGTTCGTCTTCTGCATTCATCTTCATCTCAGATGCCTGCCAGTGGAAGCCACGTTCAGCCGCAGTGACGGCCACAAATAGAAATGGCCCTGGCGCCAACTGTGTGGCCACGGTGAGCTGCCCTCCGGCACGCAGCAGCTCCAGCGCTTGAATCTGCACTGCTTCGGGCGCGCGATTCAAGTGTCTTGCCAGTGTAATATTTGCCATGGCCGGGCCCGCAACGATTGCTGAGGAGGATGTGGAAGTCGTGCTGGTCGGCGTCATAAGGAGATAGGTAGGCGGCTGCAGACGCGAAGACTGTGGTCTCGTGGAACGGTCATGTTTGTAGGTCGGTTGTTGAAAGTAATCGTAACTGCTGGTCTTGTGGCTGGCAGCCGTGATGGGCATGGGCGATGGACCAGTGAGCAACAGCGCTGCTGCAAAATCATCGACAGTCATCTGGTCATGGCAGTCGACGACGGCACATCGCAGGCCGAATACTTTTGTGGCGATCTGAACGGGGTGGCATGTTAGTTAAGACTGATAGCGTCCATGGGAGCGCTGCAGAACAGGTCAGGCCGACCACATACCAAGAAGAGCTCATCGACCAGGTCGTCCAGAACAGCCGCAGGTGTTCCTATCACGCAGTGCTCCTGGCTGACCAACGACAGCAACACCGCTAGTTCGAGGTCGCTCAGGCTGTGCACACGGTCGATGAGGTCGTCATCGGAGGTTGTCGTCTTCAGAGATTCTCGCATCTGTCGCGCCTGGCCGTTCATGCCAGACACCATAGTTGTTAAAGCCTTCTTGTCAGCATCTATGAGTGCTATATGTGCGTGCAATTGGCATTGGTGAGACGGGGACAGCGTATGCATTTAAAGTGCATTATGTATGAATTGAGGTAACTATGGAAGAGGCATAGTTTATTATTATCTAGTGCTTATTATTATTAACTATTGCTTTTGCGTCAGTTGGGGTCCGTGCTTTCCCACGTGACCCATACCCGCTGGGGGGTCTCAGACGTGCCAAGCGCCATGCGGCAGATCTGGCGCCCTTGGGCGCCTTGATGCCCAGGCTGGCAGTTTCTATGTACATGAAGAGGAGAGAGGGGAAGCGAGAGGAGAAAAGGAGCAGGAAAGAGCAGTTTTACGGTTTCCGCGTCTTGTCTGACGCTTCTACCTGCCCTGTGAGAGGGCGGTTACAGTCCCGGGTACCGGTTATGGGGGCAGATGTCCTGGAAGAAGCGTGACTCCTGGACGAAGTCTCCAAACAGTTTGCTGCCCTTTTCCGTACCTAGGACGTCCTGGATGGTGAGCCTCGGAAATCCAGACTGCAGGACCTTGGTTTTGCGTCTGGCAACTGTGCAGTAGAAGAAGTGGATTGGGGACTTGTCCCTTTTGCACTTGCACTGTAGTTCCGCATCCTCGTGCTTGAACCGTTCGTGATAGGCCTTGAAGTCCCCGTGGCCCGTGCGGGCAGCGAGGAGCCAGCCAAGAGTTTTCCTAGAGAACCCCAGTTCTGGGGGGACTTTTTTGGCCAGGGGAATGGCCAGGTCAGCATAGCTGGTAGGGGCATGAGAGGCCCACCAAGCGTTAAATGCCTGTTGTCTCCAGGGTTTGACCGCGTTCTTGACGTGCGTCAGAGAGGCGGCCGGTCTTGTCGGGGCAAGGGGGAGGGTGGCCCCTTCTTTGGCTAGGCGGTCGGCCTCCTCGTTTCCTGCGATCTTGGAATGCCCAGGAATCCACATGACGTGTACCTTGCCTGGGGCCGACCGTAGGAGGCGATGGGGACGGGAGGGCCATGTCCCCGCGAGGTGCCTGAACTCTAGTATGTCGGCCTGGCTAGTTTCCGTCGGTGTCAGGTCGAGGAGGCGGCGAGTCGCCTCTTGGTTGTCTAAGAGGATGTGAATTATTATCTAGTGCGTGCGCTAGGAGGGCTAAAATCCCTCACGAAATCACGTGTACTATCACCACGTGACCCATTCAGATGACATTATGAGTAGACGACTTGGCGGGTAGCTGAGTCATGTTTTAATCCTACTCACGGCGCATTGTCATTGGTCCATGAGCTCTACCTGGCTCGAACCAGGCTGGGCCGCCGAGGGTACCTAATAAAGAACGGTCACCTGCCTCCACCAAAAGACATGACCCAGCAGACGAAATAACCTCTTTTTCCGTCGTCGCTGCGATCACCATCACAGGCAGCCTCTCGATATCCAAGCCCATAACCAGAATTGGCTCCAGAGCCCAAATACCTCCGAAATCGACGGTCGTATCACAGGGAAGCAAACGAGGAAGCAAGCGACTTATTGTTTCACTGAAATCGCTCGTTGCCGTCATCAACAGCGGTATCACCCCAAGCATCCGCCATCTACCTACGAGCATACGCGTGTCCGGCGTTCTCCCCCAACTCATTACCCCAGCCATGGCATCAAAGAAGAAGGTTCTTCTCAAGGTATCTAGACATTCCGCAGGCGCTGGCGACGTCGCACCATCGATATCGTGCCTAACATTGCATACTGACTTTGCCTCTCCGTCTTGATAGATCATCATTCTTGGTGACAGTGGTGTCGGCAAGACCAGCCTGATGAATCAATATGTACGTAGATGACGACACCGCGCAGAGTTAGACATGACATGGAACGTGCTGCATACTGATTAACGCAGGTCAACAAGAAGTTCAGCGCAAGCTACAAGGCAACGATCGGTGCCGATTTCCTCACACGGGAGGTCCCCGTCGATGATCGGCATGTTACAATGCAGGTGGGTGGCACGATTCAGGGAACGTGGAGGTTGCAACTGACGGCTGATGTGGCAACAGCTTTGGGATACTGCCGGCCAAGAACGCTTCCAGTCATTAGGAGTTGCCTTTTATCGCGGTGCCGACTGTTGCGTTCTTGTCTTTGATGTGAACAACGCCAAGAGTTTCGAGGCCATCGAGGGCTGGCGCGACGAGTTTCTTGTACAGGCATCGCCCCGGGATCCGGACAACTTTCCATTTGTAGTGCTGGGCAACAAGATTGACGTTGAGGAGAGCAAGCGCGTGGTATGTGACATGGCCATCGCCATCCTCCCACAGGAGTAATTGGCGGGAGACTGACTCTTTCTGGCAGATTTCGACAAAGCGAGCGACAACCTTTTGCCAAGCGCATGGGATTCCGTACTTTGAGACAAGTGCCAAAGAGGCCATCAATGTGGAGGAGGCATTTGAAGGTAAGATATGAAGGAGGGAACGGGGACAAAAGGACTTGGCAGGACAGTCGACGAGATCGAGGATTCGCTGACCGACTTACTCCAGTCATTGCCAAGAATGCGCTGCAGCAGGAAGAGTCGGAGGAGTTCAGCGGCGACTTCCAGGACCCAATTAACATCCACATTGAGAATGACAGGGACGGATGCGCATGCTGAGGAGGAGAGGAGATGTGTGCACCCGTGCGGCCAGTGACGGCAGTTAGGGTTTGTGGCGCCGCGTCGGGGGTGTGTGAGAGTCGGTCTATGCTTTTTCTTTCTTTCCTTTCTTTGTTCGGCTTTGGCCGGCACTCTGTTGGATGAAAGCAGGCAGAGAAGCGGCACATGTTGAGATGGGGGGGAGAGGAACGAGCCAAGTCACGAGGAAGATATCTCAGTAGTATTTGCAATATCCACAGCACATGTTTGTCTCGGGCCATAGTGGTTTCGCGGTCCTGGAACCTATGTGAGATGTGAGATGGTCGGTCAGCCAATGGGACTCTTGAGCGCCCGAGGGAAACTGTATCTTACCGAACATCGAGCGCGGCGGCGCCTTGGGAAAACAAATGCCTAGCGTCCGCTGAAAAAGGTCCAGGATAGGATGTTATTGCCGCTGTTCTCCGAGTTGCGTACATACACTTAAATACTGCGTCGGCATCTTATCGCGTGACAACCTTCGGCAGCTCTTTCCAATGCCATGCCTGTTACCCTTGCAGAGATTTCACGTTCCTTTCCCTTGATTGCCCCATCTCCTTGTCCTCTCGCATCCTGCTTGCCCGACAGGGTGGATTGCACATCCGTCGTGGGGCTTATCTGCCAATCTACACCCCCAGAGCTAGTCATCGCTTCATTCACATTGTTGCTACCCCTTCCTCGCCTTGCTGCATCCGATGCCGTCCGCCCGTCTTTCCGATGCCAACCCGGCTGCTGCCAGCTCTACCGACTTCCGCACCAGAATCGGCATGGGTAGTGTCGCACGACACACCCTTGGTATGGGCATGCTGATGGTGACAGTCTTCCTCTGGACGGCCTCCAACTTCATGGCCAGCGTATGTCTTTCAGTCACCACTGGCCCTAATCACCCCTCCACTGCCATGCTAACACTATGGGGCCCAAGTTCATATTCTCCGACAATACGTACAGCAAACCGTTCTTCATTGTGTACATCAACACTTCGATCTTTGCGATTTCCCTTGTGCCCATGATCCTGAAGTTTGCCCTCACAAATGGCACCCGGGCCACATGCCTGGCTGCGCGTAACTTGCTAAGGGGGATGTATAGAGATGTGCGGAACAAACTGGCACGCGGCGGTTACGAGGGCGGTGACGGTGGCGAGGACGGCAGTACCCGGAAGCTGCTCGGTGGCGGCGAGGACGACAGCTATGAACGGAGACACCGGTTGTGGTACGGCAGTGGTGTTGACAGCAGTACGTTTGAGAGGTTTGGTGACGAGCCAGAGGAAGGGAGCAGCCATGGCAGTAGCCTTGATGTCGCGTCTTCGGACGTCGTCGGCGAGCTGGAGACCGGCATAGGAGCGGGCAGAATGGCTTTGCTTCCCGAAGAAGACGACTCGTTGTCAGACAAGCTCAGTTTGCGAGCGACCGCTTGGATCAGCCTAGAGTTCTGCGTGCTGTGGTTCTTGGCCAACTATCTGGCCTTTGCCTGCCTCGAATACACCAGCGTCGCCAGCGCCACCATATTCACGTCACTGAGCGGCATCTTCACCTTGGTGCTGTGCGCACTGGCCCGCGTCGAGAGCTTCTCCATGTGCAAGCTGGTGGGTGTGCTGGCGTCCCTGGCAGGCGTAGCACTGGTGTCGTCAGTGGACCTGTCGGGCGAGAGCGACCAGAACCGGGGCCGGTTTCCACACAAGACGACAAGTGAAATTGCTCTGGGTGACATTATGGCGCTACTGAGCGCAGTGGTCTACGGTGCCTATGTCACGGTCATGAAACAGCGGTTGGGCAACGAGGACCGGGTGAATATGCCATTATTCTTTGGCATGGTCGGCCTCTTCAATGCAGTCCTCCTATGGCCAGGACTGCTGCTTCTCCATGTAACTGGCCTGGAGCGGGTGAGTGCAGCAGAAGTGCAAGGATACTACAATGCGCACATATTGATCTGCTTCAGTTTGAGATGCCAGCCTCGGGCTACGTGTGGACTATTATTCTCGTGAGCAAGCTACTTTGATGCCCTACAGATCCCTCGCATTGTCTGCTGACCTACTTCTAGGTCAACGCCTCGTCCTCTCTTCTGAGCGATTTGACCTGGGCCTATGCCATGCTTCTCACCACCCCTCTCGTTGTCACTGTTGGCCTGTCGCTGACCATCCCGCTCTCAATCATTGGCGAGATGTTCCAGTACGAGCGGTACGCCAGTGGCGTGTATTGGATAGGCGCAATTGTTGTCGTCCTGTCGTTCTTGTTTGTCAACAACGAGAGTCAAGAGGCCGAAGGGGAAGAGCCGCCAACTAGTGGGCGTGACTGAACGACTGTGCGTTCCCTACACATTTTAGTCGCTTACATTTGGATTGGGGAGGGTTTTACTGGTACGTCTTCTGGATACGGCTGGAACGACGAATTGAGAACCGGTTGACTAGATTATGGCACGACAAGAATTGGCCGAAACATTGTGACGAGGCATATCATGGAAGGCCAGTATTCACTCGACGAGCGGATATACAGCGTTGTTTTTTATGTACAAGTTGGTTTTCATTGTCTTGTGTTATTCAGGCCAATACGCGCTTAATAACAATCGTAAATCACGGCCATGTATACGGTAGAGCGCATGAACTGAATGCTAAGTACAAAGTAAAAACTAGAGATAAAGATGCTAATCCCACGCCTGTATTTTCAGTTTTCAAACCATTCATCCTCATCCCAATCGTCTCCAACGTCTGCCCAACCGCTCGCCCACCGCCGACCCTCGCCCTCCCCTTTTGTGCGGAGGTCGGCTGCCTTGCCACGATTTTCACGCCAGCATCGGACGACACAATCATCACCCACGGATACTAGATTTCCCTGGCTCGTCCAGCACACCGCACCAACCTCCTTCTTATCGTGACCGCGAATCAGAGCCGTCCCGCTGCGTACAATTGGAATACCGTCTACCGGGCGACAGTGCAGGCTTGACATACTATTCGCCCGGAAAAGACCGCCGGGCCTGCGTAGACCGCCTCCAGGTTGCATCCGTTGTACCGGTTGTGGGAATGAAGAGCGAGTGTGGGTAGCTGCGAAATTTTGGTCGGTTGTGCTCGCTCCACGACCACCCGCTGTTTGGGCTTCCATGTAGCGTTCATCTGTGGGGAAGAGTATGGCTCCCCCATCACTACTGCCCACGGCCAAAAGCTCCGTGCGTCCGTCCTTCGCCGGCCGAATGGCTGTCTTGACATAGAATGATGTCGCGTGGAAGCTCTCGTGACGGAATCCGTATAATGGGCCAAGACCGTCCTGTGCTGTGCCAATTCGCCGTTTCGGAGGGCCCCCCTTGGACGAAAGCTCTGGGGCATGCCCAAGAACGAGATGGGCGGTGGAGTATGCGTAGACTGTGTTGTCCTTGCACAGTGCATAGAGCCTGGTACAGTCTGTGCTGAGGCTCATGGATGAAATGCCGAATGGTCGCCAGAGTGAATGGCTTTTGGGTGGAGCCGTTGTTGATATAGGCGTGCATGTCTTCTGTCGAGCTGTGTGGATATTCCGGATATCCCAGAGCTTAATCGAGGCATCTGCTTCGCAAGCAGAGAGTATGAGATGCTCCTTCCCAGGAGGCAGAAACTGGATCGCTGTCACCGAAACCTCGCCAACCCTCCCAGGCACCTCCCATCGAGCAGCAACATCTGGCACTGCAGCTCCCTGCATCTGTCGGTATTGGCATGTAGTCCTCGCATGAGCGGCGTATATGCTATTGACGGCACAGCCCTGGCTCACTTTCCGTGGCAAACTATAGTGCAGATTTGTTGTTCGCCGTATCTCTATGTCCTGGGCTGGTCCACCCCTGCACCGAAGATCCCAAATCTTCACAGTGCCGTCACGGCCAGAAGTAGCCAGAACATTGCCACAGCCCTTCCCTGGTTGGAACCTCACTTGCTTCAATGATGCTGTGTGATGATCGAGGATAGAAACCGGCGTGTGTGTAACCATGTCGATGACTTTGCCCGTCTGGTCTCCGGATGCCGTCGCCAGAAGGGAGTCATCCTCCGAGAATGCAATGTCGATAACGGCATTTCCATGCGTAGCAAATGAAACGCGAGAGTTGCTGAAGCTGTCCTTTTCCGACCCGCTTGAGTCAAGCAGTCTAATCTTGCCTTCTTCGTCGCCGATTGCTACGAAACCATTTGCTGTAAAGCGTTAGCACTGCTCGGAACAATAATACCAAAATGCTAACGACTCGAATTTCTCAAAGACATACCGTTGCAGGCCACTGCACAGAATGGTATACATGTGTTTTCCGCCGATTCGTTGCTCGAGCAAAGATGAAGGTCGTCTGGTGTTGAGCAGAAATCTGCCGTTTCAACTCTCCAGTCTGGAAAGAAATACGAGTCAGTTCCATGGATTGGTGATATACACACATATGTAGGGAAACGTTCTCACCGACTATGGGACGACGCAATAGTTGATGGCCTGGCCGGGGCATCGTACCAAGCTGTCGTTGAAGCAACTGGCTAGCTGTTCCACGTTGATCCAACGAAATGATCTTGGTCGGAGGTGACCGACATTGAGCCAGGCCCAGGCCCAGGCCCAGTCCCAGATTCTCGGGTTCTTCACACTCGAGATCGGACATTGGCTCATCGAAGAAGCAAGTAGAAGATGAAGCAAGTGGGCTCAGCAGCATTTTACTGGCCACAGCTCTTGACTCTGGAGTTGTTGCACTGAGAAGTGGCATGGATGATTCCTTCAGTGGCGATGTCTCTGGCGTGCACTGGCCCGTCTTTTGCCTTTTCGGGGGTCGGGACGCCCGGATAAACAGAATATCGGCATCGTCGGTATCTTCTGGAGAAATTTTGATGTTGAGTGGACTGCTAGAAGGTGCTTGCGTTCGGTTCAAGGCAAGAGCTGTGAGATCGTGCAAGGCTTGTCGAGCAGCACTGGGATTCTCTGACACTCGAGATCGTGGTGTGAAGAATCGCCTGAACTTGCGCGGCGTGATTGATGGCTGTCGGCGCTCCTTGCTGTTGAAGACGATGGAAGAAATTGTTCCGGGAGGTGGCGATAGCAGCTGGTTGTCCTCACCAGATACAGGTATGGAGCTGTTTTCTGTCATTGTACCGCCCTTTCCTGATGCCAGTGCCCGCTCGTTAGCCTGACAAAGCGAAATGGATCAGGTACCAGAGGGAGAACGGCGTGGCTGCGTGTTTAAAAGGGGGAAGATGGTGAGGTTGATGAAACTGAACGCAGATCGAAAGAAAGGTTGCAGCAAATTCTAGTCGCATGAACGGAATACGAGGATTAAGAACATGTCCCAGCCAGGAAAAGTCGTGTGGCGGGGAAATAGTCTAGATATGGAACACGTACTCCGTCCTCCATATGGGGCATAGCTTCGGGGAGACGCGATGTATGATACGCGCTTTGTGAATTAAATCGCAAGAACTTTATATAAAGCAGCCAATCAAAACGGCTACAGACCCATAATATTTCTGCTCTTATCGGAGACGCGCCACTCCACTATAATGTTTATCTGGTCGCAATTATTGGATAAATAGAACAGCCCAGAATCTGGCCGATAAGATAATGAAAAATAACCCCAAAAAGTTCCTTCGACTAAGCCCGTCTATTAAAACTCTACACTCTCACGTTTTCGCTTTTGTCACCCGTGTATCATTATGGCTGTGCAGAAAAAGCACGGCAAAGGCCGTCTGGACAAGTGGTACAAGCTTGCTAAAGAAAAAGGCTACCGGGCTAGAGCAGCCTTCAAGCTGATCCAGTTGAACAAAAAATATGGCTTCTTGGAGAAGAGCAAAGTCCTCCTCGACCTTTGTGCTGCGCCAGGAGTAAGCACTATTTTCTTCACGAGCTGTACAGTCATTCTGCCAGTAAAGCATTGCTAACACAACCTGCACAGTCTTGGTGTCAGGTGGCTGTGGAAACCATGCCAGCGAACAGCATTATTGTGGGAGTAGATCTATCACCGATAAAATCGATCCCAAAGGTCATCACCTTCCAGAGTGATATCACGACAGAGAAGTGTCGAGCGACCATTCGCCAACATCTGAAGACATGGAAGGCAGACACAGTTCTGCACGATGGTGCCCCAAATGTCGGTACTGCGTGGGTACAAGACTCTTTCAACCAGGCAGAGCTTGCTTTGCAGGCAATGAAGCTGGCAACAGACTTTTTGATCGAAGGCGGCACCTTCGTTACAAAGGTTTTCCGTTCCAAGGATTACAATTCACTTCTTTGGGTCTTTAACCAGCTCTTCACCAAAGTGGAAGCTACCAAGCCACCGTCCTCTCGCAACGTCTCGGCCGAGATATTTGTGGTGTGCCGCGGCTTTAAAGCCCCAAAGCGAATCGACCCTCGATTCCTGGACCCCAAGGCTGTTTTTGCCGAACTGGCTGACCCGACTCCGAACAACGAGGCGAAGGTTTTCAACCCCGAAGTCAAGAAGCGCAAGCGAGACGGTTACGAGGAGGGCGATTACACACAATTCAAAGAACTGCCGGCCAGCGAATTCATCCAAACGACCGACCCAATCGCCATTCTTGGTCAATATAACCGACTGACGTTCGAACAGCCCCAGAATGGCGATGTGGCTCTGGCTGCGCTCGACAAACTCCAGGAGACGACAGAAGATATTCGTCTAAGCTGTGCAGATCTCAGGGTCCTGAGCCGGAAAGAGTTCAAGGTTTTGCTGCGATGGCGATTGCAAGTACGCGAAATCTTTGGGTTTCCTTCCAAGAAGACCGCTACCAAGCCACTATCGGAGGAAGTTACAGAAGTCGACACAATGGATGAAGAGATGAAGATCCAAAAAGAGCTTCAAGAAATGAAGGACAGAGCCGATTCGAAGAAAAAGCGCGAGAAACGAAAGGACAACGAGAAGAAACAGAAAGACATCGTGCGAATGCAGCTGAACATGACTGCCCCGATGGATATTGGCATGGAACAGGCAGACGCAATGGGCGATGGGTCTATGTTTGCTCTCAAGAAACTCAATGAGTCCGATGCTCTTCGGAGAATAGCAAAAGGGAAGATGGCTGTCCTGAACACAGAGAAGATGGAGCAGCAGAGGCTAGACCGAGACAGCGGTATCGGATCGTCTGGAGAAACGGACGAGGAGAACGATGACGAGGAGGATCGACTGGAGCAGGAGCTGGATGGCTTGTATGAGGACTACCAGGATCGCAAGTCATCCGCGGACGCAAAATACCGGGCCAAAAAGGCAAGAGAGCGTAAGGGTGATGATGAATGGGAAGGCTTCTCTGCCAATGAAAACGAGATCGAAGACAGCGATGGCGATCTTGAAGAGGACAGCAGCGACGACGATGGGGATGATATTCCCTCTGCGAAGCCAATCAAGTCGCTACTTACCGATCTCGATAATGCACCGACAGAAGAAGGTGGCCTGTCCAAACGAGCACGAAGCTTCTTCAACCAGGACATATTCAAGGATATCCCCGGAATTTTAGATGGTCTTTCCGATGACAAGGACGAGGAGATAAAGGATGTTGAGGTTGAAGATGATGAGAATGTTGGGGACGCCAAGGATATCGAAATCTCTACGAAATCTGGTGAGAGTCCAGTGCCGAAACGCGAAAAGGAAGTCAAGGTACAGACTGCTCTAGACGACTTCGAGAGCGAGGACGAAGGCGGATTTGAGATCGTGAAAAACAACAAAGAGGGCCCCGAGGAGGATTGGGAAGAGGAAGATAAGCGCCGTCGTCGTGCGGACGGACGACTGGGTACGTTGAATCATCCTGTGGCTCAGGCTGAAGAGCACAGCAAACTAACCATTCAGACATTGATATTATCACGGCTGAGGCAATGACGCTTGCACACTCATTGGCATCGGGCCAAAAGCTCAAGCATGATGTCATAGATGATGGGTTCAACAAGCATGCCTTCCGCGACAAGGACGGCCTGCCTGAGTGGTTTCTGGATGATGAGTCGAGGCACGACAAATTGCAGCGGCCGATTACTAAAGCAGCGGCTGAGGCAATCAAGGAGAAGATGCGGGCATTCAACGCGCGGCCGATTAAAAAAGTACGCGAGGCCCATGCACGTAAGAAGTTCAAGGCGGCACAGAAGCTGGAGAAACTCAAGAAAAAGTCGGAGCTCCTCATTGCGGACGAGGGAATGACGGAGAAGGAGAAGGGTGAGACAATCAGCAAGATGCTGAGCAAAGCGGCCAAGAAAAAGCCACATGTTCCGACCAAGGTGGTGGTGGCACGGGGAGCTAACCGGGGTATCAAGGGACGGTATGTTTTCTTCACTTCCTGGTACATTTGGATTCCATCTAACCATGCACAGGCCCAAGGGAGTCAAGGGCAGATACAAGTTGGTGGATGCGAGAATGAAGAAGGAAACAAGGGCGCTGAAGCGGGTGGCCAAAAAGCACAGGAACTAACGCACGTATGTTCATAGTTTGGAGGCGTGGGATGGCCATGTATCTTTTTTTACGAATAGCAAGAGCGTCTCGCCATGCATGCGTTTTCCTCGCCATCTCGCCTATACAGGCTATGCTCGGCTCTGGTAGACAGAACGAACAAACGCACTAAAGGGATAAAGAGGCCCATTGAAGTCCATGTCGTACCTGGCTCGAGAGTCAGCGGCACCCAAGAACGGAGCGATTGTGACAAGGTCTCACCAGTAGTTGGCGGCAACACAGATGCCGTCTTCCAAACAGGATTGTGATACTTTATGGTACCTGACGGGTCAGTACAGTACGGTAGTACAGCTAAGAGGAGGGGAGAAGCCAACCACATGGCGGGTAGATACAGTATGTCCCCCGGATTCAGAGTCACGCGCATGGGAGATGCCAGTAGCGAGTACGGCGTGGCGTTCACACTCGGTCTTTCTGGATCCCATGTTGCGAAGGGTATAGCATCGTCGTCGTTGTTGGTCCTGGGGAGGTCTGGTACTAGTTCAAGGCTGCCGCTGCCACGTCTTTGGTATGAGTGTAGGCGTAGGGGGCGCTCGTTGACACATGGCTGGCACAGGGACGGCAGCAAAATAAAGTGTTTCTGTCCGAGGATCTGTACGTAGATGTTCTCGTAGTTGTCGCGATGCAGCGCTGTCACAGAACGTGAGTTGCCAATCCACAGGTTGATGGCCTCAGGTGGCCGCTGCAGAGCAATCCGAGCAAATGGGATGCTCTTTTCGACCTGGTCATACAATGTGGCATACTCTTGTCGCAGGTTATCATTTTCTGGATGGTGAGCCGGGGAGGATTGAGGGATCGAGAGCTGCTTCCAGATAGCGATGAACAAAAGGGACAGCGACTCACGGGTTTGAGCATAGCAGACTTCTGCATCTGCGTCGAGTTCGCCTTTTTCTTGTCGCACAAGGTAGCTGAGGAAGGCCGGAAACGACTGGTTCTCCTCCCACGGCTTGGCAAAAACGATGTCTCCACACGGGCCGGGCATTGGTGCATCGGCTTTCCTGAGTTGTTAGTCGGGCACGCGGCGGAGGGCTGGGCCCTGACAGGTAGGGCCTACCCGCCGGGGGTGACGGCGACGTTCACCGAGTGGTCGGCTAGGGCGTTTTGCAAATACAACGCAGACCAGGTACACACAGCCGGCCATGACAGCGCCGCACCACGGGCGACAAATGGCGTGTTCCGGGCAACGTAGCGCATGAACTCGAGCGGGCTGGGCGCGGCGCCGGGGCCGGGACCGGGACCGGGACCTACACTTTGAGGCCACGACCCGTCGCCGTCGTCGCCATACTCGCCCATATCCAGCAGTTCGTCAATTGTGCTCCCGTTCAACTCAAAGTAATCGGTGATAAGCTCGGCCAATGGGTCGGCACGATCATCCATGGCGTTAAATGGCAGCTGGGGCAAAATTGCGAGAATCACATCAATCGCCTGGAGAATTAAAGTGAATATGAGTAAAACTTTCTACGCCAGCTAGTGGTGGGGCGCCGCAACCCCTCGTATGATCCCACAGCACCGCCAGCAAGATGTGACGTACTCCTTCTGTATCTTATAGCTTGCGGCTTACACGTTACAAAACAGGCAGGTAAGATGCACATAATACATTATCGACAAAGCCATTGCGGGATGCAGAGAACGGCAAGGACACTGCCGCTAGCTGTGTGGGGGGGGTTGCTTTGGAGTACTTGGGCAGACTTACGGAGTATCGACCTCATATAGGAGGACGCCAGCGCCAAGTCTTTGATCAACAAATCTTTTTGCTCCGGTCGCTAAGCTATGTATCTTTAGTGCCTCGGGAAATGCCCGCATCTACTCCGTACCGCCATCGGAAACTCGAATTTCCCATGTCTCTTTCCCACCAAAGCAATTTTCTTTAGTGGCACCACCTCGGCGCCTCCCCATGCCACGCCAAAATCGCCAGATCAGGCATCCACCGTAATATACGAGTACGTCAAGACCATACCACAACCACCTGCAACATCTTCTGCCCGCCCAGCATTCAGGTCTAGACTGCTCTCCGGCCGGCATCCGCTCCATTTTCAACTGGCCCTGCCCTCGTATGATCTGGCTCGATTATCGATTACCGATTGCCACAGCACTACCTCCTCTCAGTGCCTCTACCACCCCCCAGATTTCGTTCCTTGGTAAAGACAGCGTGTTTGCCTGTCCTTCTGCTCTCTTTCTTTGGCTGCAGCCGAGCAGTCATGGTTGAGCATCGTTCTGGCACATCGCGTTCGCTCTGAGGTGCAGCCTGTCTCCCCCACACACCTGTGGTGTAGCCAGCCCTCCAAGTCGAACAATCCAGTGTGCGACGGTCAGCACATGCAATACGTGCAGCCCGGGTCTGCCATCCCTCTTCCCCGGTCCGTCTCTACGGCATGCCCGCCATTCTGCGATGCTCTGGTATCTTTTGTACCCGTTACGACGGTAGGTCTTCCGATTTGATGCTCCGAGGTACCCGCCCTCTGTACTGATAACCTCGCTCCAGGACAACCAGCGCACCTGAGCTGGCTCCCGGCCATCCCCTACGACGGACACTCTCACATTACGGCATCTATATTGCCCGGAATGTCGCCACCACCCTCCTTGTCTCTGTGGCCGTGACCACCGCTCTTCTGTATCCCATTCCATTTCTTTATTCAAGCGACTTTACCAGCAGTGCCTCCAACCTTCCTCACCATGTGTGGACCGGTGCAAATCCGCTCAAGGACAGTATCGATGCTCAACCTGACGTGGTCATGCGCTCCATATGGGTGTACGGCAGCTACATGCAGGCTCTCAAAAGCGAAATCTTGCTAGGAGCACTTGAGCTGCAGGATGAGCTAATGGGCTCTACCGCCAACTTCAGTCCTCGCCATCCTGCTACGGAAGGCTTGCCTCAGCCCAGCAGCCTGTCCAGGGATCTTTCCCCGTACCAGCGAGATGCTTTTCACGTCGTCAACGGGCTCACGAACCAGTCATGGTTTTTCCACTCCCCTCTCCTCTACTGGTCCAACAACCGTGATGCCATCGCCTCGGACATGGACATCTTGGAAACCGTCAATGAACACCGGAAACAGCACACCTCTGTCAACATTACGCTGCGCCACTCTGTCATTTTCAGCGGCGAGCGCTTTGAAGACCGCGCCCTGGTTGCTGCAGACGCCCTGGTCATCACTCTGATTTATCTTCGCGACTCGCCAGTCGGCCACCAGTGGAAGCGAAAAGCGGTTGAGCTCACCTCTCGCCCATCCGACAAATGGACCGTGTACCCAAAGGATGGCCACAGCCTACAGAGTGAACTGTACGAGTTCCAGTTCCTGCCCATCTCCCTACAGGACTCCCTTATGCTAGCCCTAGCATACACCATCACATCTGTCTATGTCGTCCAGAATTTGACCAAGCTACCTGCCATCAAATCACGCCCTGGCCTGATCTTGGCAGTCCTTGCCCAGATCTTCATGTCCATCATGTCGAGCTTCACCATCTGCGCTATTCTTGATGTGGACCTCTCTCGCATCCCTCGAGCTGCGTACCCAATTGTTGTCATCTCTATGAGCCTGGAAAACGTGCTCCGCCTTATCAAGGAGGCCATTCTATCGGACCATGAAAGCAACACGAGCAGCCGCGTTGGTGAAGCCTTTGGCAAGACAACCCACGTTGCCCTCGTTAGTGTCGCTGAACACCTTGTGCTCCTTTGGGTCATTTCTAGACTGGTTGCCACTGGGCTGTCGGGCTTCTGTACCTTTCTTGCCATCGCTGTCGTCTTCGACTTTGTCTACCTCTCTACTTTCTTTTTATCCGTTCTGAGCGTCGAAGTACGACGCACCGAACTGGGCGAGGCAATTGAAAAGGCTGTGTTCATGCGACGGCACCTTCGATCGTCGGCATCACCACAGCCACAGTCGCCAACCATGCACGGCCTGATACGTCCATCGTGGATTGCCGACTTCTTACAAGGCAATGTCGATGCGTCTACGCGTATTGCGGGGACCGTTATTTTGTTTTGTTTTGTCATCATCGCGCAGTGGCACTTTTTCGGCACCGGGAGCTTGGCTTACGCGGCGAAGCAACTCCTCCACCTGATTACGCCAGGCGCAAAGGGAAACGACAGTCCGTCTTCTTGGGGTAGCAGCTCTCCTCAATTTGCCGAGGTCCATCAAGCACGCAGCCCAGCCTCGTGGCTCCGGCTTCAAGCTCACGAGACGGCAGGCGAGGTCATCAATGTGGTGCGGCCAAGTGCACACAGCTACGTGGCCCGTGTCTACGAGCCGCTTGTCTTTGTGCTCAATGGCGCCGATCGCATGCCAGGCGTATCCGAGCGCAGGTTTCTTCCGGCTGTCTACGACTTTGTCCGCCACCAGTGGAAGCTGTTCATCATTACCATCATTGCCGTTCCAGCTGCTGTGCGCATATTTGTCAATTACCTCCTCTGGACTGACGCGGATGAGGCTAGCGACCACAATGAGCCAGCCAACTGCCCTCACCTCTCCATCAAGTCGCTCGACCAAGGCCACACTCTAGATGTTGCCCTATTGGCGGCATCATCCAACGGCTTGGTGGTCTCAGTCGGGCTCGACCGTCGGATCCGTGTCTGGAATGTGCCCTTTGGATGTGCGAACTATGTGCTCACAGAACAAGATAGCTCAAAGGATGTGCCATTTCCGGTGCTGTCTCTAGCTATCAACGACAGTTCGTCCTGGCTGGCCATCCTATCTACATATATGGTTATGCTTTGGGATCTGGAGAACAGGCGCTGGGCCGCAACTCTTCCTGTCGATTTGTGCGGGCAGAAGCCAGAGGCTTTCTTTTTCGCCCCTGCTCGAAGGCATACGGTGGTGCCCCCAGTTGTGGTAGTACGGCGTAACGGCACATTTTCAGAGCTCTGGGCAGACACCTGTGAGTCAATGGACCACCTGATCTGCAGGAGTCCGCTTCTCTGCGCCGTGCCACTTCACTGTCGCACCTCGGCTGCTGGCTCGATCACCGTCCCGGTTCATTCTGAAGACACAATTTTCATAATCGCGGCCTCGCGCAGCGGCTACATTCATCGCGTCGCTCCGACCAACTACGAGTGGATGTCAGAGTCTAGCGAGCAGCAAACCGGAAAAGACAAATGCCCGCAATCGCTGGTCGCTCTTGCGCCATTCTCTGCGTATCTCGTCGTCTATACGTGGTCTGTAGACCTCGTTGACCTCCAGACATTTGACGTCCTGCACACGTTCAAAACTGCTAAACCGGTCCGGGCACAGTCATTGAGAACCTTGTACTCGAAGAGAAGACAAGGTCCAGCTGACTCGCCGGAGCTTAGCTCTTTCAGCCTCGTGTACGTGAGCGCCGAGACCGGAAACTGTGTCATACAGACGTTTTTGCCGGAGCAGAATGGCGGATCGATCGCCGTACTGTCAAACGACAGTCTCACGGGAATACTTACAAGCTCAGACAGTACGTGCTGCACGTGGGAAGAGTCACGACAGGTGATCCGGGAAATTGCCAACCCAGGAAAGTGGGAAGCTTTGCCCAACGGAAGCATCGTAGGCGTCCGGCGCCAGGGCCGAGCTGTTCCTAACGGCAGAGCAGGCAGCCGCATGGCGACGGGACGTGATGCTGTGGGGCGAACGGGCAGCGGTCTTCGGCGTCGTGGGCTAGATGCTCTTGCTGGGAAAGCATCTGCAGGGCCGATTATGTCAACATGCGTGACAATGACATCGACAGCCGCAAAAGAGCCAGTGAGTAGTCGCGACAGCTGGGAGGCCTGGTCAGTGTGGATCACGCTGGAGGACCGAGACGGCGACGACACTGGCAGCCGGAATTATGTGGCGCAAATGCTGGGGGTGGACCAAGGCGACCTGCTTGTGATGGAGCCAGGTCCAATTGTGCAGCTTGGGGCTGGCACGGTGGCGTTGGGCCTAGGCACGTCAATAAAGATCATCACATTGGGCCATGAGCGGTTCGGCAGCACCGCGGATCTGCTTGGCACGGAAACGAAGCTCATACGAACGAGCAATGCAAGTGGGCGGCGGCGCAAGAACCGGTCTCTCTCTAAAATGCTTTGATGTCTAGGTAGTTATCGGGGGGCGGAACATGCTATAAGACATTGACGACTTAAAATATTTTACGTCCAATGGCGTTCCCATAGACTTCCCCAATTCATACACCCGCAGTGGAACATGGCCACAGCACATGCCGCAGCACAGACTGCCTCTGCAAATCCGGAAAGTACGCCCTCACCGCTTGTTTGGTTGCAACACAATAAAGAGACGACCTGCAAATCGCCGTGAGCCACACCGCCGGGCCACTGGTCTTGCGGCCAAGTGCTGTTCTCGCCGACCACTCCGACGCGTAATACGGCTCGGCAAAAAAAATAATAGAGAGGCTGGTCAATTGGCATCGGTACAAACGAATACACCGAAGAATCGATAGTTATGGATTGCGACCGCCTGGGGAACCCCACTCCCCTGCTCAAAGTATGAAAAGCAAGATACGGAGTACAGAGTACGAGTACTGGATACTGGCGAAATATTTGCACAAGCGTCCAGTTTCTGTTGGATTTTCCCCGCGCATTCTTACGACATTTGCAACAAGCTGTTGGATTGTCTGAGACATGGCCTTTAGGGCTGTCTGTCAGACAGGAACGAGCCGCATTCCAGTGCGAAAGAATTCTCCGTATCGCCACATACCGCTTCCTGTCCCAACGAACGGCCTGCGCCTCGCAGAAGCTATTCGGAGTACTCCGCTGTGTGTCGCGCGTGTCTACTCGTCAATGGAGCATGATGTACGAGTATTAATTAAGAGTTCTCTCCGCCTGCTAGCCAGCCGCACGGCGCGCTGGGAAAAGCCGCACGTCGCACCGTACTCCGCTGCGCACAATAATAACATCGCGTCCCACGCGCTTGTGCGCGTCGTTTTCGCACATGTACGAGTATAGCGTACTCCGTACTCTGCGCCATGTTATTTGCTTTCCTTTTGGGCCTAGCTCGGCGCTCTTTCCATCAATGCACTACCAAACACACCAAAGCTCCTAGGCACTGCGTATCTAGCAGAGTAGCTTGTTCCTTCCACCTCTTGCCTCGTGCTGCCGCTCCCCCTTCTTTTTCTCCTCTTTTTTTGCAGCCTCTCTGGCTTTCTATTTGCTCTCGTCCAAGTCGCCAATCTTTCTTGTTGCCAGCTCCTCGCCGTCTCCCATTCGGCAGCGTTTCCGACACAAACGCGCAAACCATTTGCGGCACCTAAAATACGACTCCCCGTCCATGCCTTCGTCAGGCTGCCGCCCTTTGTCCTCTCCCATAGCCACCGGCCTGCATACTCGCATCCACCCGCCTGTTTGCCGGGATTGCTGCTGCGGAGCAAGTTTACGTACTCATTCTCCGAAGCGGAACACCGGCCAACTAAACCTCTCGTGAGGACATCGCCGCGCAGACAAGTCGCAGACTGCCGCCGCATCCCAGACACGATCTACATGACTTCTCTTCTCCGGCCCTAGTCCTGTTGGTCTTCCTGGCTCCCCCACCGCAACACCGCAAAGCCGTACCACATCCTCCAAGGCCTAGGGGCGTGCGGCCTCGCATAGAAGGCCTGCTGCTACAGGTGCACTCGCCGTATACCTACCTGGATCGGCCCTGCATTGGCTATGCACAGGGCCGAGAAAAGTCAACCGTCCTTACCAGCAAAGCTCACCAGGCCACAGCCCAATCGTCACTTTCCGCTGCCACGACGGCGGGACCAGTCGTCTATGTCTGCTACCCGTTCATACGTTCCTCGCCTGGCATATTTCTTTCTTCTTGTTCGCCGGCTCCTCATCCTGTCGCCGGCTACCTGACAGCGGGTATCCTGTTCTCGGTTCCCCTCTCTTTGCACACTCTGCGTTCTCCGTGGATTACAGGCCACGAGCGCGGCCTTTCTCGTGCTCAGACCCGGCTAACAGGCCTAGTCGGGGAGTGTGCGAATAGTACCGTGTATTGGGCAGCTGAGTCGGGCTGGACGAAACTGGCACCAGTCGTGACAGGCTACGGCCTAGTGCGGCCGCCCTGAGTAGCTCCCAAAACGGCGTACAATTGGCAGCACCGGGTGTGGGAGAAGCACCCTTGACAGCGCATCGTGCAGCTGACCAAAAAAGCTCAAGGAACAGGCCAGCGCAAGGAGCGAGGCGGACGGCGCCGAAGGAGGGCCTTTCCCTTTGTCTGACTGGTCCACCACCAGCAACCAAACTGCCTCCCAACTCCGGACGCAAACAACAAATACCACGCAGCCAGCGCATACAGCCGACGGAACCCTGGGACCTTGAAGCTGCCCCAACACGAACAGCCTTACTGGACCCAGCTGCGTTTCTGCACTTCTTGATCTTCCGTCTTCCCTGCCTGCGACCTGATACTCGCCGTTCGTCACATCTCCTGCACGTCTTGCCCAGGGCCCTGATCTGGCAAGCACAACCTTCATCCACGTCTCCACTACTACGCTCTCCTATAGCTGCGTCGCAAATCCGCCAAACCCCTAAAAGACAGTGGCACGAAGTACCCATCTCGATTGCAGCACCTAACTTGCAAACGGACTTGCCTTGCTCTGTTCTCTGTCAAGGCCTGTTTCTTTCTACACGGTGAGGGAACTCGGTTCGACAACCGAATATAATAACGGCAGTCTAAAATTTGCAGCCCTCTCCTCTCGCCCATTCCCTAAACGCCTGTGCAGTCTGGGGCATCCGGTTTTGTGCTGCACCCCTCCTGTCCCATTGCCATTTCTTTTGCGCCCGCCTCTTCTTCTGTTTACCACTTACGCCGGCTTTACTCGCCCTGTATGTCTTGAGAACGCCAAATTCGCTTCTCGGGTCCAATCTTTCCCCGTGCGTGCATACATTCGCTTTTCTCTACTTGGCCACCGATCGATCACCCATCGCCAATCGCCAATCTCTGCCAGCTCTCGGCCCTTCCCGGCATATTCATTCGACTTGAGCCTCAACCAACCTGGACTTTGTTTCTATTGGGTCGTTCCGCCACTCTTCTTCATCGTTCGCCAGGCTACTGTGGTCACCAATATCCAGTTTCGTCGTTTCGCCTCCGGTCTACATTTGTGCCAGTATCGTCCTTCGGCCCTGTCTACCGCATTGCCATGCCCATAGGACTGCATTCATGAGCCAACCGAAAGCAAAATTTTCAAGCCCGAGCGCTCGCCATCTTTGCCAACTCGCGGCCTGTTTGACGGTGCCAACATTCGTGGGACCTTCTTTATCACCGCTGTTTTTTTTCTCAACCCCTTCCCAACAGCTGGGTATGTTTCAGCAAAAACTCTCTCCGGGTGAATCTTTTGGGGCCTGTATCTGACCTTATATCAGATCCTTGCTCATTGATCTGCTTTTAAATTCCACGATTCGAGCATCATGGCTTCATCGGAGGTCGACCAGAAATTTCTCGGCAGGCTCGCAAAGGCTGTTGAACACGACAATCCATTGCTAGCATCAATGCTGTTTAAAATACTCGGCTTGTCAGTCAACCTTTCCCAGAAACTCGTGCTGGCTCGGAAACAACGCCGGCTTGATTCATCAATATCTCCAGGGACACTTCAACTGTACTTGCACATTTTGTGGCTTTCTCGCGAAGGCCTCAACATGCTTGAGCAATATGTCCTACCGGTCGAAAGCAAAATCGTCGAGCTTACGGTTTTGGCTTACAAGCTTCGGGCTTCTTTCTACCACATTTATGTCCTCTTTTACAACCAACCACCCGTCTCCAGCATGGGTCTTTCAACACCCGAAATTCTCGGCTCATCATCGAATGAACAGACACCACAACGACTCGACAAGGGCAAGTCGGTTGCCAGGGATGAGGATCTGGCCAGTGAGCGAGTATCTCCACAGCTAACTTACTTCCTGGAGGGCGGCCCCGTTGGCCCGCCTCCTGGCTTTGGCCCACAACCTCCCGCCGCATTTCTCCTCGTCCCAAAGGACTATCTTCCTTTGGCAGATGAGTGTTTCAAATATGCCATTGCTCTGTCTGAAAAACTTCTTTGGGGCTCGCACTCGCTGCGCCTGTCTGTCAAGACAGAATACGCCGCATTCCTGTATGAATGCAAGCACGACTTTGACGGCAGCCGCAAGCTGGCCAGAGCTACAATAGCAGACGTTTACAAGGCCTCGGAGGGCATCGACAACGACATGTTCAGCGACGCATGCGAGCTCGTGACCGTGCTTGGAAAGATGATGAGAAGAGGTCTCCACCCAAGCAGCTCGTCCAGAGCAAAAGAACGAGGTCGCACAGACCAGCCCTCTACAGCAACACTGCCACATTCGGTATCCATCCCACCGCGAACAGCCGTTCCACTACCCATTCCGGCTGGCATAGGCGTATCAGATACACAGCCGGTGCGCTCAGACAACCTGCCAGAGTTCATTTAGGTGGACGTTGGCGAGGGGCCCTTTTGGGATTATCCTCTTTCCCGGGTTGTACGATTCTTGGTTTCCTGCACATGCGTTTTTGGTCTTGTGTTCTAGACTGGCTGGGTTGTTTGAATTCTAGGCTGCATTTGCGGGAGTTGTCGGGTGCATTTGGCTTAGCTGTTTTTTATTTTGTTTATTTTATATTTTGATCCCTCTTATTCTGTAATTTGCCTAAATGAAGACTTGCAACCGACAGTGACTGGAGAAGGATTTACATGTCTATGAACTGAATGGCTGTTGTAGCCCTTTGTTTCGCATCGCTGTATCTAGACTATTCTAGTAAATGTTTTGTTGATAACCCGGCAGCAAGAAGTTGGTTTTGTTCATGACTCAAGTTGCCTGTCGGTCGCCAAGCTCTTGTTCTGCTTTGCGCTTGAGAACATCACTGTCTATCATCCGTCCAGTTTCGTTGAAGAATGCAACCTGCAAGTCTCCCCATCTGTCGGTGGTATGCTCTACATACAGACGATCGAGCACAGTCAAGTCCTTTGATGTCCAAATCAGCCGCGAATCGTCCGTGTTCCTAGTACCCTCGTCAACTTTTTTGTTCCAGGAGGAGCCATAATTGTCTCTTCCCGTGCTGCCTTGGCCCCTGAAACGACATTGCCTGTTGTCGGCAGATGTGGTGGTATGGCGCATACCTGGGGTGGAATATAAAGCTAGGATAATACGGAAGGGTGTCGCTGCCAAACCCGAGACTAGTTGAACACGAGAGGACATGTGGAAAAGCTGAATCTCTGGGCAAAGGGGGCGGCATGTCCTATACAGTCAGGATACCGTTATTATTTACGCGGACGCTCTCTTCTTTGTCTGCCGCTATGGCTGCAACTGGGGAAGTATGTGTTCCCTCTTCTCTCCCATTGCCACTGGCGAGGCTTTGACTCTCTGGCGCCGGTGCCATCTTTTGCTTCTTTGCCTTCCCAGTTTTCCTCTTCGCCTCGTCCCTCCCTCTCTTCTCGGGTTTCTTCTTTCGACCTCGACTTCTTCTTCCTATGCCTTCTTGCAGACGTGCAGTTCCGTATCGCTGGCGCTGTCACCGCCAGGCTCGCCGCCCTTAGCGGAGAGTCTCACTCGGTGTCGACATACTAGACATCGCACTGCTCCCTGCCCTTTGTGGTTTATCTTGTTCCTTTTAGCTTTCTTGTTTTGCGAGCAGGAACAGCTGTGGGAATGCAGATGAACACAGCTCTGTTCAGCTGCCGCTGTTGTCGCTCTCATGATCGCCTCTGTGGCAACACATACCCTGCTTCCTTTGATCGCCTTGTTCTCATTGCAGGTCAATAGTTCTGGTGGTACGGCCTCTGGCTTCGTCAACTGTACAGGTTCCTTTGGGAAAGGCACATCTCTTTTCACTTCTACGGCGACTGGGGAGAGCTCGGGCCGCAGTGCCGGTGCCGCCTGTCTATTAGTTTGCTGGATTTGCAGCTTTTTCTGGCGTTTACGGTCCTGTTACCAGAATCGGCCTTCCCCAGGGCAAGCTAAGCGGCCTAAAACGAAGGTCGGAGACATCGCACTGGCTGATGTCGATTTGGGGGGGCATGGCGATAATTGACGATGGTGGTCGTGAGGAAGGACAACTGTAGCGAGAAGATTTGAGTATTCGAGAAACATCTCGAATCGTAGGAGAAAAAAGAATCCTTTTGTCGGGGGATAATCATCAGGTTGCCTGAGTCAGGTTGCCTGACTTAGGTGTGCAGAAATAGTGTCCATGATTAGTTTGCGCAGGGAATCGAGATATTCAATACAGCTGCAAATTCATAACAATGGCCATGAGAATTTGTATACGTACAGATTGGCCGGATAGACGTTACTGGACAAGTCTTCTCGCCAAATTGGCCTAGAGAGCTCCAATAAAAAAGAGCGCCGTTCTTCTCGACACTCAGGTACGAAAGGCCGAACAGCTGGGTAAAAATTAGGTCCATAGAAAAGTAGCTCCTACATGGAAGCTTTGTTCACCGGTACTGGGAATCGAACCCAGAGCCTGAGAATGAGAATCTCGAATGTTAGCCGTTGCACCGGTCGGAGGGGCTTCCGTTGGGTAGTGTCCTGCTATTTCGGTAGAAATGGACCACGGGGAACTGTGGCTCCGTATGAGAAACAGACGTCCCTATAAAGAAAGCCGCGACTGACTCTGCGTCTTGAAGATATTGCCTAAACGGGAAGTTACGATGCAGGTAGTTGCTGCAGTTACCGTATCAACAGAGTAAAATAGAGAGAATTGTTGTGGCTCTAGCCGTACCGGTAGGGCAATGAGAGACTCAGACGGTGCACTACTCCCGTGATAGGCTAAAGGGCTCTATACAAAAGTCTGTGTGCAGGTTGTCTGATTGTCTATGTCTCTACTTTGTTGAGGCAATTTGCCGTACGAGAGGCCTGTGAAAAGGGGCATCGTGGGTCAGTTGTGGCTGGTGGTGCTGCTGCGCCACGTCACGTGCCCACTCCTTCCGGAGGCTCTCGTCCGTACGCCTGGCTGCGTTGCTGGCAACCCACAATTGTAGTCCATACTCTTGACAGATATCCCATCTCAATATTGTGCCCCTTATTACAAAATACTCCGCCTCGCACTGCAACCGAGATCGGTTGAAGTTACTTCGACGTCACTACTGTTTCCTAGTGTATGATGCTACGCCATATGGGAATGGACACGGCTCGTATATCCTCGGCTGAACGAGGCTTTTCGTCCACAAAATGGATACTATCGAAAGCATGGCAGATTCACAGGTGAGAATATGGACGGTAAGAGTATTTTACGTCACTGCCTCGATGACGTGAGTTACCCCCAGATCAATGTTTTGTAGTGGGATCGCCATTTTATTTTGTAAGCGCTATCAAACGTCAACGTCAATAAATGCGGGCAAAATCCCCGTTACTTGATTGGCATTCAATAATTGGCCACCTTGGATTAGCATCGAGTACTTCCTAACATCCGTACGTCATATTGTTTTTTTACGACATCAGAATACGGAACTATGCCTTGACGTCACAGATGCTTTGACGTCACAAACAAGAGAAAACAATGCTACCGCCTTGGTATATAAGGGTGCTGTCTGACCCCCCCAGATCAGTTTGGTTAATCACACCAGAACTACAATCACATTCACCATTAACACTCATCACAATCCAAACTCTCCCAACTTCAAACCATCACCTACAATGGATACTATCAAGCAGGCCGGCAACTTTGTCAGCGACAAGATGAACAGTAGGTGGAAGAACGAGATATTGTGTGCAGGCCAAGGCTAACACCTAACAGGTACCACTTCTGGCATCTCCAAGGAGGCCAACAAGGACATTGCGAAGGATAGCAACCAGTCGCTGGGCTCTCGGTATGTCGGGCTACCCAAAGAGCGGATCTCGTGCGTGACTAACAAAGTTTCGGTACAGCGCCCAGGCTGGCATTGACGCTGTCAAGGACAAGTCCTCGGAGGCAAAGTATGACGCCAGCGCCGAGGCCAACAAGCAGGCCGCTACTCACTAGAGATTCGGCCTGGGCAAGATTCGGACGCAACGGGAACAGTAAATACAGTGATGAACCCGAAAACTGCAGGAATAAAAAATCCTCATAGGTTGCTGCAGTCTAGATAGCAAAACAATTACACCGTCAGGAGTACTTCACTGGCATAACCACATGAAACGATTGCAAGCACAGTCGCCATTAGACTATTCGCACGGAGCAATTTGCTTCATTTCCCACGTGAGGCACCAAATGAAACACTAAACAGTGGAGGCGTCTCAGGCAGCTAAATCATTCTACATCTCCGACATGCAAAGCAAGGCATTGATGGTCACCACCGCGGCGAATGTGGCTTCGGCACTACCAGCCGACCTCTTCGATCTGACGACTCTCATCTCGTTAGCTTCTACAATCGCAATCCTAGCCACGGCTTACGGTGCTTCGCGTCTGGCGCTTCCGGCGACAGCGTCCGCGAGTTGTCGAGGCCTCTTCATCTGGCATGCATTTGACGCTCTCATCCACTTTGCGCTCGAGGGCGGCTATCTGTATCACTGCTTCTTCAGCTGGACTCCGCTTGCCGACCTGACCTATGGCGATTTTGCCGAGAAGCGCTACTACCTGACAGAGCCACATCCGTTCATGGGCCACTCTGACCGGATCTACGGCCCCCAAGCCGACACGGACAACCCCCTTGCGCAGTTATGGATGGTGTACGCCCGCGCCGACCGACGCTGGGCCGGGGCCGACCTTGGCGTGATCAGCCTGGAGCTGCTGACGGTACTGGTGGTCGGTCCGCTGGCCTGCCTGGTGTGCTACGATCTGGCGCGTGGATGGCCGCGGGCCAATATCGTGATGGTGATCATTGCCACGGCAGAGCTGTACGGGGGCTTTATGACATTTTGCCCCGAGTGGCTGACTGGCAACGCCAACCTCAACGGCAGCAACTTCATGTACATGTGGGTGTACTTGGTGTTTTTCAACACGCTGTGGGTCTTTATCCCGCTGTATGTGCTGTACGTGGCTATTGCAGATATATTGGATGCGTTTGCGGCGCGGACGGCCCTGGGAAAGGAAAAAAAGGCGAACTAGGCACAAGAGCTTGCGGCTGGAGAGCAGCCGTGTGGAAGCAAGTATCTTAAAGAGACGCTGCCGTTAGAAGCGGGACTGGTTGACGACGCTTTCATCGCATTTTGACAAGAACTGCTCCTGCTCGGCACCTTTTTTAAAACCATAGCTGGGGCTGCCATGGATTTCAATACTCTCAGCTTGTGGTTTCGATTTTGATGCTGTCAGACAAAGTCAATTACAACTCTAGTGGCCATAAAGCAGATTCCAGTTAGTATCTTACACTGTTTTTCCTTGTTCAAAAGCTGGTCTCTAGCCGCCAAGACCACTATGGGTCTCCCTCCCGGGAAGCAGCGGCCCAGTGGTGTCTCCTTTGTTTTACCGCCGCAAACCCACAAAACAGACGGCACTTTCTACTGAAGCCAGCATCCAATTTGGCAGGCAATAAATACAAAGGCCGCACACCATGAACAGAACCCTGCAACGCCCGGGAAATCGGTCGCAATGATTCTTGGGGCCTTTTCTCCGATTCCAAGAACTCCGTAATGGCGCCGACTGCCCCTTAAAGACGGAGGAGATTTATCATGGCGTTTGATCGCCACAGTATTGTAAGATAGAGGATCATTAGCTCTTTCTTCTACAGGTCAGCCTGCCCTAAGCAGGGTTCTGTCTGCGAAACCCGTAGACGTTACAAAATTGCTTCATCTGCATCACGTTTCAATTCCCCAAACTCGATTCTCTAACCGGAAACCAAGCCTTCCATGCCCCTACTCGAGGCTTCTTGCTCTGCCGCCGCATTGCCCCTGCTCGACCACCACCCAGCATACCATTGCGCCATTGCCTCACCATCGACAATGTTTAACAATGTCGTTCTCTTGCCAAGATCTAGTTATGCGAGATCTCCCTGTCCAACCACAGGCCACAGGCCACAGGCCACAGGCCACAGGCCACAGGCCACAGGCCACAGTCCACAGACCACTCAACACTGACCAATGATGGACCACCGCTTGTGGCCATCGCCAAGGCCGATGACCGTTGAGGCCCCCTCCACATCTGGCTGAATCCTGCACTTTCGTGTCCTGGTCGTCTTGGAGTCTAGGCGGCCTCGAGTCTCTCGTGTTTCTGGCACTGGTCCCTCTCAAATGGTGTTTTTACGAGCCCTTGATTTGGGGCCCAGGCCTCTGACTCTGCGGGAACGACCTAATTCTAAACAAATGTGACGTGCAACTGTGGACGTCCTTCTTCTCTTACTTCACCTACACTCTTCCCAGTCGTTTCCATACCCTTGCGAGCTGCCCGGCTCTTCCGCCGCAAAGATTGGGTCTCTGTCAATTTACTCTCGGGTGGCTCCATCTCTCGACTTCTGCTGTATCCCCCCGTCCCTCCCACCCCCCAGCCAACGGCCGCCCTCCTGCTTTCCCCTCTCTGTTTCTGCCCCCCCGGGCTTGGCCAGCTTGCCTTTCCACTCGTTTTCCACCCCGTAGCATACATCTCTCAACCACATCATAACGACGAGAGTGCCGATTAGATGACTTGACCTACGACACGGCCGGAGAGAAGGCCAACCCGCAATCGGCTGGCTGGTTGCCCTTTGCCCTTTGCCGATCCGTTCGACACCTCTTGACACACTGCAAACAGCACTTGTGCTCACTCCGCCATGGCCGGCCAGCGGATAGGTGCCGCGATTCCCTGGCTGCTGTCACGGGTATCGGAAAACGCGTCGACGGTCTATGAAGCAGCATCATCGGCCAATGCATCATCAACACTAATGGCCAACGATGAGCCCAAGTTCGCTTCCGCAAAGTCCATACGAACATCCACTATCATCCTCGCCTCTTTCAACGCCGTCGCAGCATGTGCAACAGCGTGCGGCATCCTCTACGATACTTACTCGGCCCGCAGGCGGAACAGACAGCGGTTCCGATCGAGGTGAGATACCAAGCTGCGGCCAGAGGACCGGCACAGAGGGACGCTAATTCAGAGATTAGAGCGGCCTCTACCTTCATACAGGCGACGGACATTTACCCGCTGGTCTTGACTCTTGGGATCACTATCCAGGGCGTCGGGTTCACCATTGCCCAGGCACAGGGCCTGCGCAATCTTTTCATGTCGGGCTGCGCAATCGTCGCTCAGTTCGTGTTGCCAGGTACGTCGGCCACAGCAAGCCGGAAAGCCATATAGGAAGAGCACTGCTGACATGCACTGGTAGCCGTGTTTCTTGTTCCCTTCATCCAGCTTGTCTTCTCGCTCGAGGTCATGCTCCGGGCACTGCGCAGAAAGCCCTTTCCCCAACGGCGCAAATACACGGTGACAATCTGCCTCGTCTTGGTGGGCATGCTGGTGCTGGCCAGCTTTCTCATCGCCGACTTTAACCGCCCACCCGATATGTGCCTCGCCTCGCTATTCTGGTTCATCGCAGTCTACGCAAAAGGGAGTTTTGCTGCGATGCTGGGGATTGATCTTGTTCTGGTGTTGTCCCTGATTACTCTCTCAGTGCGGCTTTCGCATAGCATTGAGATCGAGACCTCTGAGCGGGTTGCAGCCTCGCGTATGGTGTACTACCTGGCCCTTGCCATCTTGTCCAACGTGAGTAAGCCGTCGGGGGGGCTGCCATATCCCGTGGCTGGAAACGGCTAACTGTCCCAGACGCTCATCTTGCCGTATTTCTTTTCGCAAGGTATTGCCCTGAAGACCACGTCGGATTCCCAGACATTCGATTGGTCCATGGTTGCGTCCGTGGTGGCCAACGTGTCGGGCCTGACTACTGGGGGCTTGCACTTGTTCCTACGGTCGTCGGTGATCTCGCTGATTGGCCCTCGCGACAAGATGGGCGAATATGACCGGCAGCGGATCAAGAACCAGATCCGGCGATACAACGAGCGCGACCCCAATTTTGCGGGCCATGTTCTAGAACCGGTGGAACGCGCCGTGGATCTGCGGCGCATTCTGAGCGACGCAGGCTCGATCAGTGGCGGTTGCGAAGACAAGGACGAGGAGAGCGGCGTGCGCATTGGTCGCCAGCCGCGGGTAGCAACCAGCTTTACGCCTCAGCCGAACCCACTGCGGTCGAACGCATTCGTTGCCTCCAGCTTTACCATGACACCTGCCATGGCGACATTGGTAGCCGCAACTACTGCTACTGCTGGGGCTGCTGCTGCTGGGGCCACCGTCTGTGTCCCGGAGCAGGCGGGAGGGCTGCAGCGGCCACGTCCGTCGGCGACGCAGCGCCTGGTGTCGGTGCTGTCGATGGCCCCGGCTGCTAGAGTGTCCGCGGCAGCATCCGACGAGAAGCCTCTCTTACTGCTGCCCGCGACAACGTACTCACCACCAATAGCCAGGGCGGCCGCGACGACGCAGGGCAGTAGCCGCTTTGATTTTGGCTCACTGAAGCCGCCTCCTTCCATGAGCAGCCTCATCGCCAGGCGCCATCGCCGGAACTCGTCGCAGGTGTCGACGGCAACGGTGCAAATAGGCCTGCGCCTTTCCAACATTAGAGACATTTGCATGACACCACTTGAAGCACAGACACTGGACAGGAAGGTGTATACGCTCGATGACACAAGCGGGGAGATGACAGCAATGGAAGAATCGCAAAGTACTACGGTACGGCTGTCGGATTCTGCAGCGACTGTGCCGGTCATGCTGTCATCGCCGGCCGCTATTCATATAATACCGCGGCAGCCGAGCCCCACCAAGGCGAGGCAGCCCAGTCCATGCGGCGTGGGCTGTGCCACGCCGCAGCCGCGGAGCAACACACCGGCAGAGCAGAACCGCGGGGACTGGATCTGATCAGACTACAGTTTCCAAGGCTATTTTGCACATCTACGAGACATGGGTTCTTTTTGGTATAGCGTTTTGGGGGCGCGGCGTTGGGCGTATTGGGAGTTGGCAATGCTGCTTTGACAGGATCGAGCGTTCTGGTCCGATGCGGCTAGAAACTCTAAATTCAAATATTCGCTACACCGCTCCTTGTCTCATGCTGTACGTTGTTTCTCCGTAACTCACTCGGACCTCCAGGTCCAAACTCCCGAGGGAGGCACCATGGCTCCATAAAATACACCAAAAGAAACTCCCCCGTCGCCGATGCTTGATTTGATAATGCACATGGTCCTTGGCTTAGGCCCGCTTCGCCGTAGCCTGGGCCTGAAGGGCTCTGCGGGCAGCCTGGTGCAGCTGCCATTTTTCCCATCCAGCCTGCGCAGCGTCTTCTTCCGCGGCAAGGTCACGGATGCGCAGCCAACGGGCGGGTGGCAGGTCGAGAGCCCACTGCAGCAGGCCGGAGCGGCGGGCCAAGGCGGTGGCGACGAACCAGGCGGCGCCGACGACGAGGCCGGCGCCGAAACCGACCAGGACCTGGCGCGTGGTGTGGTAGTGCAGGTAAATGCGACTCCAGGCGATGAGCACGGCCACGGCAAAGACACCCGCGGTGGCGGCAACACGCTCGGCGCGTGACCAGCCAGCGGCCATGGCCGTAGCGGCTTCCGCAGCAGACACGCCAGCACCGGCAGCCGCTGGCGGAGGCGGGTGCGGGCGGCGGCGGCCGCGATAACGCACCAGCAAAAAGAGGGCAATGGTAATGGCCCAGTAGCCGGCAAACTGTGCGTGGGAGCTGGGCATGCCGTAGCCGCGGCGGAAGGGGAGGTGGTAGGTGTCGGCGGTGCCGCCGTAGCTGCCGTAGCTGTCGATGCCGTGGTGCCGGTGATGAGGCCGCTCCTCCTTGATGAGGCGCTTCAGGACGAGGTTGACGGCCTCGCAACCGAGCTGGCCGGCAAAGGCCAGGCCGATCTCGGCCTCGCGCGTGCTCCAGACGAGCGTGGCATAGACGACGCAGAGGCCCTGCGGCAACAGGGCCAGCCAGGCGCACAGGTACGAGATCGGGTCGTTTGGGTTCTGTCGGCGGCGGGACACGTCAGCAACAGGCACAAGGCTACTCGAACCCGATCAGCAAGCAGAAACGCACATAGTAGACATGGGTGATGGAGAGCGACGCCAGCGGCGTCGTGATGTCCATGGCGAGCGGCGCGACGGAATGCTGGGGGCAGAGAGGTTGTGCAGATGTCATAGGCTGCGTGGTAGTTGTCCTTTGCCGCTAGAGCTGGCCATTTTCTGGGGACCTGCATTGTGGCGGTAGTGGCGGTAGTGGCGGTGCACGTGGCGCGATTCACTGTGTCTGTCGGCCTAGCAGAGATCGTACCTGTGCGATGCAGAGAATAACTCGTAGATATAATTACAACAAAAGAAACATCGGCCACCTATGCATCCTCCAACAGCTGCTCGCCTTCGTTGAGCAGGTCCGTCACCTTTTTGAGGTCCTCCACCAGGCTGCGGCCCAGACCGACCAGCAGCAGCTTCTCCGCATTGGCCGGCAGCCCCAGGAACGTGGGCGGCTCGCGCTCCGGCAGGCGCTGAATCCAGGCTAGGCAGTCGGGCAGCGTGGTGCCCGAGGGGACGATGAGCGCATCCGTGTCGGCCTCTGGGTCTGTGCTGCCCCCGTCGCCGGCCAGCAGCAGGCGATGGCCAATGTCGTAGGCGGCCGGGGTCAGCACGCAGCGGACGAGGCGGGCCAGCAGGCGGAAGTCGCCGTCGTCATCAATTTTGCCGCCGTACGTCTCGGTGACGAGGTGGCAGATCATGTCCCAGGGAATGTTCTGCGGCGCAATGTTGGAGCGCTGCCCGGCGGCGACGGCTAGCCAGGTTTCGACGACAAAGGCGCAACACTCGTAGTCGCTGTCGTTGAATTCCCAGAAGCCCTTCCAGCCAAGGGTGGGAGCGTAGCGCAGGCGTTCCTGCACGACGGCGTGCAAAAATGACAGCAGCAGGTAGAGGCGCGTGCGCTCGGCCGGCGGACGGGCACAGCGCGGCGCCAGCGAGGCCAGCGAGTCCTTCATGTTGGCGCGCACGCCGGCCGGCTGCTCGTACAGTAACACGCGCGAGGCGCGCAGAAGGTTGACCGGGATGCGCGGACTGGCCTCCATCGAGAGGAAGAGCCGGAAGTCGGGGTGCGGGTGCAGCGTCTCCATGCGCTTCTCGAGCGACTGCAGCCACGTCGGCGCCAGGTGGACGTTCTTGACCAGCACCCACTCGCCCGACTGCGCTGCGCTGCTGACCGCCTTGTCGGCGCTCGCGAGGCCCTCGGCCGATCCCATGGCAATGTGCGCGCAGCGCGCCGCCGAGCGTGCCGCCAGTCCGTCGACTTTGTACGACGCGTCGAAGCCCGGGCTCGACACGAGCGCCACGGGCCGGGTGGCGGGCACCTGCGCAACGGTCGCACCCAGGTCGTCCACCACGTCAAAGAGGTCGTCGGCGCCAAACACGGCTGCCACAAAACGCTCGGCCGCCGGCACAAAGCGGTCGAGCCGGAAGAGCTTGACGAGCAGCAGCGCCCGCAGCGCCCGGTTGTTGCGAGCCGCCGCCGGGTCGGCGTCGGCGTCGGCATCGTTGTCCGTGTCCGTAGAGTCGGGCAGCTCCGGCACCGCGTTCTCAGCCAGCTCCTCGGAGAGGAACCGGTCCCAGTCGGCCGCGGCAACACCATCGATACGCGTCCGCAGCGCCGGCAGACGGCGGGCAATGGCCATGGCGTCGTCGCGCGTAGCGCCCTCGCCGCCGATCGAAACGTCGCGGCCTGGCGCGCTGTCATCGTCCAGCAGCACGTCCAACAGACTCTTGTCCATGGCATACGGCGACGCCTGCACCAACAGCATGGCCAGCGTGATGCGGTCCTTTTGCAGCAGCCCGAGCGCGCTGCGCTGGAAGGTCGTGACAAACAGGCCGCGCACAATGTAGTTGCGCCGCGCGTCGTAGTCGACGGCCGCACCGGCCGCGCTGCTGGCCGCCTCCCGGGCCGCCGCGGCCCGCGCCAGCACGGCATGGAAGATGTCGAGGAAGTAGTCGAGCGAGAACTGGTAAAAGTGGTGCAGATAGTGCAGCTGCTCCAGCACGGCAAAGACGGCGCTGCACGAGCGTGCCACCACAGCGTACTGGCGGGTGACCGCGTCCACGTCGGCCAGCACGCCCTCGGTGCTGCGCACCTTGGCCGAGATGTCGGCCGCCTCTGTCTTGAGTGTCTCCAGCGTCTCGATCACGTGATCATCGTCCAGAATGTTGCCGCGCGATTCGTTGAGTGCCTGCAGCAGCCGCTTCTCCAGCTGGCGCAGATGCACGTTGAACTCGCCCTGCAGCCGCGTCAGGTTGGACCGCCGCTCGTCCACGTCCGGCCGCTCGGCCCGCAACACCTCGTTGAGCGCCTGCGTGCGCAGGCTGCTCTGCGTCACCGTAAAGTTGACCAGCGTGGTGCGGCTGCAAATGTCGGGTGCGAACGTGGCCGACGGATCACGTGTCGCCAGGTACAGCCGGAAGGCGGGCGAAAAGTCAATCTGCTGCCGGCCGAGTTGAATCAGCACGCGGCCGCCCGTCTTCTGGTACTCCTGGTTCAGCACGTGGTTGAGCAGCGGATCTAGGTGCTCTGCGTCCTGGATCAGGATCGGATTGCCGAACCGCAGCGCACTCTCCAGTTGCTTGGCAAACGAGTCGTCCAGGAAGCTCGTCACCGTCAGCCGCCGACCGCGGCATTCGCGCTGCAGAAACTCCGTCGCCCGTCCCGATGGGTCCACGATCAGCGGGTACCGGTTGAAGCGCCGCAGGATGATCGCATTCTCCGTGCACAGATCGTCTGCCGGCAGCCCGTTGGCCTGCCACCCCAGCCGCTCGTCCGCCGTTGACAAGTACTCCGTCACTGGGTTGTGCGTCTTAGTCGCCACGCCCGACAGCTGCAGCTGCTGCAGCCAGTCGTCCACCATCGCCCGGCGGAACGTCTGGTCGTACAGCCCGCCGTACGCCACAAACGCGGCCGCCACCAGCACGTCGCCCACCAGCGTCCCAATCTGGGTCTCAAACGACCGGCTGCCCTCCTCCCACCGCACCCGCTCCGCCGCCAGGCTGTCCAGCAGCCGCACGCTGCGGTCCACCTTGTGCTGCACCCGGGCCATCTCCGCCTTGATCGCCTGCGTCTCGCTGATCAGGGCCGCGTACTCGGTCTTGTACGTCGCGATGCTCGCCTCCAGCCCCCCAATCGTCTGTTCCACCGCCCGCGCCTGCGCCCGCGTCTCCAGCGCCTGCTCCTCCAGCGCCGCCACCTCCTCGCGCAGCGGCCCGACCCGGTCCAGGATCTCGCCGTAGCTCACCTGCGCCTCCACCCACTGCACCAGCGGCCCGCATGCTTTGCTCGCCCGGTTGACCCGTTCAAACGTGAACTCGGGGTTGGACAGGAACTCGTTGCGCATCTTGACTCGCAGCGCCCGCGTCATCATCCGCTCATTGCTAAAGTTGATGATGCTCGCAATGAAATCATCCCGCCGCACGACCGACTGGATCGCCTTCCAGTCACCGGCCCGGTGGCCCAACAGCGTGCACACCGAGTCCAGAGCCAACCGAACACCCGCCGGCGGCGACGCCATTGCCCGCACCTCGGTCAGCTGCTGCCGCTTGATGTTGCTCACGCTCGCCTTAGCCGCCTCCACTGCCGGCTCCGCGCGCGCCAGGTCCTGCAGCACCGCTTGCCGGCGTGTCGCCACTTCCGCGTCCTGCACCTCTAGTGCCGCCTGGATCTCCAGCGACGTGCTCTTGCGCTGTTCCGCCTCCCGCTGGTCCGCCACCATGCGTTGCAGCTTCTCGTTCGCCTCCGCGTCCTTGCGCTCCAGCTGCGCCTTTTTCGATGCCAGGCTCGCCCGCAGGTCGCGCACCTTGTCCACCGTATCGCGCAGCTTCTCCAGGCCCACGTTCAGGTGCCGCTGCTGCTCCTCTAGATCCTCCCGCTTCTCGCTGTACAACCGCACGTACTGCGCCACCAGGTCCAAAAAGTGCCGCGGCGTCAAAAATGTCGTCCGGCCCTGCTGCCGCCGTAACCGCTCGTTGACCCGCCGCATGGAGTGGTGCACGTACACCATGGCGTTGACCACCGCGTCCCGGTGCGACGCCGGCAGTGTCAGGCCTCCGTACGCGACCGGGATCGAGTCCGGTGCGACGAAGCCCGCGCGGTCCAGGTCCACCGCCGCCGTCAGCTCGTGGGCCACCTGGAAGAGCGCCTGATCCGACCAGTCGCCAAACCAGTTGAGCACGCATCGGTTGAACAGCGCCGGGCTCGTCGCCGCCCGCGAGGACAGCCCGTCGCCGGCTGCCGGCGGGTTCATTGTGAACACTACATGCAAGTTCTTGACAATCTGCCCAGTGAACCACTTGTACAGCTCCTCTTGCGAGTCCAGGTGCAGCCCTTGCCGCTGCGCACCCTCTTTGCACGCCGTCATCAGGGCCGCCAGCTCGTCGCCCTCAAACAGCCCCGGCACCTCGGCGTTGGCCAACAGCGTGTTCATGCGCTCGAGAAAGCCCGCGTCCAGCACGTTGGCCTCGTCCATGATAAAGCACATTTTCTCGCCCTTGGCGCCACACCGCCGCAGCACCTCGCGCAAGTCCTCGTCAAAGTCCTCGGCCGAGTATTTGCCGTGCACCTTGATCTGGAACACCTTGAGGCCGTTCATCCACGCCACGAAGCGCGACAGCGTCGTCTTGCCGCTGCCGCTGACACCAATCAAAATCAGGTGTCCCTGGGGCTGCCGGAATACGCGATCAATTCGCAGCACGTGCTCCAGCACGTCGTTGAATAAGATCAACGGCACATCAACCTCTTCCTCGCAAAAGGTGCGCAGACGCGCCTTGACGAACTCGCGCAGCTGCTCCCGCTCCACCGGCACGTAGTACTTGGACAGCCAGTTGGAGAAGAGGATTGGGCCGCCCAGTGCCCGCTCCTCGTCAATGTTGGGAAACAGCTCTAGCGCGATCCGCCGGACCGCTGCCGTTGTCCACGCACGCTCCTCCTCCGCCACCAGCCGGTCCTGGAACAGCCGCAGCGCCTCGTGCGCCCAGATGCGCACCAGCCCCTCGACGGGCAGCGTCTCCAGCGGCCGAATGGCCTCGTACACGCCGCGTACCCAGCGCGTCAGCTCTCGCGGACTGTAGACATAGTGCGCCTGCATCTGCGGCGTGAAGCGCCGTTGCGACTCGGCGTATAGCCGAACCATGGCCTGCGTCAGCGCCTCGGCATAGCCCCGCAGCGTCGGGATGATCTTGAGCACGGCCGAGTTGAAGGTGCCATAGATCTGCTGCAGCGACTGCTCGCCCGGATAGTCCACCATGATGAGCGGTGCATGGCGCAGGAACCGTGCGGCCAGCGGCGTCCGACCGGCATCCGTGGGCGGGTTACAGGCACCGACGAACTGGATGCGGTCCAGCGTCACCCACGCCTTGTCCGATGTGCGCCAGAACCCGTTGAGCTCGACCAGCTGGCGTAAAAAGGCAATGGCACGCTGTGTGCCGTAGCGGTCGGGTGCCGGCAGGTTGATCTCGTCGCAAAACACCACGAGCCAGCGGCCAATCTGTGTTGGCGACAGCATGACCCCGTTGAGCGTCTTCTTGTACTCGCAGTACTGTTCAAAGCTCTTGATCAGCAGGTCCGGCGTAGTCGCGCTCGAAAAGTTGAGGCCAACGACCTCCATGTTGGGCAGCTTGCGCAGCGCGCTGAATAAGGTCATGGTCTTGCCGGAGCCGGGCGGGCCGCACAACAGCAGTGGCTTGTGCTCGGCCAGCCACGAGTACAAGACGTCCTCGTGGCGTACCGTGTCGAGCGTCGGGATGACCACGTCCGTCTGGGTGATTGAGTGCGTGTTGACCTCGACCGTCGGCACCTGGGCCAGCCACGGCGTCCACTCGGCACGTGGCAGCGACACGTCAAAATCGATGACAGACGACGATGCCTCGGCAGCGGGTGGGGGAGAGCCGAAGCTGGCCAGGCTGACCATGGTGTCGCCAAAGGCCTTGCGGTCATCGAGCGGACAGTCGCCCGTCAGCGCCCACACCAGCGCCAGCAGCAGCTTCTTGGACAGGTATGCCTCGACCTGCTCGGGCTCGAGCGGGAAGTCGGTGTGCTGGGCGTTGAACTCGATCGTGTTGCGCACTGCCTTGTTGAGCAGCGAGAAGAGCGTGTTGAGCGCGCGCGCAGCCGTAAAGTCCATAATGTGGCGGAAAGCTGCCGCGCGTGCCAGCGCCTCAAGCACAAAGTCGTCTGTCGTCAGGTACGTCCGCAGCAGGTCGGCCGCCTGCGCCTGCATGGCAAGCGCCTTGGCAGCGCTCTGACCGGTCGCGACGGCGTCCTCATCCAGGTCCTCAAACGCCACGGCGGCCAGCCGCCCGAGGTAGTTGTCGACGACCATGGCCGGCGTGACCGTGTCCTCGCTGAACCACACCATGCCACAACGCGAGACCGTGGCTAGCGTGGCGTAGCGCAGGTTCTCCACCTCGAACAAGATGCGCACGTTGGCCGGCAGGTTCAGGCGCTCGCCGTTGGGCAGCGTCAGCAACTTGTTGTCGTCCAGCACGCTGTTGAGATTCTCCACCCATTCTGGATCGACGTCGCCGTCAAAGACGATCCAGTGCCTCTTGGTGTCTTCGCCGCGTAAATTGTCGACAATCTTGCGCAGGATGCTCGTAAACAGGCCGTCCGTCCACTCGCGCGTCGTCGCATCGAGGCTGCCATACAGCGCCTCCTTGGACATCACCTTGGAATCAATCACGTGACACACCCCCTCGACCTTTTCCACCTGCTGCAATGCCTCCAGCAGCAGCCGCCAGGCGGTCGATTTGCCCGACCCGGAGCTGCCGACCATCATGACACCGTGGTGGATGTCCTGGATCTGGTATAGCTGCAGCACCTTGGTTAGCCACGTGTCGTTGATCACGAGCTGCCGTTCGGCCGCCAGCCGCCGGACGGCCGCCTCGAGCGCGCCCAGATTGGCGGGCACGTATTCGACGCCTGGGAAGCAGTGCCCCTCGATACTCGCCATCACGGCCACGTCCGCCTTGACTAGTTTGGGCGCAATCGTCTCGCGGATGCTCTGCACCAGGATCTCCGGTTCCACCACGTCCTCCGGGCCGATGACGCTGCCGCTGCCGCCACCGCTGCCGCCACCTCGACTGCCCGTCAGCCGCGCCCGCTTGAGTCCGCCCGAGCTGACGAGCACGCTCTTGAGTGCACGGAGCCCAAAGTCGTAATGCGCCTGCTTCGACAGCTGGGCTGCGCACTGCTCGAAAAAGGGCACGGTCTGCTTCGAGAGCGCCTTGGCCTGTCCAAAGCCCTGCGAGTACAGCATCACCTCGGCAATCAGCTCCTTGTCTGGCTTCGACATGGCCACGCTGCGGAACAGCTTCTTCAGGTTGTCTGGCAGGTTCGACCGGCCCGCATAACCCGGGTTCATGGTGATGAAGATGCCCGTGTTGTCGTTGACGTGCAATTGCCGGCCCACCAACTCGATCTGTGCCTGGTCGTCTTCGGCGCCTTGCCGCAGTCCCAGCTGGATGTTTTGAATCTGCTGCGACACGGCCGACAGGATGCGCTCCTCGAGCCGGTTGAACTCGTCAAAGCAGCCCCAGGCGCCCACCTGGCAGATGCCCAAGAAGATGCGGCCCATGGCCTGGAAGTCAAACGTGTCATCGCAGCAGAACACCAGCGTGAACCGGCCCAACTCCACGCCCAACGCCTTGACCGACTCTGTCTTGCCCGTGCCAGCCGGCCCGTACGGCGAGCCGCCCAGCTGCTGGCACAGCGCCTGCGTCAGGGTCAGGAAGCAGCGGTCCGTCAGCGGCGTGCGCACCAGCCGGTCCGGCACGCCCAGGTATTCGAACCCGTACTGCAGCGTCGCGTTGGCCATCTTGATACGCAGCCGTTGCGCCGCATCGCCCTCATCCGCGTACACGTACCGCATCTGCAGCAGCCACTGGTAGTGCGTCGCTGAACTGGCGCCTGCCTGCGCTAGAGCCTCAATCACATCGCGCTGGTGCACGCACTCTGTGATTAGCTGCTCGCACTTTTTGCGCAGCAGCATCGGCAAGTCGCCCAGCACCAGCGTCGCCAGCAGCCGCAGCACCTGCACCTCGCGCTTAAACAGCGTCTGCAGCGCCGCCGCACCGCCTGCCGCCAACGCTCCCTCCACCGCCGTCGTCCAAACGACCTGCGTCGCCAGCACAACGATCTGGCTCGGAAAGGCGTCTAGGAATTCACGCATCGATGCCTCGTCCACCGTTTCCGCCCCAAACACTGGAGTGTACGCTGTCACTGCGTCCGCTAGCAGCTCTGCTAGCGTCGTCCGCATTCCGCTCTCGAGCAGCGCCAGCCAGTCGTTGATACGCGGTGTCTTGATCAGCGAGATGGCTCGTCGCAGCCGCACTGTCTCGCCCTCCTTGGACGTGAAGCCAGTGATTACCGCCTCCGACTCGTCGTCGCCCATCACCAGGCCCGACAGACCTGCAAACATCTTCTTGAAGTGCTTTGCGATCCGCACCGTGTCGTTGCTGTTGCCAATCATCTCCAGCAGGTCCTCGTCGCCCACAAAGTAGAACCGGGGGAATGACACCCGCTCCTTTTCCAGGTACTCACCCAGCGCCTTTTGAATCTTGTTGAGCAGCTCCGCTAGGCGTTCCAGCGACTTTTGCACGTTTGGAATGTTGAGCACGTCCAGCACGTATGGCTGCTTGTACATCTTCTTCATCACCGCCGAAAACTCGCTGTTGATGTTCTGGAATCGCGACGACTCGATCGGCAGCAGGTGCTTGATGTCCGCGTTGCCCGTGAACACCCCCTCCAGGTACACCCACTGCCGCTGCACGTCGATCCACACATCAAACAGTACGTGCACCCGGTTGAGCTTGTCCTCCCAGCCCGACGCCTCCTCCTCAAACTCCTTGTAGTATGGCGAGTGCTTCATCGCCTGCAGCGAGTTGAGATTCTCGCTGCACTTGGCAAACAGGTCGTCCCAGCCCCGGATCAGCCGGCACTTGTTCTGGTAGTTGACCAGTTCCAGCGCGTAGCTCGTCCACGTCTCCCGCACCTGCTTGAGAAACTCTTCCAGCGCCATTTCGCCCTGCGCCTGCGCAACAATATCCTTGATCACCACTTCCGTTGCCACCAGGTTGAGGTCCCACACGTCGCCCAGCGTCATGGACACCGGTGAGTACCGCTTGCCTGGCCGCAGCTGCTTGTAGATCTTGGTCCAATGCCGGTCCCGCACCGCCTCCGACTTGAGGTCGCCCAGCAGCGGATTCACCCGCACGTACGTCTTAAGCGTGTTCTGGATGTGCTCAAACGCCGCGTACTGCCGCATCCGGCTCGGCATGTCGCGCGTCATCTTGATCAGGTTGTCGATCGCCGACCGGACCTTGCGTGGCTGCACGCTGTTCCACAGCATCTCCCGCTGCTCGTTGAGGTTCTTCCAGATCAGTGTCAGCGACGCCCATACCGACTTGAAGTCCTGCACCTCCTCCAGAATCCCCGCCAGCGACGAGTCTGCCGTCGGCGGCAGGTCTAGCGCCTCCTTGGCCTTGGCCACCATCGCGGCCTCGCCCTGCAGCGTGGTGATTCGGCTCTCAAACATGGCCAGCGTTGCCGTCGCCATCTCAGGCGCAATCGTGCCTGCGACCGGCTTCTCCTCGTTCCACTGCGCCGCAACTTCTGCAATCTTGTCGCCCACAATCTTGTCCTCGGCCGTGATCTTGGCCCGCATCGCGTCGGTTTGGTCCTGCACAATCTTGGCCTTGCGGCTGAGCAGCTCGTTCAGCGAGTTCCACTCGTGATCCACCTGCTGTGCATGCATCCAGTCGTTGGGGAACTGGTACCGCTGCCGCACCAGCGTCGACTCGCCCTGCCGGAACGTTTCAATTTCCGGTGCCCACACCTTGACGTGCCGCTTGCACGCCTGCACAATCGTGATGAACTGCACCGCGTGCGCCGTTGAGTTGACCTCCAGGCTCAGCGTCTCCAGGTCGGTCCGCGCCTTCTCGACTTTGGCGTACACATCCCGCATCCGGCTGCCCAACCGGCCCGCAAACTTGAGCAGGATGTCATGCTGCCACTGGTCGTATTTGGCATTGACCTTGGTCTGAACCTGGTCGTAGTCGATTGTGATGTGGCCAAATGAGCGCCGCACCTCGGTCGTGTCAAAAGTCTGCCGCGTCTTGCGAATCTCCTGCAGCAGTTGCAGCCACCGCTCGAGCTTGTCCCCCAGCAGGTCGTACACTTTTTCCGATTGCAGGTCCCACAGCGACTGGAAGCGCAGCCATTCGTCAACATACGCGCCGATCGACTGCAGCTTCGTCTCGATTGACGTCTGTACACGCAGCAGCACCGTCGTACATTCTGCTGGTAGGTCGTTGAAACGCGCATCCTCCACCACTGCTGTGCCGAGTCGCATATCATAGCTGGTAGCCTTTATCTTGCGCAGATTGCACGCCACGCCCAGCCATCCCTGAAGCCGCAGGTACCACTTGGCACGCGCAAACTCCAGCGGCGGGTCCAAGTAGATGAGCTGGTTACGCATCGTCACCTCGTGGATAAGCTGCTTCATCGTCGGTACGTCGCTGGGCGCCGCGTCTGCTGCCACTGCAGTAGACTTCTGACGCTCGGCCACGTTACTCCCACCGCCAAAGCCATTCCCAAATGCCGACTTTGCCTTGCCTGCCTCGATCACCTCGTCGTTTTCGAAAGCCTCGATCCAGGCTAGGATGGCACATTGCAGTCGCATTAGCAGCGTCGTCTTGATCTGGCGATTCATGCCCTCGACCCAGAAGTCCAGGTTCGCATACTGCTGTAGGTTCAGCTGATCGACGGCCTCTTGAATCGCCAAAAGTCGAGACTGAAATGCAGAGGCCTCGTAGGGGCATGTCGCCAGCTCCCGCAGCGATTTCTGAATCGTGGCGTGGTAGGTCGTGAGCGTCGACGTCTTTGTCTGCAGAAGTGACACGGCGGCAGCAATCTCACGCACAAACAGTACGTGGCGACTCTCGCCGCCCTTGAGGCGGTCGATCGAACCCGTGCTTGCCATATGCGGTAGGCCGCGCAGATGCACCTCATAGCTCTTTACAAACGATTCCCAACGCAGCGGAACGCCCTTTGCCACCAGCACATAGACATCGTTGCGGTGTCCGTTGAGCAGCATGGACACCTCGGGCATCTCGTCAATCGCACGCAGCGTCTGTGCAAAAGTGCGCGTACTCTCCATCAGGCTGACCGCATACGGATACACGCGCTTGGCGTCCTTGGCCACAGTCGTGACAACGTGCGGCACGGAAAAGTTCAGCCAGATGAGGTTGCGCGTCTCTTTGAAGAGGGCAATGACCTGGGGATCAAAATTGACGCCAAGCTCCAGTTTGTTGCCTGCGGCGCGCACGCGCTTGATGCTAAACAGCAGTCCGGCGATAGACTCTTCTCGGTGCATCGTGTCCCGGGCCCAAGCTTCAAAAATGGGAGCCGTCTTCAGCTTCTTGCGGAACTGGATGCTCTCGTTCTGCAGTTTCTGGCCTTCGGCGTGCAGTGCCCAATCCGCGCCCAGAACGTCCTCGACCTTTTTCATGTAATTGTCCAACTGGCGCTCGATCTGCCGGGCCCAGATTATGGCACCGGACACTGGCGGCAGGTCGTGCAACGTAGCCATAGCATGCGCCTCCGAGTGACCATATTGCTGCTTGAAGCGCTCGTGGAGCGCTGCAATGGCCTGTTTGACATTGTCAATCAGCTGCGTCTGGTACTCGGCAATGGCGCCCCGGATTTTGGGCCGCACGAAGAGGGCGTTGAACTTGGAGAAGACGCGGAACATCTCATTGGCGTTCTTTGCCGTCGCCAGGCGGTCTCGCAGACGGGCAATGATCGAGTTCTCGACACGTGCCGTCCGCTCATTGTACGCATTCTCTGCGCGCGCCCACTTTGCCGTGCCCTCGGGCGTCACGTCCAACAGATCGACATTGCGCAGGGCCTCCCAAGCCTGGCGGACCTCCTCGACGGCATCCACGTCGCCCGTCTCTTCAAAGGTGCTATTGCCCGTTCCGTTCACGCCAGTAGCGCCTTTGTTCCCGTTGGCAGCCTTCGCATTGCTGCTATCGGCGCCGTCGCTGCCGGCAGCGTTGGCGCCCGTGGGGCCGAGGACAGTGACAATCGTCCGCTGCAGCTGCTCGTGGTTCTCGCGGAACGTCTGAATATACTTGAGTCGTGCCTGCAGCTGGGCGTGGCGCGGAGTGATCTTGATGGGGATGAACTTGTCATTGCGGCGCCGCGTCACCTCACGGGCAACGTTCGTGAACTCCTTGATGTTATCATCCCACGCGCGGAAAATATCGTTTGTAGCGTTCATGACCCGGTTGAATTCTGCATAATCCAGATCCACCAACTCGGTGCCCGGCAGCAGTCGGTGCATAGTGTCGTCTAGGTCGCTTGAGATGGACTCGACGAGGGCGAGTGCGCGCCGGATCGGATACGGACAGATGCGCAGCTTCTTGTTGAGGTGGCTGAAGATTTGCACAATCGAGTCCTCGATTTTGGCTAGGGTCGTGGCCGAGAGCAGTTCGTCCAGAGGGAAGTCGCGCATGAGCTGATTGTATTTCTGTACACGCTCCATGGCCTCCTTCAGGCCCGTATCCGCGACAAAGCTGACCGTAGCTTGGAAGCGCTTTGCGTGCTTGAGAATGTCCAGTGTCAGAGAAACACCATCTCCGCGCAGCTGGGCCTCTATGCGCTCCAAGGCCGACTCCATGGACAGCCAATAGTTGATCTCTTGGTTGGCTGTTCCCGTGGTCGGATCTTGAGTCATCTTGGTCACGACCTGGATGGATTTGATCCACGTGTTGACCGTGGCCTGCAGGCTGTTGAGGAGGGCGGTGTCCTGGGTGACGCCTGGCGGCAGTTGGTCAAAAGAGGGTCGCGAGTTGTGTACGGTGGCGTCATTAAGGGCATTCTGCACAATGGGCGGAAAGGGCAGGACAACCTCGGGGATCTCAACATTCTGTTGCAGGTGCGCCAAACTGAGTTCGAGCTCCGTCCACCGCTTCTTCGTGACGGGAACGCCCGTCTTGGCTTCCAGGTCCGCACGGCCACGGCTGGTACCGTTGGGCACAACCGCACCCGCGGCCGGTTTCGTGCTCGCGTCAAAGTAGGGAGCCAGACCGTTGTGCAGGTACAGCTGTAGAATCTCAAAGGGCGAAGTCGAGAGGCCTTGTTCGCCAGCCGTTGCTGCCAGATAAGCAGGGCCAGGGAGATTGAGCATCTGCACCTGTGACGTGAGGGGCACATTCGGATCGAGCGGCTGCGGGCGTTTGAGTAGGACGAGAAACGCCACGGTGGTCGTTTCGGCGGACAGATCGGGGGCCAGCGTGAACTGGTGCTGAGGTTGCGGTATTCCGTTTGGGTCGTCTATCCGGGTGGCAATCACATCTTTCTGGATGTAAAGCGAGACGACCTGGGGTTCGTGGGCGAAGCGGGAACATCGTTGTACAGTGTCGGCATATCGTAGCTTCGAAAGCAGGCTGCCAGGAGACTCCAGCTCCTCGCGGGTGGCGCCCAGAGCAGCCTCGAGAACGGCCGCGAGATGTTTGATGACGCGAGCCGGATCGACGTAGGAAGGGGTTGCCGTAGAGACAGTGGCGGCGGTTGCGGAAGCACCGACACTGGAGGAGCCGATCCCGTTGAGGCCGGAGGCGCCGACGACAGAGGAGGGGGCCACGATCTCCATGATCGTAGCCTAGAATCAGATATTCGGTTTTCGTTGGAAGGCTGATCTATCTCTTCATGCAAGAAACATTGTAGGGCGAAAAGTGGGTATCAGCAGGTCAAGAAAAGAAGGCTGGTTGCTGCCTTGTATTAAAAAGGGTACGCTGGAGAGCAAAGGAAGAAACGAAGAAACGGAGAGGAGGGAAAGTGTAAGCCAAGATTTTGCGCGACAGAACGCGTTTTGGCGAGATACCTATTTCGTTGGGCGTCGGGCCGTTTTCTGCCCGAGTAAATGGTGCAGGAAAGCAAGGGAGAGCTAGAATGCTGTAAAAAAAAGCAGCGTATTGTTTGCCAGGTTCGTTTCTAGTTGCAGTTGCCCAGTTCCTCGTTTCTTCGCACTGCACAGCGTTGCGGTGTTCCAAAGGGGTACGAATAGCAATGAGAGATTGAAAATGAAAGGACGCGATCAAACGGTGGCCACCCCTGTCGCGTCGACACTGTGTCAGGAGGCCACAAGGCAGAACAAGAAAGTTATGGGCCGCGTGGCGCGCGCCCGTTTCGTCTTTCGCTGATAGCCATCGCATAAACGGTATACGCTTAAGCACATGCTCCAGGGTGACTGCCGCTGAAGAGACAAATAAGGCTAGTAGCAGCCATGGATGCGCCGCGGAGGACTTAGTGTGTCGCCTTCTGCGGCGTGGCCCGTACCACGCACCGGTCTCACACGGACAGGCAAAGAAAGCACAATACTTTGCTGGAAATGGGCATGCAAACACATATTCTATGAATATGGCCACCGTGAAGTACCTTTAACCACCAAACAAGCAAAACTACTTTCCTGATGCCAGCTCCAATCGTATATTTATCATCATGTCCAAGGTCGCGAAATGGTTGCATGGCCCGCTCCAAAATCAATCTCATTCCCTCTGCAGGAAAAAAAAACCAACCGACCCTATCCAAAATCCAACCAAATACGCAAAAAGCACTAGGGGACCTGCTGAGTGCTGTCCCGTTGACGCCGGCCAATTGTCGTGAAACCAAGAAACCAAGAGAATCGAATACACCAAAAACACCGCCAAACCATAGAAACACACCTCCCCCCCTAACCCAATCTCGGTTTTGATATCCCTCTGTGCGTTATGGCAGAATTAACAGGATGAGCGTCTGAAAACTCGGGCAGACCGGGCAATCCCGGCTATCCTGACACCAGAATCAAGGCAATTCAAGTATGGCCCGGTCCTCTCTACCGTATCTTCCCACAGCCGTTATCATTATCATGAACAGCGCCGATACCAACCTGTGGCATTCAACACAGCCACAGCCTGTCGCCAGCCAGGCTTGGACAGCCCCGAAGGTATTTTCCCATTATGTTGCCGTATTAGAAGACTCGCCACTTCCCTCATTGGTGTCCGACAACCTCTCGCGTTGTAATATAACACGCTGGTTACATATGTCGATGAACATTTCAAAGCGTTGGATAACGCGGTCTTTCTCTTGCAACTTCTGTTTGAGATCATCGATCTCCTTTTGCTTTTCCTCTGAGATCTTGTTCAAGTCTTCGCGCGCCCTGGCCAGCTCACGGCGCAAGTCGGCACGGATGCGCTCCTCGGCCGTGAGCTGCGGCTTGCTGTAAATTGTCGGCAGGGTGTCGGCTACGCTAGGTGCCACTGCCTTCTGCGGGTTGCGGGTGATGGCTGCGCGGGCGTTGTATATATCGCGCGGGAGGAGCGGGATGTGTGGGTTCTCTGTATGTAGTATTTCCAGTGTTTCACTCGCGCCGATACCTGCAAACAAGTTAGAACAACCAGTGTTCTCTGCACGTTCTAGGTTCAGGGGAGATGGGCACGCACCATCGTCCTTAAGTGCCTTCACGGCCGCCACCATTCGGCTATCGAGCTTTCGTGCTGCGGGGTGCAGTATGGGACTTTCGCTGGGCCCATGGTTGTGCTGCAGGTGCTGCAGGTCCGGCCGGTAGCGCACTGTCCATTGCGTGCGCTGCTCAATGGCAAAAAAACCAAACTGACAGTCGCACTTGCGCGATGACGTCTTGCGTTTCCGCTGCTCGGGACTGACTCGCCTCGGTGGCTTTCCTGACCGGTCGCACACAAACAGGACCTTTTTCAGGCCGGGGACCGTCTTCTTGGACCGCCCAATCACCACTGCATACCCTACCGATGTGCAGTATGACAGCACAAACTTGTGGACTGCCTCGAGAGTAGGAAAGCTACCGCCCTCGGGTGGCGCAGACATCAGCGCGCCCATCGGCCGCCGAGGCAGGAATGGAACTTTGGCATTCTTGCCCTTGTCGTCCTGGCCATCCCCCGCCTCATTGGGAGGGCTTTCCACATCCATCTCATCGTCGACCTGGGCATCCTGGGATAGTGCCACGGCATCCGGCTTTGGTGGTGGTGGTGTCGGCGAAGCTTGATGGTGGATCTGGGTGGCCTTCTGTACCTGTATCTGAGCTTGTTGAGCTTGTTGCGCTTGTTGCGCTTGCTGGGCCTGATGGTGCTGGGCCTGCTGTGCCTTTTGGGCCTGTTGAGACTGTGACTTTTGGGCCTTTTGCACCTGCTGAGCCTGATGCATATGCTGGGCCTGCTGGGCCTGCTGGGCCTGCTGTTGCTGAAGTTGCTGAATGGGTGGCACCTGCTGTTGCTGGACCTGTTGGGCCTTTTGGAGTTGTTGTGTTGGAGGTATGGGGGATTGCGAGAGCGTCTGGGCCTGAATGGTCGTTGGTGGGGGTTGAGAGTGTTGTGGCATCTGTGGCAGCGATGGGTGTTGTGGATGCTGTTGCTGATGTTGCTGGTGTTGCGGGTGCTGGGCTTGCTGCGGATGTTGTGGGTGCTGGGCGTGCTGCACGTGTTGTGGAAGTTGCGGATGCTGTGGGTGCTGAGCATGTTGCGGATGCTGTTGAGAATGCTGCGGATGCTGAGGATGCTGCGGATGTTGCGAGTGTTGTGGGTGTTGTGGGTGTTGTGGGTGTTGTGGGTGTTGTGGGTGTTGTGGGTGTTGTGGGTGTTGCTGGTGTTGAAGATGCTGAGGGTGCTGCTGGTGCTGTGCGTGCTGTTGGTGCTGTTGGGGATGCTGTTGATGTTGCTGAAGCTGCTGCTGGTGTTGGTGTTGCTGGTGCTGTGACAATTGCTGGTGCTGTGGGTGTTGGGGGTGTTGCGGTTGTTGCTGGCGCTGCTGCTGGGCCATCAAGGAGGCATCATTTTGCTGCACGGGGTGTCCCATTGTCTGATTGAGGGCCTGGGCAAGGTACGCGGCAGGGGGGGCCTGCTGCATCTGGCGATTCCGTGGCACGGTAGCCGCGACCTGCGGAGGCGACGGGCGAGCGCCGGCATTCTGAAGTCCGGGGACAGCCTGGAGCGGAGGCGGTGCCGAGCCGGAGAAGAGGTGGTGGGGATATGGCGAGGGTGTCTGCTGGGACGGATGGAAGCCCTGGTAGGGCGAGGCATGCGAGAGGCTCGCAGGCGGCGGCTTGTTCGGCTGAGCATTGGTGTGCTGCTGGAAGCCGCGCCTCAACCCATTAACGTTGCCGAAAGAGAGGCTGTTGGACATGGTTCGGGAGGATGGGGAGAGGGGAGGGGGACGGGAAGAGGGGGGGGGGGGGGGGGGGGTGTGCGGAGGGGGGCGGGAAGAAGGGTAGGCACAACGTCTACAACACGTGTGCGAACCGAGAAGCAAAAAGAGCGATGGGAAGCGAAACAGGTGACGGAAAAAGAGGTACAAAGACAAGGCGGGAAAAGCACTGATGGAAGGGGCCCTGTCTCTGGTCACGACGCCCTAGCCAGGATGCTGCGTTGGATTGAAGGACTCGATGACTGGGAAAAATGACGAAAGGGTTTAATCGACTCTCATATCTTCATATGCTGCAGAGATTCGCTGAACCCGTTGAACCCTGGACCCCTTGCTGGCGGTGTTTGCACCAAAATGACCAAACCGGGCGGGCGTGTGGATAGATGACGAGAAGCGGGAGGGAGTGGACTGAAGAATCAGGAGGGAGGGCGGTCGTAGTGGAGGGAGGAGAAGGCAAGGCAAGGGCACAAACAAACCAGGTAAAGAGCGGAGGCGGACAGAGCCAGGGTGCAGTTGGCTGGGCGAGACAAAAGAAAAGTCAGCAGAGCCAGGCAGCCAGGCAGCCAGGCATAAGCCAGACAGTGCTGTCACTGAAAAGCACGGTGCTATGTCCCGACGATTGGGTGGGTGCCGCAACGCAACTTGCAATTTACCTGGACTGCCGAGCCGCTATGCACAGTGTGTGCTATCTGCGCCACGGCCAGATCCATTCCAAGTCACTGGCCTAACCTTGAGGGGAAATTGGCCTCATTTTCGGGCCACAGCATAATATCAACAAACCAGAATTGGACGCGCCTCTGTGCAACTCTTTAGCGCTAGCCAGCCGGCTTATTATAAATGGATTAGTGTATGGGTCGTATTAAAATACGAAGTACTTTGTACTCCGTATTACAGAGTATTTTCGACACCGAAGGAAAAATGTCACAGGCGTACGATATAAACATCAGGGCTCACAGGGCAAAATACGTACAATGTGTAACAAGCTCGAATCACCAAGTGCCTAATAGCTCATGCATCGCATTCACCTGTATGGTCGACGAGACGCGATGCCTTGTGCTCCTCTTGTCTTGCCATTGCTTCATCTAAGTAGATGTGTATCTTGATTCTTCACCACGCGATAACCAGCGTTGATACTACAATTCTTAAAAAGTATATTTGTGTCCTCTGTACTGCAACGACGTGGTACAGTTCAGTGTGCCCAATTGCCAAAATCCAGCTTGATGAGCAGCCGGTCGAGCCCGCCAATTCGTCGCGGCACGTATGTCTCTGCTGCCCGCGGGCCCAGCTCCAACCAGCCTGCATCAGCATCTCTGTCCAGAAGGTCATCGTTGCCATCGCCATCCTCGTCTTCGTTGTTCACCCCGTCCAGCTCGCGTAGAACTTCTACAGCCGAGCCCACACCCTGCCGCACGGCTAGCTCGGCTACTGGCAGTGCATCGACCACGTCACTCTGCTCACGGTCGAGGTCAACAAGCGCGTCCACCACCCCCGCGTCTGCCTCCAGATCCAGCGCCGCCCAAAGCGCGTGCAATCGTTGCACCAGCGCCACCAGTTGGTCCATCGCCACCAACACCGAGTAAAGAGCGTCCGTCCAGGTATCACGGCCCAGCAAGAGCCCTCGCAGCAGCCGCCGCAAGTAATGCCTGTGGGCGGTGGCCAATGTCTGTGGGTCGTGGGACGCGGCGGATGCTCCCTGTGTTGTGGGTTGGTCTCCTGCCAGGCCCTCTGCTAGCCAGATATCCTCGTCCTCGTCATTCTCGTCATCTCCGTTGCCATCCTCGTCGTGTCTATGGCTCGGTCCTTGTCCCAGTCCCGGCTGTTTCTTTCGTGGCTCGTCCTTACCCATCACTAGCCACTGCTGAAATCCCTCCCACAACTCCACCACCACCTCGGACTGCAGGTAGCTTTCGATTTCAGACAGGAAGAAAATGGCTGCGCTGCTCGTCGCCCACATGCTGCGCAGTGCATTCGCCCGCATCGTGAAGCGTTCACGGAGCATTCGCACGTGAGCAAGGCCGCCGCTGCTGTACGGCGGTCCCGGGGGCGGGGGGTGGTGCCGTCTTAGCGACGTCAGTTTCCACAGACCGGTCAGGCGGACGTGGGCGCGGCGGATCGACAAAAGATATGCGTGGACCGAGGCATAGGCTTGGAGGTCGGCAGGACTAAGGACAAGGTCCAGCGGGTACGGCACTTGCAACGCTAGGGTGACAGGGACCGAGAACAGCAGGTTCCGGAATGGTGTAGAGGCAATGGATGGTGTGCTCTGCTGTGGTGTGGGCACCCGCCCGCTAGACGACGTAGGCCGCTGGATTGTCAAGCGCAGCGCCTCGCGCGCCAGCTCCAGCCCCTCGTCTTCGTCCTCGCCGTCGACGTCGGCGTGCCGGCTGCTGGCCTGCATGGCGCCCAGCGTAGCCCACGTGCGGGAGAGCACGGCAGCTACCTCACCTTCCTTGACCATAACCGCATTCATGCCACGCAGTCCGCTGGCTGTGGTCGTGTTGGATACCAGATGGCCCACCTGCTGCCAACGGCTGCGCATAGCAGCGTCAGCCTGCTCGACAAGCGCAATGGCAAATTCGCCTCGACCCAAGAGGAAAAAGTCGCGCAGCAGCTGGAGCATCTCGGCCACCTTGGCCGGCGGCAGTAGGCGGTACAGGGCAGTGCGTGACAGCACATCCCGGATGCGGGCAATAGCCCGCGAAAACGAAGCGCCATCCAACGGATACGTGAGCCTTGCCAGCTCCTGCAGTTGGCTGGACAGACGATGGTCTTGCAGACTGTTCATACAATCGGTCGCCATAATCGTGCCGTCGCTGTGCTTGTTTTTGTGACCGCCGGCATGCTGGCTTGTCGCGGTCGCGCCGCGCATGTGGACAAGCGAGCGGCCAACGGAGAGCATAGAAGCGGCTGTCGCTGTCGTGACAAAAGAGGGCAGGAGTCGTGCCACGCACGTATATTCCACCGTGGTAGAGGACATCTCGGCAGTGACAGCCTGCTGCTGCACAAAAAAGTCATCGCCTCCAAAGCTCGGCAGCCGCCCGTACAGAGTCCAAGCCGATACCTGTTTGAGCCAGGCCATCTCGGCCACACGCACAAGGGTGGATGCTGTAGCTTCGACATCCTCGTAGCCTGTCTGCAGCTCGCCACGCAGACGGTCAATCAGCTGCGCGCCGGACGGCAGTTGCGGCTGCCGGTCAGAGGACGCGGGAAGAATATACTGTGCCAGCTCCCACAACCAGTCAAGCCGCCGCGGCCAGCCGGAAAACTCGGCCGCCACGGCGGTCAGGGGGACAATATCGTAGGCGCCGACGAGAGCGGGATCGCGGCGCAAGATGGTCGCTTCGACGGACAGCACCGCTTGTTGGAAGGCGACCAAATGCACCGACTCAATGGCAGCGCCCACAGCGCGACATGCCACAGATGGGTGCTGGGCAACAATGCGCACAGACTGTGCGCGCAGACGGATGTGCAAGTCGCTCAGGTGGACGAGGTCGGCTAGCAGCGCGCGCTCTGAAGGTGAGAGAGTGGTTGAAAGACCGTGATCGGAGCCGTCCGAGACATGGTCGGCGTAGAGCAATGGTGACCGGTGGCCGGACAATGACAGGAGGATTTCGTGTAGCATGGCGTCGGCCTGGCGGTCAGTCGTGTCGGAGGATATTTTGGTAGAGAGGATCAGGAGGGACTTGCCAGAGCCAGTCATGGATGTCGTGGGCGAGCAGGATCAGGCAGCCAAGCAGCTCGAGACGACACATGAAGACGGAAATTCGGTTGTTTCTAGGTGGTTTCCAGGTTTCGGTTGTTTCCGCGCGCACGAGCCGAGGACGGCCATCCAAGAGTCAGTCTCGGAAGCAACAGCATGATGCAGTCGCGGCGGTCACGGGACCAGAATTAACGAGCCGCGACGCGTCCTTAGCGTTGTTCTGCCGTAAAATAGTGATCATTGCTTCATTATACGGACTACTTACAGCGCTATGATACGGAGTGCGGAAATGGCAAATACAGAGAATATAATCGTAAACGCAGAATTAACTAGTATCAGGTACCTCGATGCATCTGCGCTCACCGCCGCCGGTATGGATTCTTGTCGGAAAAGTTGGCCGCCGAACGGCTGTTGCTGCTGGTCGGTCCCCCGCCCTCGGCATATCCCGACACACTGCCATGGACGCTGCCGCTGCTGCTCTGCCGGCTGATGATGCTGCTCCTGGGTGTCTCCGATCCCTTGCTGTCGCTACTGCCGGCGCCGCTGCCGCTGCCGCTGCCGCTGTCACCGCCCACAATCAGGTCTCCGCCGCCCGGCACGTGGCCCACCACCATGCCCTTGGCCACGCTTTTGATAATAGCGCGGCGCGAGACGCCTGTGACGTCAATGTAGACCAACCCAACATTCTTGATGCCAGAGCTGATGTGCCGAGTCACCTCGCCCGCCTCATTCCCCCATTTGTGCGTGGCCACAGTTGTGGCCGCGGCCGAAGACGAGTCCAGCAGCTGCTTTCCGGCCTGCTCGATACCGTCGGCCACGGTAGAAAAGGCCATGAGGCTCTTGTTGAGCAGGCCTGGTTTGAAGTTGTCAATATACTCGCCATCGGGGCCATAGCCCGTGGCCGATGACCCACGGCTGAGGCGTGGCCGACCGCCGTCGCCGTCTCGAGTGACCTTGTGGCCGGCCAGCGAGGCGCCCAGATTCTGCGCCACCTTGCCGACCTGGCCGACTGCCTTGGCCGAGAGGCTGGCCGCACCAGACGACAGCGTGTTGATGCGCCGTATGTGTTCGTGCGTGGTTGGCTTGAACGTGATGGGCTTGTTGGACGGCTCGGCTTTGCGCGCAAAGTTATCGGCCTGGCTCTGCAGCGTCCTCGAGACCACCTCGGACGTGGCCACAATGAGCCGGGAGGCCGCCACTGCATTGGTCACCAGCGTCGACTTTTTGTATGCTGGGTGCAGTGCCTGAACGTCCTCACGCGCCGCCGGCGCCACCGAGATACTGGGGATGGCGTCAGTAGGCAGTGTGATCTCCACGGGTTCTGTCCTGTCAGCAGAGGTCATGGGAAGACGGGCGGGATGAAACACACCTTTTGACCCGGGCGTCAGCGCCTTGTCCTCAATCACCTGGAAGCCCTCGCCAAGCTCGCCAATAACACTGCCGTCCTCCTCATCGATCAACACAATTTGCCCGCCGCTACAAGAACTATGGCTGCCGGCAGCGTAGGCCTCGCCTGGCTTGAAGGCAGCCGGATTGTAGGGCGGTAGATCTTCCGTCACCGTCGAGCGGCTAAAGGACCGTGACGAGGACGAGCGGTGCTTCTCGTCGTGGTGCCGGTGCTGTCGCGAGGACGAACGGCTAGGAGAGCCGCCCGCGCTCTTGGAGCCCCCGCTACTGACAGAAGTTTCTCTCGCAGTCGCCGCCGCAGATGGCGGTGGCGCTGGCACCGGACGATACGGCGCACCCTTCTTGATCTTGGGCGGCGGCGCGCGCTCGAGAAAAGCGGTACACTGGGCTAGGATGGTCTCAAAGGTGTCGACGTCCTCCTGTAGACCCTTGCGGCTACCGACTAGCGGGAACTCGATGCGCGTAAAGACGCCGCTATTGCGGCCAAGATCCCAACGCGGGATCAGGTAGCTAGAGGGCGGCTGGTGGTAGATCTGGGTGGTGGCTGGCAGTGGCAGGTCGAGCTCGGGTGGCAGGTGGAGGTGAAGGTAGAAATCCTCCTCCTGTGGGTTACTGCCGGGGCCAGCGTCGATGGAAAGGTCGGAAAAAGGCGATGCCGTAGGAACCATGAGGAGCGACAGTGTCTGCGGCCCAGCCGGCGTCAGCGATTCCTCGACGCCGTTTGCGATGTGGTAAGCCGAGACGCCCGGTATGGCGTATAGCAACTTTGGGTCCTGCAGCTCTGTCAGCATACGCCGGGGGGGCACCGACACCTGATATTCCAGAAGAAGCCGGACAGAGAGCGCGAACGTACATTGAGACTCGAGGCCATCTTCTGCTTGCGAGGCGGGGTAAGTCAAGAGAAGAGAGACCTGCGGTTTCAGCACAAATAAACGCCAACCAAATTTTGGAAATTTCGGCCCCCCAAAAACGATGTTGAGAGTGGTAAGAGAGTGAAGAGCTTCGAGTGTTGAAAATGAGAGCGACAGGAGAGGAAATAAAGAGTTAGCATCGCAAACATCAAGATCGCCAAGCGCCACACACTCGGATTTCGCGCGCGTAGCGGTGTTTTAGACAGCCCCCGGCGCTTAAAGACGGCCGTTGTTTGGGGGTCGCAGGGCTGCCTCCCAGCCTGAGCCCAGCCACGGGCAAGAGACTTCATTGGGTGACGGGCCCGGGCCCCATTACGGCCAGCCAAGACAGGTAGGTAGTGTTTTGCCAAGACAGCCATTCTGGCATAGCCTCCTTGTCCCAGCGTCGTCGACCCTCCTTTGGCTGGCGGATGCTTCTCGGCAGAAACACCCTGTAGCTTCCTCTGCCGTGAAAATTTGCGATAGTTGAGAAAATGCCGTTTTCTGGGCGGTACAGGCCTTGGACGCGGCCGGCTTGTTAGTCATCCCGCCGCCGATATTGGCCACCCAGCTTGTCCTGGTCGGAAATGTGCATCCCACAGCGACTGGCCATATCACGAGTTTGGGGTAGCAGTGGCCGAACTGCGACATGCAGCCGGCCGCCGCTCGGCAAACTGTTTATTGTTAAGACGTGCGACGCGGTTGGCTAGACGGCCGAATAACAGCACAGACGCTTCAGTAAATATGGCGCCACCTATTTTTGTCCTGCTGTTTGCACGAGCTCGTCGGTGAAAGATGCGATATAGCGGCCGGCCGTTTGGATGCCCCGCAAAATGCCAGGACTGCATCGTGTGGTGCGTATTTTTGTACAGGCTACCCGCCAGGAAGCAGAAGGGCCACTTTGTGCTCCAATCTTCCTCTGCTTCTATTTGATAGTATCTTACTACAGGGACTCCATCCCAGCAGACAAGAAAGCAAGATTTCACTGCGGCGGTTTCCAACCGTACTGGGAGTTTTCTTCCGCCCATTCCCCTGTCGCCCTTTGGTGCTCCTCCCACAGAATTGTTCAGCGAGGATTTAAGCGTACGCCTCGCTCCATCATCAATCCCTAGAATCCCACCCTGGCAAGTTCAGCCCAGCGATAATGCGTCCCGCTCGGGCTTCTTTGCTAGCTTGGCTACTGCCACCTCCGTCCGCCGTTTTAGCGTCACGAAGATCTCCGGCTGCTCGGCCGGGATCTTTGAGCCTTATCACCTGTTTGCTGCGAAACGCCCAACACTTGCCCCTTCGCCACACCTCGACCTCTCACTGACGCCTCTCGCCAATCTCGGCTCGTTGGTTTGGTCAGATTCGCCTCAACCCCTCCTATCTAGGACCTGGGAATCTCCACCAGCTTAGTTTCGTTAATCCACGATCCATGCGACTGACAACATCCCCCTGCCGATTGCCCGCTCTTTGCAGCCCCGCCGAAGCCACATGTCAGCCTTCTTTATCCTCACCCCCCCCCCCTTTTCCCTTCGTATGGCTGTGCTTCTAGCTTCTTCCATCTCTTCCCCCGGCTTGTCCCTCATCGGATAGACACCAACTCACACCGGTCCGCGCCAGCCATCCAACACCCAGGACTATTCTGCTTAGAATCGGTCAGGCTGCGAGATAGGCCACAAACTGTGGGGGCTGCTGCTCCTAATTTTCAAGACATCACCCATCCCTGCACCTAACCACTGGAGCACGCGCTCCGGGAATGATCGGTTTGTCTTCCAAACAATACCAACACAATATGCCATCCGCTTGACCACCCGCCTGATCACCCGCCTAATTGTTGTTGTCAATCAAGCCTCTCTCTCCTCTGGTATACTCGCGATCTTTTGTTCCACGCATTTCCGTTCTGGCTTCCAGGCATACGTCCACCTTCTCAACACCTGCCTTCGCAACCCTCTCGACATCTATCGCCGCCACGGCTCCAGGCAGGATACGTCCGCTTAACAGCTACGAGAAGAAGCAAAAGAGGCACAGCATACCAGTCCGGAACGCTTTGTGCATGCGCGTCTGTATTCTCTACGCCCCATGTCCTGCCTGCGCCGTGCAGTATAGTTTGGGCTCCCACGCTTTCAAGGCCACCCGATAGCGCCCATCTGTTCGTGCCCTACGCCTGTGCTGTGCTGCCTCGTCTCTGCATATATACACCGCAAGCACGCACCCATATCCGCCAAAAGCATCCCAAGAGGCACCCCGAATATACAGCGCAAGCTGTAATAAGAATACTAAGGTCTACATGCCGCCAGATCCCCCGGAAACCGCTGCAATTGCTTCCAAGCCCAGAACCCAGTGCGTCCCCTCCGAGCTGGGCATCGATGCCAGCTCCTATAATGCACCGTCTCTTGCACCGACGCCAAAAATAAAATACGAGAAAGCACTCTCCGGCATCGTTGCCCCTCCCACCTTTTCTGATCCGGTTGGATGCAAGAACGCCGATGCGGGACGGCCAGAAGCACCTCCTCACGCTCTACCCTTGACAGATTCCCCAGTGCTTATGCCGTTGTCTCCTACGCCATCCCCAGACTCAAGCATATCTCATCGCCCTTTCGCTCAGACAGCGCCGTCGCCTCAGCACCCGCATCACTTTGCCCCGCCACTGCCCCCGCCATCGCCCCAGCGGCAACAGCAGCGGCAGCAACAACACCGACAGTTCTACGCCTCCCAGCACCACCGAAGACCCTTTGCCACACAAACCGACGCGCTGGCTACCGCCGCCACTGCCTCCTGGGAGGGAGGCCCGTCGCTGGGGTCTCGAGAGCATCGCTTTCCCACAGCGCCAGAGCCTCCACTCCGGCAGCTGCCCCACGAGGGTGGCTACAGTCCTGCCCCAACAACACATCGAAATCTCCCAAAAGGTCACAGCTACCCTACCGCAGCGTCGTCACCCACAGAAGAGACGAAACTAGTTTTGCCGGTACTTCTCCCTGCCATCACACCAGCAACAGCAAATGCCGCAGAGGGCAGCACAACCGATGCCACCCCCAAGCGGGCCCCCATGCGATCGAATATAGCTTGCAAACGCTGCCGCCGCTCCAAGATCAAGTGTGAAAACAACGGAAATCCTGCGGTACCATGCGAAACCTGCATCAAAGCTGGTCGGGACTGTCAGTTTCCCAGTGTGAACACCCCCATTTCCAAGCGTCCTGCCGAGCCACAACCACTCGAATCCTTGGCTTCCTCTGCGGGGCCTGGTGGGCTCAAGCATGACTCTGGTGTCCCAGAACGTGGTCCTGAACGCAAGCGTTTGAAGAGGCTCGACACCGCCTTCCGCTTGGAATCCATGTCCTCCGGGGCCGTGTACGCCCAAGAGGTCTTGTCAGCCACATATCTCACCGAGGTCATGTGGATTCAAATTTGTGATATTTTCCGCCTCCATTTTGCGAGCGAGCTGCCCTTCCTACACATGCCGACGCTGAAGGAGAACATGGGTCCTAGTTTTAAAAACGGGCAAAGACTGCGCTCCGCCGACACGAACCTAGTGGTGCTCGGCGTGCTCACCTTGACCTCCCGCTTTCACTCGGATCTGGTCAAATACGTTTCCCACGCCATTGCCAATCAAAACAATGCAAAGGGCCGGTCCGTGACGGTCAAGGCTGATCCCTGGGCTTCATCGGATTACTATGCCGAAGTGCTGACTCGGGCACTGGGCCCGCTGAGCACGAGCATGGCCACAGCTAGTGTCGAGCGCGTCCAGGCCTTTCTCATGCTGGGCCTATACGAGTGGAGCCAAACAAAACGCAAAAACGGCGGCCTGGGCGCGTGGATGTATGTCGGGGTCGCCATCCGCATGGCCCAAGCTTTGGGTCTTTGCTTTGATGGGGGGCAGGGGGGCAGGCGTCACCGCAAGGCTGTGCCAGCGTCCACGGTCGAAGCTCGTGCTGGGCCGGGCTCCATGGAGCGACGGCCTTGTCGCACCGGCTATGGCAGCGATGCCGCTCCTAAACCGGAACAAGCCAAAGCCGCCGCACCGTCAAAGGAGACGGTAGTTAATAACGAAATTCGGCGACGAACAATGTTCAGCTGTCTTATCCTCGACCGCATGCTCTCGTGTGGCGATGAGCGCCTGCCTGCAATCCGCTCTGAAGACTTGCAAATACGACTTCCCTGCTCCGATTTCTCCTTTGATTCTGCTCAGGAAATCGACACAGACTACTTGAAACGCCCTTCGGTAGACAGGCCGGTCAGCAGCGAACGTGCGGGATCGGAAATCTCAGACAGCGTTTTGGCGCGTTTCATCCAGTTGGTCGACATCTGGGGCGAAATCTCAAAGTACAGCTTTGCCGGGGGCCGAGTCGCCGAAAAGTGCCCTCCTTGGGAAGAATCCGAGTTTCGGCGGCTGCGGAATCTGCTCGACGCCTTTTATGGCGCGTTACCGTCGATGTTTACGTTTTCCCGGAGCAACTACTACATCTTTGAAAGCCACCAGAATTCCAGCACCTACGTGTCGCTGCACATGCTCGGGGCTGTCTGCCGAATCATGCTGCACCGCGAGTACATACCGTTCATTCCTATTCGCTGTAAAGGGCCAGAAGGACCACTAGACGAGCCAACCTTTCCGAAAGGAAGCGCCCCACCTGGATTCTGGGAGGAGAGTGCCGAGCAGGTGTTCAAGGCGGCTCGAGATATTGTTGACCTGATTGAAATTTGCCAGGGCTGCGACAAGCTGCCCATGTCCGCGTTGGTCGTCTTTTCTATTTGGACAGCTGCCTTTGTTGGCATCTATGCTTGGCACTTCCCCCTGCTGGATGTTCAGCGGCATATGCTCGACGACCTAGACAGCAGCCACGACATATCACAAGTCCGAGGGGCCGGCAACCGGACTGCGCTGCACGTGCAGAGTTACGGGCCTACGGGCACGACGTTTGTTGCACTCAATAAAATGGCCACGTGGTTGCAGATGGCCTGTACCCACGTCAGTCACTTCCAGGATATGGACCGCTTCTACGAAGGGGTCAAGGAGGACTACCGGAAACACGTGGCCAATCGCCGCGATGGCAAGAATGCTGGCAGACTTAGCATTCGCATGGGTGGTGGCGGCGGCGGACTGGACGAGTGGAAGGTGCACGGGCCCAAGGTCACAAACAACGGCTCGATCTTGTCAGGGGTCGAGGCGTTGGGTGTGGCCTCGGACCGGGCACAGACAGATGGTGTGGCAGGTGCGGCCAGCACTGTGCAGACTTCTGTCCATGGCGGCGACTCGCTGAAAGGGAGCCATCATAAGCCGGCGGCCGAGGAAGGCACCGCCGCCTCTGTTTTGAAAACACGAATGGCCGGCTGCAACGACAAAGCCTACATGGGCCAGGGCCTCCCAGGCGGCAACGTTTCCATGCCAGTCCCGGAATTGGCAATGCCCGACGAGGCGAGTTTGGAACAGCCGCTGGGCTCGCTGCAGGCATGGGACCCATATTCCCAACAGCCAGACGGCCAGATGCAGCTGCAATTGAATGCCGAGCAACAGCTGCCTGAATTGTCTCCGGGATACCAATTGGAGGAGCAGCCGGGGTTTATCGACATGCGCAATTTCTACGAATTCCCAGATGTTCTGCCCTATATTAACAGTCACCAGGGCATGCGCTGGCAGGATGCCAGCCATGCAGCAGGCATTGAGCACTTTTGCCACGGCGACTCACTTGACGGACATGCCGTCTGGACGGACCAGTATGGATTGTACGAAGCGGACATGCCATACATGGGCTGAAGCGATGGGCGGGGATAAATAATGAAGGATTGGAGGCGCCGTGCCAGAGGCGTTCTGATCACAGACAGGCCGCAGCAACAGGCCGCAGCTCTAAAAATAGAGCACTTAATGTGGTCAGTACAGCGAGCTCCACCACGGATTTGCAGAAACAACTAACCAGCAAGGATCTACCCAACTAGGGCGCTCGACCGCGCCAAGGCCGCTCCGCTCTCCGAATTATGGCGCCGACCTACTTCTCGCGCCTTGGGCAACTGTTTTTGTGGTTCTCGATGACACTCACTTCCTCGAGGGGGGAGGGACTCGGGGTTGTCTTTAATAAGTGTTTCGTGTTGGGGAATATTCTAGGATATTCTAGTGTTTTTTCACTCTATACAAATAAGAGCATATGGATCATCTCAAACCTCATGCAGCGAACCTGTTTTCTTGTTTTACATACGTACAACACTGGTCACGGCGCAGCCATTTTGCCTAGACAACCCTTGCCACCAACCATCTCGTCACCTCAACCGGCAAAGTGGAAGCGCGTGGCCTCGAGTTCGCCGAGCCCGTCACGCGGCGCAATGTAGCGCCGGCGGTAAGAGTTGGTAAAGTCCTGCAACAGCGCACGCACCTGCCGCAGGCCGCCCTGGTCCGGGTTTTGCAGGCGATTGCGGATCTTGGAAATTAGCCGAGTCACTTCGTCGGGCGCGACCGTGCCGGCCGGCAGCATGTGCAGCGTGCGGTCCAGCCAGACGGTCGTCTCGGTCGGCATCAGCTCAAACATGGACAGCAGCACGCCGCTGCCGTCGGCAAAGCAGTCGCGCGGGAATGTGATCATCATGCCGGCCAGCACCTGCTTGACGAGCACCTCGCCGCGTGCGACCAGCAGCTGCTGCACAATCAGCCGCAACTGTGCCGCCGTCTCCGCTGGCAGCCCGCCCGACTGTGCCGGGTTAGGGCCGCCGTACGTCAGCAGGTCGCGCAGGTAGTGCAGCGTGGCGGACAGCGGATCGCGCTGCTCGAGCGTCAGTGCCGAGATGGCAGCCTCAAAGATGGGCGTGAACAGCGCTGACGGAATCAGTTTGTGTGGGTAGAACAGCAGCGCATCAACCAGAAGGCGGAAAAAGTCCTCAATGACATCAGGCAGCTCGGCCGGCGGAAGGTCGCTCATCACGCGCAGCACACTCGTCGCCTGCGACTCAAAGAAGACGTAGATGGACTCGGTGATCTGTGCGTCGACGCGCTCGCGGCTCTCAGAGAACTCGCGCAAGATGGCGCCCGTTACCCAGAGGAAGCAACCCTGCTTGGACACGGAGAAGCCTTCGGCCAGTTTGTTGGCCATGGGCGCTAGCAGCGGCGTCATGTCGATGCGGTACGAGATAATCATGAAGCGCCAACACCGGCAGATGCGTTCGCAGATCGGCGTGAAGTCAAGGAAGTTGTCTAGAACTGTCGACAGCACGTGAAACACCTCGGCCCAGTATTTGACTGCCGGATTTTCCTCGTTCTCGGGCACCGACGGCACCACGTTCTGGGCAAAAATCGTAATGAGCTGAAGATGGTCTGGGTGTCTTTGTTAGCTGGGCGTTTCTCTCCTCGATTCACTGGCGACTGCTCACCGGCCACATCCAGCTTGCCCTGCTCCGTCGTGGCGGCATTGGCCTTGCGCATCAGGCGCTCAATCAGTGGGTCGCAGTACAACTTGAGCAGCTTGTAGATGTCGGCAGGGTTCTGTACGGCCACGACGTTGGACACGCCCTCGGTGATCTCCTCCTGGCTCATGTCCGGCAACTTGTCGAGAATCTGGTCGTAAAACTGCTGCATCTGCACGACCTGGTTGCTCAATAGCTGCGGACAGTCAGAGCAGAAGAACTTGATCGCCTGTGCAGCTGCCCGGATGATATCGCGCGACTCGCTCTGGAACGAGGCTACAATGTAGTTGAACTGTGGCTCGAGAAAGGTTGGGTGGGTGGCTGTCCACTCGGTGTAGCGGCCAAATACCATGATCGTAGCAAAGCGCAGCTTCTCATGGTCGGGGATCTGCACCAGGAGCGGCATCAGCTGCGGCAGCACCGTGTCCTCCTTGTCGCCAACCATGCGGCCGAGCGCGCGCATCGAGAACAAGGGCGCCTCGAGTTCCTGCCAGTGCGGCACGGCTGTGGCCGACGCCAGCGATGCGTACTTTTGCATCCACAACTTGATGGCGTTGAGCACCTTGATCAGGCACTCGGTCACGCCCATGACCTCGCAGGCATCCTTGAGCGTGTCGCCCATGTGGTGGCGGAACTCGCGAAACTTCTCCTCCTGCTCGCGGTCGCCGTCAAACAAGTCCGTGGCGCTGTCGCTGCCGCTCTCGGAAGTCGGGTACTGCAGGCGCTGTAGCAAAATGTCGACGAGCTTCGAGTAGACATCGACGAGCTGCAGCCGCGGCTCAATATAGCGCTCCAGCACCAGATACTGTTTCAGTTCGTACCAGAAGCCAAATGTGTAGCGGATCACATCACACTCCTTGTCGAGGTCGGCGCACTCCAGCAGGGCGTCGACAAGTGGCCGGAAATGGGCGGGCTCCCGCGCAATCGCAACCACCCAAGCATCGCCGGCGTCGGAGAAGAGCAGCGTCAGGGACTTGAAGCTCTCTGTATCACCTTCCTCGACGTATTTGCGAATACTGGGCCGCAGCTCGAGGATGCGCGGAAGCAGGGTCTGGATCGTCTCCAGGTTGTCGTCGACGTCTCGTGTTTCACGGCAGAGCTGGCCCAGACACTCGGCGGCGGCCTGGATGGAGTCATCGCTTCCCATAGCAGCAACAATGATGTTGAGTAGCGGCGAGTTGACGACGGTGCTTACCGGCACCTCGCGAAGCCATGATGTAATGCACTCGAGCAGTAGGGGGTTTTTGGCGGCAGCGGCTGGCCGTCGGTCAGCGCGCGGAGAGAGACTCGAGGAAACGGGGACGGCAACATACGGGAAGACTGGGCATAGGAGGCGAGGAGCTGGATGACCTGCTCGGCGTTGTCGCTAAGCAGCTCTCGTGTCCGGTCCGCCAGCTCTTCTTCCTGCATCCATGTCAGCGAAACAAGCACCGGGGCAAGCACACGGGCTGAAGCCTACAGAAAGAGTAATCTTGCGGCCCTCGGTGACCTCCTCGGGTAAGACGCGCAGGAAATCAAGAATGCAAGCGTGACTTTCAATGTCGTTGCCCAGGGCGGAAACAACGGTGGCGAGGACGTCCTTCCAGGCGGTCATCTGGATGGCAAGGATGGCGAGACAGACGCACAGCTGAACGCGCACCGGTCGTGGGCCGGGAGCAAACTTCTTCAGTAGCAGGAGAATCTGGTTGCGGAGCTCGGGCAGGTCGGCCGGTCGCACCTGGGTGGTGAGGTCAAATGTGATCTGGCGGGGTATGTTAGAGGCGGAGCTGTTCTTGTACTGCTGGAAGCGGAAGCCCGAGCGGGCGAGAGCCGGCGGCCTGGTGGCAGATGGGAGGAGGGGGGCGGTCGCTACCTTGCCCTTCAATGTTGTTGCGGCGAACAGCATGGCTTCTGCCTCGACGGTAGACTGAAGGATTGTGATGGTGACGGACCAGGCACTCTCCTGCGAGTGGTTAGCGTATCACAAAGGCAAACGGGGCAGACAAAGGAGCCGCGACGAACAGATTTCTGGAACTTGGCGAGATAGTCCATGGCCGCCTTCTTCTTGTCCACGTCGCTGCCCCGCATTGTGACCATGCCAGCGAGGACATTTTGCGGCGAGAACACGTCTGCGACACCGGTGGAGGCCATGGTGATGGACCGGGCGAGACGGGTGGTGGGACAGCGAAAGAGAGGATGAGGAAAGGCCGCCGTGGACGGGGTCCGGGAGAGGACGGGCGGAGAGGACGGGCGGAGAGGACGGGCGGAGAGGAAGGCGGACGGGGCAGCCGCAGCCGCGAGGGGTCAGGACACGGACAGGGGACGTGTCTCGGCGGTCAGTCAGCGGTCGGTGAGCGGTCGGTCAGCGGTCGGTCGCGCGTCGGTCGCGTGGCGGGACGAGTGGTCGGTGTGTGAAGCCAGTCGGGAGCACGAGGCAAAAGAAGAGCCAAGATGAGGCCAGAGTCATTCAAAAAGGAGATTGCAGCGGGCCAACGATAGGCTAGGCGCAACAGCAAGAAAGCCGACAAAAGAACAAGCGGTAGTGGCGGCGAAGCACTGGGACAAGACAGGACGGGCGCGTGGAAGTTGGATTATAAGACGAAGAGGAAAGAAGTCGCACCGGCCGGGACGTTTGTGATTGCAGAGGATGGAAATGTGGCGTCTGCTTCCAGCTTCCAGGGACCTGTTTAGAGGAAAGAAAAATTATGATAATACTTCTCTCCCGTTGCTGGGAAGGTGGGGCTGGAGGAGGGGTTTCGTCTGTGTGGCGTTGCTGTTGGACGGAGGATTCTTGTTCCCTGCCCGACAGCCTTGCTTAGTCAGCATACGGGCGAGCGCTCTACGCGGCCTTGGGCGGCTTTACGATGGCGCCGGTGCCGGCGATGAGGCTGTTGAGCGGCTGGTCGTAGGAGCCGATGGGTACCGCCTCGCCGGCCGGGCCGGGCAGGACCTGCTCAGAGAGAGCGAGGCCGCAGAGATGGACGGGCGGCGCTGCGGACAGGAGCAAATAGCGATGGAGGAAGTAGTCGTAAAAGCCTCGGCCGTGGCCACAGCGGCGGATGCGTCCCGTGGCAGGATCCGTGTCAAAGGCGACACCGGGCATGAGAATGAGGTCCAGGGTGTGCGTATCGGCAGCGGGCGTGCCGTCTCCGTCGCCGAGAATGCGCTCGCGGGCTGGCACGCTGGCGGGCGACACACTCGGGATGCCCCAGCGGTCGGGCAGCAGTGCCTCGTAGTCGGCACAGTCGTGCAGACGGACCATGTCCATGACGCGGGCCGGTGGCGGCTGCTGCGGGCCGGTGGCAGCCAGCTGTGGCGCGGGCTTGTGCAGGTACGGCACAAAGACGTGTTTGCCGGCGGCGAGAGCGTGACGGACAATGGCGTCGGTCTGCACCTCGGCGGCGGGCATGGACAAAAAGACAGCCACGCGATGGGCACGCGTGTAGGGCGGGAAGGCAACGAGAGCGTCCAGGATGGCCGCACCTGAAATGGTCAGCATGCAGCGGCAAAGCAGTGCACCGAGGGAGAGAGCTGACTCTGCTGGGCGACAGACGCTGGTAGCAGGGCGGCCAGACACTGTTTCATGTTCTGGCGCAACTGCTTCTTGGCAGCCACAAGGGCGGTGGTCGACAGTGTGCTGGGCATGTCTGGTGGTTGGTGGTACGCCGCCACGGTACGTCGCGGGAGATGCTATGCGCGTATCACCGGTCAATCGCCAGATATCGTTGTGGCGGGGAATGCAACGCGAAATGCGCTGCCCATGGACGCGAATCGCTGCAGTGCCCCACGTGCTGCGCTTGCCTTCCTTGGCGCCTTTGGCTGGCACGCAATAGTCTGGTTGCGCTGGGAGCCAGGGCAAATATAAGCTATAACTATAGTTCTCTACAGCTCCACCCTGACAGAAACATGGAAACGAAACGGGAAATTGAATCGCGCCTATCTCGCCAACAGCGCTCCCGCCTGCTCTTCTGCAGCTTCGTGCGTCGTCTGCCTGTTCCATTCGGGTTGCTTGGGCCCCATTCGTCCTGCCCTGCCTCGCGTTCGCTTCCTGCGCTCGGCTCTCCCCCTCGCGCTCGCGCGATCCAGCCCGCCTTGCCACCACCCTCCCTGGGCTCCTTGCCCCCGTCCGTGATGGGCCGCACGTCCCCCAGCCGCCTCTGACGATCTGCTGCCTGTATCGCCCCGCCCAGGCAACGCTTTATGACCCATCCCGGCCGCCTGAGCCACCAATCCCAGCGGGCCTGTTCCGCATGACCGGCATCCTTCTGCGCCCGCACTCGTCACAGTCCATCCCGCTACACCGGCTAGCCCTACAAGCGTCGGCCACACCCTCCTGGTTGACGCCAGACGGAGCTAAGGGCTACGGCAGACACCGCTGGCGCTATTCACGGGCCACTCCTCGGACAGAGTCTGCCGCTGTCGCCACAGCTGCGCCAGGGTGTCTTCCCCCCTCCTCCCCTCCCTTGCTTCTGCTTACACCTCGTCTGCGTCCTCGTTCCTTACTGCCGTGGTGACATCCTCCCTTCTGGTCCTACCAATGGCCCGTCACAGCCCAACTCGGGAGCGGGTGAGATAGTCGTCCCTGGTGCTCCTCGAAGCAACCGCGACAGCCACTTGCCCATCGCCACCATGCCGCGCAGGCGGCCAGCCTCGTTGCGCTCGTCGCCCGGCTTCTCGAGCCCCAACTACGGCGCCATGTCGACAGAGACGCTCCCCGATCTGCCGCCCGAGACGGCCGAAGCCGTCCGTCCGTCGACTGCCCATGGCAGCGGCGACGGCGGCAGCACGTCGACACACCACCACGCGTCACTGCGCCAGGCGCGCTCACAGGCCGCGTCCCTGTTTGCCCAATACGACAGCGTCACCGGCGGCTCCATGCGTGTGCCGCTACCCCAGCTGACGGCAGCCGCCCTGCTGAGCGGCCTGGGCGGCGGCCGCTTCGACGCCGCCGGCACAGCCGCCCCTGTCTCCGCCGTGCCCAGCGAGGCCAGCTTCGACGGCAGCAGCCTGAGTGATGCTAAGCTGGGCGACAGCGACGACGACGACGGCAGTCTGCTTTCGGGCGCCGAGGCCGACGGACCCGTGGACGAATACGACATTAACGAGTACGGCTATGCCGTGCCGTTGGAGAGAAATGGGCGAACCGATGGCGGTGATGGTGACAGCAGAGCCGACAACATGGGGGCTGATGGGACTGGTGAGGTTGCCCTTGCAGTCGACACAGATGCCGTCGACGCGACCGCTACGGACGACGCCGTCGCTCGGCGAGACTCGGCCGTCTCGAATCCGTCAAACCCGTCCGACAATTCGCCGTTTGCGCAGGTGCGTGCGTCCGTGGCGCCCGTCGACAACACGCTGCTGTCCATCTACACGCCGCGCATGTGGTTCCTGTCGACGCTCTTCAGCGTGCTCGGCTCGTCGACCAACCTCTTCTTCTCGCTGCGCTACCCCAGCGTCGCCATCACGCCCGTCATCGCCCTGCTGCTCGTCCACCCGCTCGGCCTCGCCTGGGACTGGGCCCTCAAGCACGCCGACGATCCGGTCGAGGAGTTTGTCGACGGCGCGTTGGTGCCCAATGCCGGCCATCGCCGCGTCGGCGGTCGCGGCCTCGGGCGGCTGCGCCTCTGGCTCGCCCAGGGCAACTGGAACGAAAAGGAGCACACGTGCGTCTACGTCAGCAGCAACGTATCGTTTGGCTTCGCCTTTGCCACAGACGTCATTGTCGAACAGACGCGCTTCTACAAGCAGGACGTTGGCATCGTCTACCAGCTGCTGCTCACCCTCTCGACCCAGATTATCGGCTACACCTTTGCCGGCCTCTCGCGCCGCTTCCTCGTCCGTCCTAGCGGCATGATCTGGCCCTCGACCCTCATGTCCGCCTCCATGTTTGCCACCCTGCACAAGGAGGACAACCGCCCGGCCAATGGCTGGCGCATCAGCCGCTGGCACTTTTTCTACCTCGTCTTCCTCGCCGGCTTCTGCTTCTACTTTATCCCCGGCCTGCTGATGCCCGCCCTCAGCTACTTCAACGTCGTCACCTGGTTCGCCCCCGACAACGTCGTCGTGGCCAACCTGTTTGGCGTCGTCTCCGGCCTCGGCCTCTTCCCCATGACCTTTGACTGGGCCCAGATTGCCTACATTGGCTCCCCGCTGCTGACGCCCTTTTGGGCTGCCATGAACGTCGTCGGCGGCCTCGTCGTCGTCATGTGGATCATCGCCCCCATTGCCTACTACCACAACTGGCTCTACTCCGCCTATCTGCCCATCCTCTCCGCGGCCGTCTTTGACAACACGGGCGCCGTCTACGATGTCCAGCGCATCCTGACCCCCGAATTCGTCTTTGACCGCGCTGCCTACCGCAGCTACAGCCGCGTTTTCCTCCCCATTACCTACGTCCTCAGCTATGGCGTCCAGTTCGCTGGTCTCGCCTCGCTGCTGACACACACCGCCTGTTGGCATGGCCACGATATCTGGCGCCAGTGGCTGCACTCGCGCGACGAGGCCGCCGCCGATGCCGCCGCCGCCAGGACGGCCGCCTCGACCACCGCCTACCAGCCCGTCCCATCGTCCGACATGGACACCCAAGACGGCGGAACGGCCGATGACTCCAGCACCGGCGCCCACGAAGACGGCCCGCACGCGGCGCAAGCTGCCCATCACCCCCACCGTGATACCCACTGGGTGCCGCTGCGGACTGCCAGCCGCACGGACAGCGGCTCCGATGGCCTGCTCAGCCACGAGGATGTCCACAACCGGCTGATGCGCCGGTACCGCGACGCGCCTATGTGGTGGTACCTGGCGACTTTTGTGAGCATGACGGCCATTGGCATGTTTCTTGTCGAGTAGTGAGTTTGCCCTTTATCTGCACCCTCTTCTCCTTGCTGACCTCTAGCTACCCGATCCACCTCCCGTGGTACGGCCTGCTCTTGGCGCTCGGCATCTGTGCCGTGCTCTTCATCCCCATCGGCATCATCATGGCCGTCACCAACCAGCACGTCAGCATCTACCTGATCTGCCAGCTCGTCTGCGGCGCCGTCTTCCCCGGCCGTCCCGTCGCCAACATGGTCTTTGTCACCTACGGCTACATCTCGTCCGCCCAGGGCATCAAGTTCACCGCCGACCTCAAGCTCGGCCACTACATGAAGATCCCGCCCCGCATCCTCTTCCAGGTCCAGATGATCGCCACCCTCGTCTCCTCCGTCACCCAGATCATCGTGCTCAATTGGATGTTTGCCAACATCCCCGGCCTCTGCACACCTAGCGCCCTCAACGGCTTCACCTGCCCCATTGCCCGTGTCCACTTCAACGGCTCCATCCTCTGGGGCGTCGTCGGGCCCGGCGAGTTCTTTGGCCCCGGCGCCATCTACCGCCCGCTGGTCTGGTGCTTCCTCTTTGGTGCTATCGCCCCCGTCCCGCTGTGGCTGTATTGCCGCAATCGCCGCGACAGCATTGTGCGCAAGATCAACCTGCCCGTGCTTCTGGGATCGCTCGGCTGGATACCGCCGGCCACGGGGCTCAATTTTAGTGTTTGGGCCCTTGTGTGTTACCTCTTCAACTACTTGCTCAAGAACCGAGCGACTGCCTGGTGGGCCAAATACACCATGACCTTGAGCGCAGCTCTCGACGCCGCCCTGGCCTCGGGCATTGTCGTCGCCTTCTTTGCCTTTATCTACCCGGGCGTCATGGACAACTTCAAGTGGTGGGGAACCGAGGTCTACCGACAGGGCTGTGACTGGCGGGCCTGTTCATACCTGAAGGTGCCCGGGGGCGGTCACTTTGGACCAGAGACTTGGTAGAATGTGTGCATATGTTTATGGATGAGAACGGGCGTTGGCAAAGATTAAAGATATCATTACAGGTAGCATTTTTTGGATCAGCATTCGGGCGTTGGTTGTTGCTGGGAGAATCTACGGCATGGGATTACATGGATGGGTTATGTAGAAGTATGCTGCAGACGACTGAGAGTACTTTCTAGAGTTTTTATCAATTTCCTGCGGTTTTTTAAGCAACGACGGACTCTTTCTCTTTTGCCATTGCCAACTCGGACACCAGCGTTCAATGTTCCAGAAACGGCTCCTGAACATCCGAGGCGAGGCTGCGCCATACGGGAAGAAGATCGTGCTTATATAAGTATTTAGCACCTGGAAAGCGGGTCACCTCATGCTAGCGAGCCAGAAAAATATTTCAACTCAACGCGATCAGATGCTTCGCCGGGCTCTGTTAGCGACCGCGGTACCAATTGCGTGGCAAACGAGACCATTTGTGGCAGCGACAATCAGCGACCTAGTGAAGCAGCTCTACAGAAATATGGCGGCAGCAACAAGGACAAACGGCCAAGGCAATAACGGCGGCGGCTACCACGAGAACGTCACGGTTGGCCCTGATGGCATACGCTACCGCACGGCCAAGGAGGGCCTCGCACGCATCTACGTCCCTCTGAGCGATGGCGAGAAGATGCGGCAGAACGGAGGCGGCGGTCCTGCGGCGGAGGATCACCCACAACAGGTGTTCTACAACCCGATCCAGCAGTTTAACCGCGACCTGAGCGTGCTTACGATCAAGGCGTACGGCCGGACGAAGCTGGAGGAGCGGGCGGCAAGGTTTGCCAAGCGGAAGGAGGTGTTTGCAGACAAGAAAAGACGAATGGCTGCCGAAAAGGAAAAGCGCAAGCGGGAGGACGGCGAGAAGCCCGAAGGTGAGCGGCCGGCGAAGATGGGGAAGGCGGAGGAGGACGCCGCCGAGGTGACAATACGCGGGCCGGCTCCGCGAGAGGGTGAAGCTGAAGCGGTGGAGGCGGGAGCGGCGGCCGACACGGCAGAGGTGGCGGATGCGACAGATGCGGCAGTGAGCGTGCCCCCCATCCGCATCCTCGATGCGCTCTCTGCGACGGGCTTGCGGGCCTTGCGGTACGCACACGAGCTGCCGTTCCCGGTCGCGGTAACGGCCAACGACCTGCTGGAAGCGGCGACGGAATCCATCCGGCGCAACATCGAGCTCAACGGGCTGACGGACAAGATCACGGCGACTCAATCGGACGCAATCGGACATATGTACACAGTGGTGGCGACAGAGCTGGCCAACAGCAAAGGGCCGAGCCAAAAGTACGACGTGGTCGACCTGGACCCGTACGGTTCCGCGGCGGCATTCTTTGACGCGGCCGTGCAGTCGGTACGGAACGATGGGGGACTGCTGTGCGTGACATGCACAGACCCAGGCGTGTGGGCATCGCAGGGCTACCCGGAAAAGTGCTTTTCGCTGTACGGCGGCGTGCCGATGAAGGGGCTTCACTCGCACGAGGCAGGGTTGCGGATCATACTGCACGGGCTGGCGGCAGCAGCGGCACGGTACGGACTGGCGGTCACGCCGCAACTGTCGCTGTCCATCGACTTTTACTGCCGGGTGTTTGTGACGGTGCGGCGGTCGCCAGCCAGCGTCAAGTTCACGGCCGGGCGGACCATGGTGGCGTTCAACTGTGACCATGGATGTGGTGCGTGGACGTTGCAGCCGCTGTTGCTCAACCGGGCGACACCCAACAAGAAGGGATCGGGCGTGTTCTACAAACACTCGTTTGCGGCCGGTCCGCGGTCGGCCGCACACTGCGAACACTGCCACAGTAAGACACACATGGCAGGCCCAATGTACGCCGGACCCATTCACTCGGCGGCCTTTATCCGGCGCATTTTGAATGAGCTGCCAGACGCGTCGCGGGAGGTGTACGGCACGACGGATCGGATCCAGGGCATGCTGCAGACGGCGCTGGAGGAACTGGCCGAGGACGACGAGGATGGGGACAGCAACGAGGGTGACGAGAACAATGGGGACGACGGCGAGGGCAAGCAATATGGCCGAGAGCAACGACCAAAGCGGACCGCCGAAGAGGTGCTGGCAGAGCTGGATCCGATGCCCTTCTTCTTCTCGCCGTCGAACCTGGCCAAGACACTGCACTGCCAGACGCCACACGAGGATGCGATCCGCGGCGCGTTGCTGCGGCTGGGGTACCGGTCGACGCGCAGTCACTGCCGGCCGGGCAGCATCAAGACGGATGCGCCGTGGACAGTATTGTGGCACGTGATGCGCGAGTGGGTGCGCCAGAAGGCGCCAGTCAAGGCCGAGAGCATCCGGCCGGGCTCCGTCGCCGAGCGGCTGCTGCGGATGGGCAGTGTGGCGACCGAAGAGAGCACGGAGACGGCCGCGGAGGAGATGCCCAAGGTTGTCTTTGACGAGCAGCTTGCGCGCCAGCGCGGCCGTGGGGGGCGATTGGTGCGATACCAGGCCAACCCACGCGAGAACTGGGGGCCGATGAACCGAGCCAAGGGGCATTAAGGAAGAAAAGAGAAAGCGGGAAAAGGGTGGAAATGACGGCGATGGGTAGGATGTATGTACGCGTGCAGTCACGTGCAGATACCCCGCTAGCCATCGCGTGCTAAGACAAGGTCGCGGAAAGCTGCGTTGCTTGTGTCATGCACGACTGCACAAAGTAGGCGAGAACGGTGGTCACAACAGGTCGCACATACGATAACGCAATCGGCGGCGACGGGGCCTTCGGGCCAATTTTGCGTGCTTACTTGATACAGACAGAGTCGCACCTGCCGGGGGAGACGATGGTCTTTCCCTCTGCTAAGAGATGGGCTAGGCCAGCTAGAAATATCCAAAATTTAGGGGTTTCGGCTGCTCTTCTTTTCTTTTCCTGTTCCTGTTCCTCTTCTCCCGTATGCTAGGGTCTGTTACAGTGCTGTGTGTGGATTCTCCATCGACACGTCAGTCAGTCTTACACGACACATGCCGAGAATTACGCCGTATTTCGAGGCACACGGCCCCCCCCCCGTCGCCTGCGCTGCTGCCTATGACAATGGCAAATTGGCCGTCTCGATCGATGCCGGCACTTTGGGCGGAGCGACGGTGCATGTGCGCGACGATGAGATGGTCGCCATCCTAAGGGAGCCGTCTGCGGACGGTTTCTGGCGCTTGGTGTGGCTGCGCGAGACAGGCGACGAGGCCGCGCCCTTTGAGCTGGGCGCTCTGCGGCTGACCGAGGCCATTGTGGACGGACTGCCGCCACATGTACGCGATCGTCATCTGCTGGCTACTGTGGCACTGGCGACTTCTGCGTCACCGCTGCACGTCGTCGTGTCAACACGCTCCGGCGTCGGCCAGGCCCAAAGCTTTTACGATGCCGTGCTGGCGCCGCTCCTCGACCTGCTCGGCCGACAGGCAGCAGGGGAGGTCGACTTTGGGGAAATCGAGCCGAATGACAAGACACGCACCTACTCCCTGCTTGTCACCAGCAGTTCGCGGTCTGTCTCGGAGCTGGCCAAGCGTCTCGCCCCCGCAGACGGATATGCACCCACCGTCATCCTGCTGAGCGGTGATGGCGGCGTAGTCGACTTGCTAAACGGCGTTTCAACCGACCACCAGACAGTCGATCTACCCACCATTGCACTCCTGCCGCTCGGCACGGGTAATGCACTGTTCCACTCGTTGCACCGGCCGCAGTACACAGCAGACGCAACGGCCACGACAGCACCCCTTGTGCTCGGTCTGCGGACGCTTCTCAGCGGCCGCCCGACACCATTGCCCAGCTTTGAGGCCGCCTTCTCGTCGGGATCACGTCTCGTCAGCGGCTCCGAGTATCTCGACAAGGTGGTACTGCTGCGCGGCGCCATTGTCGCCAGCTACGGCTTCCATGCGCAACTCGTCTGGGAGAGCGATACGCCGGCGTACCGCAAGCACGGCGCCAAGCGCTTTGGCATGGCCGCCGAGGAGCTGCTCCAGACGGCACATGCCTACGCCGCCAGCGTCGAGACCAGGACCGCTGGCACATCTCTGCTGCAGCCGCTGCACACGCGCGACAACCGCTTCAGCTACGTGTTGGCCACGTTGGTGTCCAATCTGGAAAAGACGTTTACCATTTCGCCCGCCAGCCAGCCGCTGGATGGCCAGCTGCATCTGGTGCACTTTGGCGCGATTGGCGGCGCCCGAACTATGCAAGTCATGATGGCGGCTTACAACAACGGCGCCCACGTGGGCATGCACTGGGATGGAGATGATATGGGCGGCGACAACAAGGCTGATGCAGTCGGCTACAGCGCCATCGACGACCTGATCGTCACCGTCCACGAGCCCGACGCTCGCTGGCGTAAAATGTACGTCTGCTGCCGCATTGCTTGCTGTGTGGTATACTGATTTCTGACAGGTGCATCGACGGGACCATTGTCGAGGTGCCCCCGGAGGGATGGATGCACGTCAGCAAGGCGGCCCGGCCGGTGCTGCGGATCATTGTGGACCGACAGCAGTAAAGCCAAGACACTGAGTTGCAACGCCATAACTGCCAACTAATTGCCGTATACTCCTGATCTAATTCCGTCTGCTGCGCCGTGCTGAAATGAGTCGAATGTTGGGCTTCGGGACGTCGCTACTCGCTCTCGGACGAGGTCGCCTCCGACTCCGGATTCGGATAGTTGAAGGCGGCCACGGCAATGCTGATGTAGACAATCACGCACAAAACGCCCTCGAGGTAGTTACTCTTTTGGTCGCGCAGAAAGTTGCCGACCGTGATGATGGCCAGGATCAGCACGGCAATGTCAAACAGCTCAAAGTCGAGGCCCATGTCCCGGTGCAGGCCCCAGCCGGAGAGCACAACGAGCGGCCCGTTGAACATGGCCGTCTGCAGTGTTGCGCCCAGCACGTGTGACAGCGCAAAGTTCATCTGGTTGTCCCACGCCTCGTCAATGGCCGTCAGGTGCTCGGCCGCCTTTTCCACCAGCGGCACCAGAATGAGGCCCATGAACGAATCCGATACGCCGCGCTCGACAATGTACTCGATCTGCTCGACGAGCGACAGCGCAATGACCGTCACCAGGGCCACCGACGCCATCAGTGCCACGATGCATTCCGTCATGGTAAGCCGCGCAGAATGGGCTGCTGGCGCCGCGCCGCTGCCGACGCTGCCGTCGCCATCTGCACTGCGGGCGCCGTGTGCATCCGCGTGCGACGCACCATTCTCCCGTTGGCCATTCTCATGGGCCCAGGCCTCGTCGCCCTCGAAAATGGTCTCATAGATACCGTGATGGGAGCGCGTCTGGAAATAAATGTAGATGGCGTAGGAGATGATCAACAGGATCGCTGACACACGCGACACATTGAGCGTCTTGGCCGTAAGCTCCTCGGCCGTCAGCGAGGAGCTGGACACGGCCTGATTGAAGATGGTCGGGACCGACAGGCCGAATCCGCTGGACAGTTAGCCACACGCGACACGATACACAAAGAGCAAGACATACGCTGTGAGCAGAAGCCCCGTGCCAGCCTCGCTGACGGTCTCGCTAAAGGACTGCTCTTCGCGGAACACGCCGCCGACAAAGAAGCATAGGCCGAGGCACAGCAGCATGGTGGCCAGGATAGAGCCGAGAATGGCAGCCTGGATGACCGTGTAGAGGCCGCGGCGCAGCAAGACGTGGAACAGCACAATCTCAACAATCGAGCCGATGGTGGTCTCCGTCAGGATGCCCAGCACATGCGGCACCTTGTGGGCGAGCTCCTGGCCAGCAAACCCGATCAAATTGGCACACGGCACCATGGCCATGTACGATAGGATAAAGACAATCAGGTGGTTGTGTGCCGTGTCGGGCAGAGCGTACCGGCAGGCGATCGCGGCCGGTACAATGGGCCAGAGGATGTTGACGGCGGCCGAGACCTTGCTTGAGGAGCGGAAGCAGATGCGGAAGAATTTGACCGGATGGATGCCCGAGCGACCGCTGTCACCCTCCTTGCGGATGCGGAAGCGCAGGTGCTTGTGCAGGGGCCGGGGCGACGGCGGCGGATGGCCAGCGGCGGTGGTGACAGTGCTGATGGGCGCGGTCGGGCCAGCGCCTGCGTCGGCCAAATCGCCCTGGTGAATGGGTAGGGTCATCGATCGGGCCGTGCTGGACGGCCGGGCAGCGACCTTTTCACGGTCACCGCTGTCCGAGGTGGATGAGCCGGTGGGTATCCGTCGGGTAGCCATGTCGAGTGAGGCAGACGAAAGTGAAGAGCACAAAAGCACAGAAGCAGGCAGAGACGGAGAGAAAACCCGACACGCTGACACGGGAACGTACACAGCAGAAGCGGCCGAAAAAGACCTTAAAACGCGCTTTGCCTTTTGTCAAATGGACAACATCAAGACACCGAGACCATCCCTGGTCGGACCAGCGCACCAATGCTTGGCACCTCCTTCAGCTGTTCGATTTTGCCTTGCCTTGAGTGGCTTGGCCTTGGCAGTGTCGCAAGTGGAGAAAGCCCAGGCCGTCAGCGAGCAGAGCACAAATGATACGAGACGGGGGAGCTACGTACGTATGGGGTGGTGTCGGCGGCAAAGCGGTCTGCCGTGCGGTCTTTTGGTGCTTCAGGGGCGAAGAGGCCTGCAATTTCCAACAATCTTCTCACCAGATGAGAAATCTCGCTCAGTCAGATCTTTCAGGACCTACTTCGAGACTGCCCATCCCTGCTGGGACGATTGGCGCCTGCCCCAGGAAAAGGGAAAAAACCTAGGATAGGGGCCCCCCGCACCAGAATAGTACTAAATAAAGTGCCAAGCGGCGCGATCCGCCGAGCGCGTTGGGCGCCAACCGTTTACTAATCCGACATCTCTCCTGCATTTTCAGTACCGCCAGATAGCGTCCGCCATAGCCACCACCTGTGTCATCTCGCGCACGTCGTGCACGCGTACAATGTCGGCGCCTCCCTGGACAGCAGCGGCGACGGTCGCAGCCGTGCCCCAGACGCGCTCGGCCGGCGTGGCGACGCCCGTGGTGCGTCCGATGAAGCTTTTGCGGCTGGAGCCGACGAGCCAAGGCAGCCCGTCGAGGCCGGGCCAGGCACGAAGCTCGGCGAGGTGGCGCAGCACATCAATGTTCTGGTCGCCCACCTTGGCAAAGCCGAGCCCGGGGTCGAGCACGATGCGCCAGCGCCGAATGCCGGCAGCCTCGGCGGCCGCGACACGGGCCAGCAGTTCGACCGCGACGGCCTCGACAATGTCGCGGGCGCGTTGGCCAGAGCCAGAGCCACAGCCAGAGCCCGGCTCGCCGCTGCCATAGCTGTTCAGCTTGCTCATCGTCGCCGGCGTGCCGCGCATGTGCATCAGACACACGGTCACGCTCAGCCGCGCCACCGTCGGCAGCATCGCCGCGTCCATGTCGCCGGCCGACACGTCGTTGATCATGTCCGCGCCCGCCGCCACCGCCGCCTCGGCCACCGCCGCTCGGTACGTGTCCACGCTAATGGCGACTCGGTGTTCGGGGCTGCCATCGGCCGGGTACTCGCACCGGATCCGCTTGACGGCCGGCACGACGCGCGCCAGCTCCTCCTCCACCGACACCTCTGGCCGCCCCGGTGCCGTCGACTGGCCTCCAACATCAATCACGGCCGCCCCGTCCTGCACAAAGCCCCGCACGGTCTCGGCCAGCGCGTCCAGTGCCGCCGCACCCGCCGCCGAGTGCTGTCCGCCGTCGGAAAACGAGTCCGGCGTGACGTTGAGAATGGCCATGACACGCGTGCGCCGCGCCGCCCGCAGCGCCTGCAGTGGCGGTTGCGCCGTACCCAGGAGGGTCAGTGGCGTCAGCGGCTCCGTCGGTGGCGGCAAGTCGTTGAGATAGTCCTGGGCCAGCTTCCACGGCCGCGCCGGGTCGAGGGCAACGGTCGGGGCGATTCTGCGCGGTCAGCCTCGGCCCATGTGGCAACCGGGACACACCACTCACTGCACCAATGGCCGCAGCACAAACTCCCGCTCAGCCATGCCAATGTGCGGCACGGTCAACCGCTCGTGGCGCACCTGTTCGTCGCCGTACAGCAGAATGTCCAGGTCAATGTTGCGCGGGCCCTTATCGATCAGCTTGCGCCGCCCCAGGCTGCGCTCAATGTCCTGCAGCTGGTCCAACAGCGCCAATGGCGCCAGCTCCGTCTCGACCGCGCACACACCGTTGACAAATTTGTCCTGCTCCAGCACGTACATGGGCTCCGTCTCCCACAGGCTGCTCGTGCGGCACACGCGGATGCCCCGCCGGTCCATCTCGTTGCACGCCTGCTCGATCCACCCAATCCGGTCGCCCATGTTGCTGCCGAGCGCAATGTACGCCTGGATCTTCTTGGGGCCGGGAGGCGCCTTGTTGGCCCCCGATTGGCAGCACGGTGCCGGGCGCGCCGCCGTGGGCGAGAATACACCGGGCGCTTCGGCCGCTGCCTGGGAGGCCGTCGCTGCCATCGCTACGGGCGTGGTCTGTCGTGGCATAGGCGCCGTTGGTGCTGTTGGTGCTGTTGGTGCTGTTGGTGCTGTGACCGTCGAAAGAGCGCGAAGCTGCCGAGCTGGGACCCTGAAACGGACACACTGCCGAGCCGCAAAGCCTGCCCGTAAACGCACAGCAGCTCCAGCAAGCGAGATGGCAGCCGGCATAGCGTAGTAGCCGCGTTGCGTCAGAGAGCGGCGCGGGAAAAGATTGGTATCGCTGTGAGGTGGAAAAAAGCCAACGAGACTAAAGACGCCGCCTGATTGGCCAGTCTCTGGCAGTGCGGGAGCGGCTCTTGGCAAGGGCACTGTCGTGCGTCGCTCTGGCACGCCTGCGCAACATTGCCGCCTACGATCATGTCACCTTGGAGGAGCGCGTCGCCTCTGGCAGCGCAGGACGACGTCCCACATCCATGCTGTCTGTCGCCCGGTAGTATGGCCACGTGACGCGGCTTCGCTGGAGTAACTTGGGTAATGCACCCTAATAGCGAATGGATGCCTCGGCACTGACCCCTCATCCCCCCGGACGGGCAGCTAGGGGCGTAGCCCAGAAGCCGCTTAGCGCTATTGGGCCCACGCGCTCGCCTGACCGAAGCTGTCGGGCGGTGTCTTTTGTTGTCTGCGCGACCTCGGCACTCTCCAGCATGTGCCAGCGAGCAACGCCCCGACGCCTCGACTTATTACCGGCTTCGCCTTGCTCCTCCATCGCCCGTCCTGTCCTCGTCCATTCCTGTTCCCTCAGCATCCTTTATTCGCGCCTCTTGCCCTAAAACTCGTCTTCGCCATGGCTTCTCCTCGTGTGTTCTTCCCCTGAATGCTCTCTGTCCGCTCGTCTGTCGCTGACTCGTTGCAGAGAAAATCCGCACGGCCATTACCGATCTGTTCAAGATCAACCACCCCATCATGCTGGCCGGCATGAATGTCGCTGCCGGCCCCCTGCTGGCGGCGGCGGTCACCAATGCCGGCGGCCTCGGCGTCATCGGCGGCGTCAACTACACGCCAGAGATGCTGCGCGAGCAGATTGACGAGCTCAAGAGCCACCTGACCGACAAGAGCGCCCCCTTTGGCGTCGACCTATTGCTGCCGCAGGTCGGCGGCAACGCCCGCAAGACCAAGTCCGTTTCTGCCGCTGGGGTTGTTTTGCCGGCGCCTCGCTCCGCACGTTGCTAACCTGTCAGCTACGACTACACCAAGGGCAAGCTGGACCAGCTCATCGACGTCGTCATCGAGTCCGGTGCCAAGCTCTTCGTCTCCGCCGTCGGTGTGCCGCCGCGCCACGTTGTCGACCGCCTCCACCAACACGGCATCCTCTACATGAACATGATTGGCCATCCCAAGCACGTCTCCAAGTGCCTCGAGCTCGGTGTCGACATTATCTGCGCCCAGGGCGGTGAGGGTGGCGGCCACACCGGCAACGTGCCCACTACTATCCTCATTCCCGAGGTCGCTCGCCTCGTCCAGGGCCACAAGTCCCCCGTCACCGGCGGCCCCGTGCTCGTCGTCGCTGCCGGCGGCATCTACAATGGCCAGCTGCTGGCTGCCTCCCTCATGATGGGCGCCTCCGCCGTCTGGGTCGGCACGCGCTTCATCCTCACCGACGAAGCCGGCGCCCCTGAGTCCCACAAGGAGGCCGTCCGCACCGCCGGCTTCGACGATACGATCCGCACCCTCATCTTCACCGGCCGTCCGCTGCGCGTCCGCAAGAACCCATACATTGAGCACTGGGAGACGGAGCGCCAGGACGAGATCAAGGAGTTGACCTCCAAGGGCAAGCTGCCCTACGAGGCTGATCTCGACAAGCTCATGGCGGGCGAGCTGAGCTCGCTGCCGACCGAACTGGCCACGGCCGGCGGCAGCGACAGCAGCGCCGAGAAAAAGGACGGCGACGAGGAGCCCGAGGTCGATATCGACGAGATCATGGACCAGTTCCGCCCCTTTCTCATGGGCCAGTGCGCCGCCGCCGTGAACCAGAAGATGTCCGCCAAGGCCGTGGTCGACGAGCTGGTCAACGATGCTGCCGTCTGTCTAGCACAGGGTACCAAGCTGGTGGCCAAGTTGTAGGGTGCGGCTGTCGTGGGAAATGGGCTTCTTGTACGATCAATGCCCTATTGGGAAGGATGTAGCCTCGGTCTTGTATACAACGAGAATTTGGAAAATTTAGCTGCCTGCACCGCGACGTCTTTTGATCAGCAAATCACCACGAGCAATACTATAGGAATTGTTTGCTGCCCATTTTTCGACTCCTTGCGCGCAAACATGACCAATCCAAACACCGTACAAGGAGAGTTCGTAATCGTCGGTGCGCGCCATACTAGGGATAGAGCAAGGCAATGTCTAATTATACGGCATCGTAGGGTAGGAAATGGCGGAGTCCAAAGACCGGGACGGCGGCCGAAAACGGTGGGCTTCAAGACAGCCCGGACAGACACAAAACAATACACAAAACGCCCACTCCCATTCTGCCTCCGCCTCCCGTTCAGTTGCCCAGGTAATTCCGGATGGCGCCTTGCAGCTTTGTTGCGCCGGCGCCCAGGACCTGCGTCAGGTTATCAATGTCGTCGCCCGCCGTGATGCCAAACTTGCGGATCATATCCTTGGCTGCCGACTCCAAGTCGCCGTATTCCTCTTGTGCCTCCTCCTCGGGCCGGCCAAAGTACGCATTCGACGAGATTGACGTCGCACCCTCAAAGCCCTGAAGCCGCTGCTTGGCCTCGCTCTGCGCCGCTGAGTCGTAGGTACCCTTGCCAAAGTACTCGTCCGACGATATCGCTTTTTGGTTGCCAAACTTGCTGCGCGCATACTTTTCGTCGTCTGTCATTTGTCAGAAACAATGGCCTAGAAAATTTCGAGACGCGCAAAATTCGACAACTCACCGTCCGAAGCCTTGATGGGACCAACAGACCCAAAGCCGCCAGCGTTCTTCTTGCCTGCCGAAGAAGCTGATGCTGCCGCCCCCGCTCGTCCGCCGACCTGGCCGAATCCTAACCGGCCCATGCCCATACCCAGCCGCTCCATCTCCGAGGCCGACTTCTCGCGCGTGTGCGACGGCGCCGCCCGCGCCGGGCTGACCGGCGTCGGCGACACAATCGGCTTGGCGCCCGCCGCCTTGGTGGTCGCCGGCTCCTCGTCGGCGTTCGGGTCATAACCCAGCTTCTCGATGCGCTCGGCCTCCTCCTTAGCCTTCTTCTCCGCCTCGTCAAAGTCGATCAAGTCGGCCGTCACCTTTTTGACACCGAGCTTGGTTGTCTTCTTGGCGCCCAGGACGTTGGTTTTCCGCGCACTGCCCAACGACGTCTTCTTCAGGGCAGCCGAGTGCGTTATGCGGCTGCCGGCCGGCTTGGCGGCGGCACTGTCGGATCCGCTGCCGGACAACGGCGATATCGAGCGTGCCGCGCCGTCCTTGTTGCCAGCAGTGAGGAAGGGCGAGGGCGTACGACCCACTACGGGCGGCGTGGCCGTGCGCGAGATTGGCGGCGTCGGCTTCTTGATGCTGGGCTTGTCCCACGACGAGAAAAAGTCGTCCTCGGGCTCGCCGCCCGGCGTGCTGGAGGCCTCGGCCACCTCTCCGTCTATGACGACCTCACCGGGGAACCTAGCACGTGTAAGCAGATGCGGCACAATGCATCGGGAAGACTGCCCTACTCTTTGGCGTCCCGCGCCGCGCGCTTCTTAAGCTCCTCCTTGTACTTGGTGGCCGCCGCCGACTGGTACTTGGTCTTGGGGTCCTTGCTATTGAGGGCGGCAGAGCCACCGTTCTGCTGGAAGAAACGGGTGGCCGAGTCGTTGCCGCCCACCTTCATGGTTCGTAGCTGGTCCCACTGCCATTCTGGCAATTCCAGTCAGCTCAAGCACCGCAGGACATGGACAAGCACGCAGAGAGGGGCCATGGCACGTACGATCGAGGTTGGTCGAGCGCACAAAAGAGATGTGCACGCCGAGATTCCGGTGGTTGGCCGAGCAGTCGAGGCAGAGGTAGATACCAAAGGGGACCGACGTCCACGTGGGGTTTTTCTGGCCACAGTCGAAGCAGACCTGGCAAATCTTAGCAACCGGCCTGCACCACTATTACGTGCGGCTGCCGCATACCTTGTTCGCCGGCTTGGACTTGAGCTTCTCAAAGATATGCAGCGATTGCTGCTTCGTTGCGAGGCCGCTCATTTCGTCGCTTTGATCGGGGGAGTGCCTGCAAAGAGTAGTACGGGGGTGAGGATGCGGCAGGTAGATACACGGTGGTGTGTCGTGGCGGCAGGCGAGACAGGAATTAATGATGTCGTGGCGAAAGGACAACTTCGCGATCCCAAAATATCCGTAAATGCCAGTGTGACGCCCCTCCCTGTTCCGGAACACCCCTTTAGTGGAGGGTCTGCATACACGCATACCTCGATACAAGGGTCGTCTGTAGGACGCATCTGGACTAGCGCGTCTGGCCTAATAGCGTTTTTGAGCATCACAGATACATCTCGGATCTTCGCGACGACCACAGCCACGGCGCAAAGCAGATCCCGGCCGTCCTCCCGGAACTAAATCGAGTCACCGGCACCGGCTGAACCCACGCAATGACTCCACACAAAGTCTGCTTCCTGGCCACCCAGACGGCGACCGCCTCCGCTGGACGGAGATGTGGAACCCTCGTCGTCCCCCCGCGGCTTCACTCGCCAGCCACAACCTCTCGCTGCTCCAAAGCTGCCCTCTGGCCAATGCGCAGCTACGCGACACACCACCAGACTTCCTCTTCATCAAAATCCTCGCCGGTGTCCCGGCGCAGGGCTGTCACGCCATTCAACGATGATGGCCGCGTGCCCTGGTCCGATCTGTCTCTTGGCGAAAAGACGGGGCGGGCAGCGCAGCAAACATTCAACTTGGGCATGGTACTCGTCGGCGTTGCATTGACGGTAGGCTTCCACTGACCAGACGATCCCGACGACCCTGCGCTCTGCTAACCTCTTCTCAGGGCGGTGTCGTGTACTTTCTCTACACCGAAGTCTTCTCACCCGACAGCAAAGTGTCTGCTTTTAACCGGGCGGTCAATCGCATTAGATCCGACCACCGATGCACGGCAGTTCTGGGTGATGGCGACTCCATCTCCGCCTACGGACAAGAAACGTGGAACAAGTGGCAGCGAGCGCGTCCGATCGCGTAGGTCCTCCGTTCTGCCCTGTGCTGTCCTTGCAACGGCTCACTAACACAATATTTTCTCCCACAGATCTACGATGCAGGCAGATGCGCAGGGCGTTGATCATATTGTCATGAATTTCAATGTCGAGGGCTCCCGGGCCAAGGGAGAGGCATACATGCACATGGTGAAGCCGCGCGGACGAGACGAGTTTGTGTATCGATATTTCTATGTCGACGTCCCAGGCCACGACAGGATCTACCTGGAGAGAGCAGACGGATATGACCACACAGGTGAGGGCAAAAGGTCGACCTTGTTCGGCATCAAATGGTCATAAGAAAGTACATCCTATCCATTATGCCATACACCAACGAAGAGCCCCGTCCCAGGGTCCCCCGCCTTGTATTCCTTTTAGCTGCCTGTAAAGCGGCTTAACCTATTATGCTATACCCTGAATTACTCCAAAAACCTTGCCACAATCTGTACAACACAAAAGCTTCGTCATGTTTACAACAGCAACGGAGGATTCGTCTCTCCAAAATCACACAACCACATCACTGTCCATTTTACTTAGCCACTTGTTCATCTGGGCGTATTTCTCCTCAAAGGTCTTTTCCAGACGCTCACAGACCATCCAGATAGGGTCGTTTTTTTGCCAGTAAGTGTAGACATTTGAAAAAATCTGTCGCATATCGACCAGGAACTCATTCTCAGTCGGATACCGCCCGTGATCTAGGTTAGCTTTGATGGTGGATAGGTCCATGGGGCGCCCAATCTTTTCCAGGTAGTCGGGGATGCCCTCGGTCACGGGGTCCACGGCTTCTCGGAAAGGACCAACTAGTCGAGTCCAAAATCCTTGTAAAGGTAAGCTTCATTTTCGGAAACCAGCAACAACCAGCCTTCTCCACGTACCTGGCCCCGATAACATGCGATTAGTAAGGTCAGAGCAGAACTTGAGCTTCTGGCTTGAGCTGAACGTGTCATTTCCCACCACACTGATCCGCTTTTTAGACCCCATCCGTTGAGTTGGGAGCGAAGTTCTCGCCAGTTTTTTTGGTGTTCCTCCGGCTAAAGGTACCATAGGGGCCGCCGCGGTGCTTGCCGGAGAGTAGAATTCACTGTATCGCGTCCGCTTTGACGCCGGTGACAGATCTCGATCGCCGCTGCCGCTGCTATAGTCCGCAGCTGCAACATCATCATTGCCCTCCAGGTAGTGGATGTTCTTCTTGGAGCCACTGACACTGGCCGAGGCTGTCACGGGCGGTCCGGTGAGGAAGCCATCGCCATAAGAGCTCATGGCAACAACCAGTTCACTGAGCAGCTCCTGTGGCAAGAACCGAGCAAACTCGGAGCGCTCCTCGCTGGACCGGAGGTGTTCGGCGGCCCACGAGAGCAATAGACGGCGAATGGAAGAGCCGGCGGGTGTGTCTTTCCAGACTTGCACCAGCAACGGCGTATCCGGGATAGTCCGGTTTTCCCGCTTGTATTGGGCCATGGCCTCGAGAGTTCGTTCGCAAAGGCCATCGATGCCGAGACTGTGGCCGAGCTTCCAAATGTCCACGAGCACGACATAGGAGGGCATCTGCTTGGTGTCGACGTAGACGTTGCCGGTGTAAAGGAAGAGCTGCGCGTGAGCAAAGACCTGGACAGAGGTGTCTGGCAGGCGGACAACATGCTCGACCACATCCGCAGCGTCCTTGGTGAAGTGTTTGCGGAAGAAGAGGCACTTGGAACACAAAAAGGCTTTTTGAATGCCGAAGGGCTTCTCATCGGGGCCAACGAGGATGATGACGAAAATGGGATGCGGGTCTCTGGGAAGGCATGCTCAGAATACAGGCTGGAAAAGAGTGCGTCGGTTCGCGATGCGTTGAATACATACAGCCATGAGAACTCATCTGCCGCGACAGCACGATCAGCGTCCATCTCGAGCAGCGGCGTTTCCACGCCCTCGGAAGAGGGGCCCATTCTGTCACTCTGCGGCCGGGTTGGTGAGTCTTTATTGTCAGCAAATTTTGGCCATGAATAATTAGCGTGCGGAGTTGTGAAACTGTTCTCAGATTAGGACTCAAAATGAGGTCAAATGTAGTGCTGAAAATGAGATGGCCCAGAGGCAGAACGAGGCCTTTATCTGCCGATCACATAGTGCCCCCCCTCCGGAATAATACGACGGCAGTCGTATGAACATGCAGTAGACGGTATTGAGACCGAGGCATCCATGTGAATCAGGACATTGAAGAAACATCGCTTCCGGCACAAGGCATCTGAAGGGCAATCGGGGCAATAGGGGCGAGACGCAGTGTTACCTGATGTGAAGCTGAATGTGAATGAGCACAATGCTGCGCGATGAAATGCAGGCGACCGTCAACACGGAAACTGGAATGAGTGTGAAAAGCAGGAATACTGCTGGTGGCACAACTCGCTGTGATTAGGGTAGAAAACGATATCAATCGAGCAGGTGCGATTATAACATGAAGAAGACAGCCCCAGAGTCGTTCATAAAGAAAAGGCAAAAGAGATGAGGGAAGTGGCGAGTCAGCTGGACAAGAGCGACAAAAATGGTGTTTTGCAGGGGGTTTCTAGACAAAAACCCCGACGCTGAAAAATGCAGCCTAAAGTCGCAGCCAGGGGAAAGTCGCGGGGGGTTTTCGTCGGCTAGCCATTTTGTATCTTTCTGTTCGTAAGCATATTAACTATATTGCAACACTCAAAGTGCGCTCATGGAAAAAGACTGCGGCGCATCGTCAATTGCACTGTCGATATCAACGAATCAGAATAATTGTTATTTTCAATTATTTACTCTTTTTAGTAAAAGACAGCTGTGCATAACGCCAACAAATCTGCGATCCAACCACTCCTCGTTGAACAGCCTTCCCAGCGACGCCAACATTGTCACGTATTGGCTCGCTTTTCCGCCTCTCATCGCATCAGAGCACATCATCTTGTCGTAGCAGCATTACGAGCAAGATTAGATGCTTATTCGTCTACGCATACTTGAGGCTCGAGATCACCACTTCGCCACATATATCTAGACTTGGTGCAGCATGGCCCAAGAAGGCAACTACCCTTCTCGGGTCAGAAGCCGGCGTTTGGGGTAGCTACCTGTGGATCGGGAAGCCGTTCCGTCCGTACCCCCCCCCTCCCCCCGGATCAAAGAAACTGGAGAAGAACGAATGATATCAAAAGGATGACGCGGCGGAATGATAGCAAATTTCAAGAAGCGCCGTTCCAGTTTGACTTCCCCGCTTGTTCCGAGAAGATCATCCAGATAGTCAAGAGATCCGGCGAGAAGGCCAATAGCCGGTAGCGTAATGGCGGCGATGTGCATAATGCAGACGGTTGTGAACTTGTACCTTGGTCATATAGATGCGTGTTTTGCAGACCCAAGTGCCTCGGCAGAGCATCTGCACCTCGACAGAGCATGCGCCAACACTTTTGCACGTTGCACAACAGTAACAGAAACAGGGCTATTTGCTAAGCCGGATGCTATATTTTCTTTTTTCTGGAGCCAGGGCAGATCACCCACCATACAGCAAGAAACAGAAATCGTAACAAGGCATGCCTCGTGGAAGAAGAAGGAAGAAATGGCCACAAAGCCCACAAAAGAGGTATTCAAATTACCCGTTGCATAAAAAATATAAAAAATCCAAGAACACGGGCCGTCCGAGCCTGTCCTGTGGCATACACCACAAGAAGAAAGGCCGTCCGAGCCCAGGTATCATGCTCCAAGACAAAGAGTTAAAAAGAAAATACAAAGAATCATATTAAGCGAGGAGCCAACTCAGCCTGCTCTGCATAGGAAAGATTGCGGTGATCCAGAAGAGCATTCGACAAAGCGCATAGGGGGGGTGGATGGTGGTGGTCAGGTCGAGAGACGGTCGGAAGAGATCGGGGGATTAAAGGGACGCCGCAGGTGGTAAGGTCGCAAACAATGTGTCATTTGTCTCGTAGCTCGTGGCTGTCGCGAAGGGTTCGGCCTGGGACCTTACAGCATCATCATGGCGTAGGCGAGGGCCACCAGAGCGGCCATCGCAGCGACCGGCTGTGTGGCGTGGCCGCCGCTGACTGGTACTGCGGTTGTCGAGGTGGAGGCAGAGGCAGATGTCGTGACCTGGGCAGAGGTGTAGGTCGCGTTGGTGGCGCCAAAGCCGGCAGTGTACTCGGATGTGGCCGAGCAGGACGTGGTCGTGTAGCCGGTGGCCTTGACAATGGTGGTGCTGTTGCCAGAGTACGCCGGTGAAGCCGAGGCAGCGGAGAACGAGCTGCTGCTAGACGAGGACGTGCTGGAGACCGAAGACAACGAGGACGAGGTGGACGAAACAGACGGGGACGAAGAAGACGACGTGGTAGTCACCACGGACGAAGTGGACGTCGACGAGGCGCTCGACGAAGTAGACGTGGCCGCGGCGATCTCCGAGACCAGACCGCCCGTAACGCCGTACGAGGTGGCGCATTCGGCGAGGGTCTGGCCGTCGGGGCAGCAGATAGTATCGGCGTTGGTGGCAACGGCGCAATAGTAGCCAATATCGCAAGAGTCTAGAGAGTAGGTTAGCAGGCTACTCTCGACAGTAGAATTGACGGCAGCATCACGTACTGCCAGAATCATCGGGGCAGCAGGCCTGAGCGGTCGAGTCGTAGCAGTGGATGGCGTTGTCAGTCGAGGCGCAGGTATCGAAACCGCCACCGCAGGCTTCGGCACAGGTGTCACCCAGACCGCAGGAGGACTGGGTCGGTGAGTAGCCGCAGCTGTCGCGACCCGCGAGGCCGAAAATGCTCCGGATGGACATGACCTTGAGGGCCTTGTAGGGAGTGGGCTCAGCCACGACCTGCGAGGCAGCAGCCAGGATGGCTACGGCGGTGGAAGACTTGAAGAGCATCGTGAAGGCGGTCGGCAGTTTGCGCAATGCGATTCTATCGTGAGCGATTTATTTCAAACGCGTGAAAATAGTAAACAGCGAGAGAAGCAGAGGAACAGAGAAGCAGGCGGCGCATGTGTCAAAAACGAATGGCACGAGTATGGAATACCCTTGGGATAAACGAATGGCGACAGCGACAGAGGGGGGTCCAGAAACAACGCGAGAGCAAGGGGAGGGCCGAGAGTTAAAAGCAAACGGTAGAGACCCGGAAAGGGGAAGCGCAGAAGAGAGGCAACACACAAACCAATATAACAGGGCCCACACATGCCCGCGAGGCAACGCAAAGAGGAAAAAAGCGGGTCGCATGCGCTGCCAGGCCCGCTCTCCTTAATTTCGCGATGGCGACGAAGAAATCTGCGCTGGTTGGGAGGGGCCACGGCACACAGACGTCCAAAGGACGCAGTGCGACTGGCCCGGCGGCTTGGGCAAGCTCGGCGCCTGGGCGCGCTGGGCAGCAGTGCAGGCCAGAGGGCCACGCGGCGCGCTGGTATTGCGTCGCTGCTGCGAAATCGCGAGACAGCAAATCCACGATGAAGCTCGTGTGATCAAACCCAGCGCGCTGTTCTTTTCCATCCCGTTTCCGCCTCGTCTATTTTCAGTCGTCCAGGGCGCATGCTGCATGCACCCGTCTGTGTCGCGCATAGTCGCGCATGGTGACGGTCAAACCGGCTTCTGTTTCAGCGTGTCTGAAAATGTGCAGGCGCTGGTTGTGGCCGTTGGCTATGTCACGCTGCATTTTAGGGCATTTATGGCCAATCAGCGGCCGCTGGTACCTTGCAGCCAGGGCGCCTGCCAAAATCTCGTCTGGGGAATGAGCCGGCAGATCTTGGCTCTGATTGGATGTTTCCCCACCAGGCCGTTGGCCCTAAACGTCGACAGTAGAGATAACAAAAGGCAGCCCGTAAATGTGTCTGGCGCTAATCACCGTCGCGCTTCCTGTCTCATGCCCATTATTGCCAGCCCACGTCGCGGTACACCACTTGCTTGCCTTGATTGAAGATCGGGAGTCCCTTGTGCCCGGAATCAGTGGCATCAGGGTGAAAGAATCCAATGTCGGTGATCTTCCATCGTGGAGTGACCCTAGCTGTAGGGGTGGTGGTGGCTTTGCGCAAAGCCTGAAGCGGCCATATACTGGTGAATGTCTGTGGCCGGGGAACGTGTATGGTTCCATGGTGGCGAAAGAGGAGGTTGAGTGCTGCCCGCCGGTGTTAGACGACAGGAAGGCTGCCGCTGGTGTTGTGAATTGCTGCCGGCAGGGAAAGGAGGTGGTGCTCAGGTTCTTTGATTGCTGCCGAGTGCTAGGTGCCTGGTACAGCTGATAGGCGAAATAAAACAAGGTTGGGACGCTAAACGTGTTTCCTGTGTTCAGGGCCGGTGTTGGTGGCATCATGAAGTGTGTCGACATTTGGAGTACTGGGGGCATGTGCTTGCTGCCTTGGGCATGGATATGTGCTTTATCCCAATACCTTCCATCCGGTGTGCTTTCAAATGCTCTGGGTCTAGCTCAAAACCGACAATGGCTGGCGGACTATGATGCTGGCCCAAACGAGAACCACCGGACCTGCCAGGACAGAAGACAACTAGAAAGACTAACACGGCGGACAGAGCATAAGGTTCTGAGTCGCTATGAGTGCAAGGCTTAGAACACGATCGAGACAGAGCCGGGCCACACGCCTGTAGGAATGCTTTGTATAAGCCGGATTTGTGAGCTAACTTCTACCTTACTTTGTCGGGGGAACGAAGTCGCCGATGCGAGAGATTGTATCGAGAAGCCAATGGCGACCTGGCGCTGGTCTTGGGCGACGGCGGCGAGCGCGTGGCATAGTTCGCGTGGCGCAATTCGCGCAATAGGATGGACCGCTGGTCGCTGTCCTCTTCCCGGTCATGGAGCAAGGCCCACGCTTTGTCGAAGACGAGGACGAACGATTGTTCCAAGCCTAGTGTATTGGCAGGCGCAAAGGGTGCGCCGTCCAGCTGCCACCACAAGGTCCTTGCGGTGGCAGAGCACGCTGGTAGTCTATTGCGCGAAGAGGGCCCGGACTCGGGTAGCCACGTCAGCGGGCCAAGGTGTGCAGTGCCTCCTGGCATAGTTTGTGCCTGGTCAGGTACTGCAGGGCGACGAGCGAGTCGACGCAATCGCCATGCTGTCCACCGCCTCGGCCATCGTCAGGCCGAGGCGGATGTAACGCTCCCAAGACAGGGCGATGCCGCTGTTGCAGAGGACTATGCGGGTCGGGGCGGCCCGGCCTTCCCGGCCGTGTGTTCCAGCAAGTCCGCCAGCGGCGAGCGACTGGGCTCGGCCGTAGAGCTTCCCGTGGCAGGCTCGAATAGATCACCCGGATGTCGTGCTTAGCCATCTCTTTGGTCGTGAACGACTTCCCCTAACCAGACGAGGTAATAAAGGAGGTGTACCGAGCAATGTACGTATCACCCTGCTGGTTGTGCGTGTCACACAGCGGCGGACGAGGTCGGCTAGCCGGGGAACTTGTTTTCATGGTCAAGGGAGACGGGATTCGCCGAAGGATGGGCCCGTAGCACTGGTTGGCGCGCTCCTGTGGCCATTCAGCTAGGCCAGGTACCACTGTGACAGCTTGGTAGCGTATGCAGGTGATAGAATGTACTGTATGGTGATCAATCTCTCTTGTGACGACGGATAGGGACAGCATTACGCTATGTCTGCCTAGGATAAATATATTGTTGTAGGCCTGTAGGCAGGTGGGGCACACCCCTGGCCGTGCCCTGACTAATCACTGCCTGGCGCTGTACCAGTGCTCACCCCGAACGGCGACGGCCTGTGATCTCATGTGTTGTCAAGCTTCTAAAATCGGCCGAGCAAAGCGTTAGTAAGCGAGTGGTCAGCTGTGCTGTCAGGACTCCTTTCGATTAGTAGGTGACCATGTGTAGCTTCGCTGAGACAGGAAAAGGTATGGAAAAGGAGAAGAGTTGGTCTTGTGTTATGACCACAGGGCGATGGGGCCAACAAGGGTATGTTAGCAGGGCGGTCCAGGCTGTAAGCCGTTCGAATGGTATCTCGAGTGTCGTAGTTGTCGTAGTCGTTCTCGTAGGTTGTCTTGGGGTCACAAGCTGCAGTGGCTCCTCAATGTGAGATTGAGTACATGAGTTGATTGCTGAAGAGCTATGAAGGAAAACTATCTGGGTGGTAGAGTGTCACGGCGGGCAGGCGGGGGGTCAGGTAGGTGGGGACGAGCAGGTGAACGATAGTATATGGTCTATGGCTAGTCTCGCAGGAGGTGCAGGTGGGGGTCAGGTTGAAGACGAGGACGTAGCTCAAGGAGCTACAATACAGGATGCAGGCAGAAGTCAGACTAAATACAGGATTCAGGGGTAAGGCGGGGTGCAGCGGCAGAATGCTTGCTGGCGACCAGCAAGCCAGGCGGCGGGTCTGTGACATAGAGACTGTTTATATACTAAAGTGCCTCCTTCCTACTCTTCCTGGATCGCTGGATCGCAACACCGAGTCTGCGATTCCTATCACCACGTGATCTAGAGCTGTGTGCTTGTGTCGCCTGATTGGGTGAGTTCTGCCTGTGATGGGCTAAAGCCCGCTACTCGGCTTAGGGCCGAACTAAACATCGCCAACCTCGTCGCTCTCTCTCCCAACCTCCCCAGCCCCCGGCTAGCCTTCAACGCTAGTCCTGGACTTGCCTGTATATATATAGCTTGTTTCTCCCATACGGATTACTTCCTTCTTTTGCTCCCCAAGTTAGTTTTTCAATTCAACTGGTCATCGCCTCAAAGATTCTTTCCTTTGGCCTTGACTCTCACACTGCCGGTGTTTACCGCGTGGTCTCCTCTTTGAGCCGCTTCCTCCTTAGGTCATCACATCTTGGCGAGGTAAATATGTAATTGTTAGATGTGGCTGAAGGAGAAGCCTGGCGACTCAAGGAAATGTTACAACTATAGTAAAGCAGGGTATAAACTTTGTTGTGTATTTTTTTAAAAAAAAAATCATATCTAGCTCGAGTCTTTTATGAAGTTTAGGTAGTTACGTTTACGTGACTGCAATTTTGTTTCCAACAGGTTCCTTGTTTAAGTTTAAACATAACTAGTCTTTAGGCATCTATCGGCCTTTTCAAGGGAGAGCATTTGGCTCCACTGTGCTGATCTTTGAGGCGGGGTCAATGCATTATCACAGTACAGCGCACACTGTTTGAAGTCGTCGTCACGACGGCCGCGCGCTCATGGCCAGATGCAGAGGCCCTGCCGCCAAGGCGCCGAATTTGCACTCCTATTTTGGACGCAAGAATCAGGACGCTTGGCTCCGTCGCTGGTGGAGCCGTCGAGGACGGAAAAATCAGCACTAAAAACGGCGAGGGAAAAAGATGGGAAGAAACAAGCGAGAACCTCACAAAGTTGAAAAAGCACGACGACTGGCACGCGAGCCTGGTCTTACAGAAGTACCAATGGGACACCACGACGAGGCGGACGGCCAGATGGTAGATGGGCAGGCCGCAGGGCCTGTGGATGAGGGCAAGGACGTGGCGCTGGCTACGGTGGGCGAATCAGCCCACGAGCTGGACGCGGCGGTCGTTGCGCGGACGGTGCGCAAGATCGACATGTTCTTCATCCCGGCCATGTTTGTTGGCTGTAGGCGGATGCGTCCCTTTGTTGTAACCGACCCTGCTGACCGCCCGCAGACGGCATCGTCTACTATGACAAGGCCATCCTCGGCTCGGCCACGCTCTTTGGCATGACGGGCGACCTCGCGCTGTCGGTGGTCGACCGGTCGACCACGCCCGCGACCACGGACACGTCGCGCCTCAGCTGGGCCACTTCGCTCTTTTACTTTGGCATGCTAGCCGGCCTGTATCCCATGAGCTTTGCGCTGCAGCGCTTCCCCGTCGGCCGCGTGCTCGGACCCGTCGTCGTGCTCTGGGCCGCCATCTGCATGCTGACCGCGGCCGTCACGTCGTGGCGCGGCCTCTATGCCCAGCGCTTCTTCCTCGGCTTCGTCGAGAGTGCCATCCCGACGGCCTTTATGTGCGTCGTCGCCGGCTTCTACACCCAGGCGGAGCAGGCCTTGCGCCAGAGCTGGTGGTTCAGCAGCACCGGTGCCTTTACCATTGCCGGCGGTGCCCTCAACTACGGCTTTGCCCAGATCGATGGCGGCCGCCTGCAGCCCTGGCAGTACATTTACCTGCTCGCCGGCTGCCTCACCCTCCTGTTTGGCCTCGCCTGCTTTGCCACCCCCAGCTCGCCCGCAGCAGCCTGGTTCCTCACCCCGCCCGAGCGCTTCGCCGCCCTCGAGCGCCTGCGCCGCGGCCAGACCGGCGTCCGCTGTGTCCGCTTCAAGCCCGCCCAGATCCGGGAGGCCCTGCTGGATGTCAAGGTCTGGCTGGTGGCCATTATGATGGCGTCGGCGTGAGTGGCTGGTTTTCTGATTTTCTTTTCTGAAAAGTTTCAAACTTCTTCCCTCGCTAACCCCCCAGATACACCATCAACGGCGCCGTCAGCGGCTTCGGCCCCCTCATTGTCTCCACCTTTGGCTGGTCCACGCTCGACTCGATCCTCTTCCAGTTCCCCCTCGGCGGCCTCTGCTTCCTGTCCATCCTCGCCACCGGCGCCATTGGCAGCCACGTACCCAACACTCTCATTCCCATGCTCATCCTGTGCTGCCTGCCTGTCCTCGCCGGCTGCGCTCTCATCTGGCGCTCCGCCTGGACCCATCGCGCCGCCGCCCCCGTCGTCGGTTACTCCATCACCGGCACGTTTGGCGCCGTCGTCAGCCTCGTTATCACCGTCGGTATGTCCAACGTGGCCGGCCACACCAAGAAGAGCTTCATGGCCGCTACCATCTTTGTCGCTTACTGCGTCGGGAACATCATCGGGCCCCAGCTCATCCGCAGCCAGACAAAGAGCCAGCACTACCCCGAGCTCTGGACTGGCCTCATCATTTGCTACGCCATCTGCATCGCCGCCTCTATCGCCCTCTACGCCGTGCTCTGGCGCGAGAACCGCCGCCGCAGTGCCCTCCCCGTCGACGAGATGGAGCGCTCCAAGCTCGCCTTCCAGGACTTGACCGACAAGGAAAACCCTTACTTCCGCTACCGGTTGTAGGTTACAAGAAGAGTGTAAAGGATCTTTGTCTATCTGATAATCATGCGTCTTGGAATCCTAGCAATAACCTACCATCTACATATCAGAGTCGTCCTCGCTGTCTGCCACGCTGTGTGGAGATCTCCTGGGTGTCGCTTTCTCACCGTCCTTCTCCGACTGCTGCTCAGTGCCTTGCTCCTCGTCTTTCTGTTCTTCGTCCTGTTCTTCCTCATCGCTGTCGCCGTAACGGTGTCCTAGCAACAAATCCTCGCTGCCCTGCCACTGCGGCGGCATGTTCGGCATGCTATCATCATCGTCCCAGCCGTAGTTCTCCTCATCGCTCTCGACCTCCAGTCCGGCCTCGCCCAGCTTCCGCTTGAGCGCCCGTGCTGTCGCCCGTGACGGTACCACATTGAACTGCTCTTCGACAAGGCCAATCTGCAACGCTTGTTAAAGGACCATTTACGGCGTCTGAAAGTTTTCATTCCCTTACCTCTGTAATAGCAAAAGCAACAGCGTGGCTCAGGCTGCTGTCACTTGCCGTACGGTTGAGCTTCTGCACCCCGGCAAAGTGGCCACCTACCGGCTTATCATTTTCCCAGGCCCAATCACGGAAAAGGACCAGGCGGGTGGCGATGCCGCGGTCCCAAACATCAGCGTTAATGGCGGGCACCAGGGCAGCGCCATTCTCGGCCTGCATGCGGCTGGCACACTGGGTCAGCAACACGACTGCCATGTTCCGTGTCTCTGCCAACCGCTCTAGCGCGGCAACAATGTACTGCAGCACCTGTGTCCGCTTTTCGTGTGAGGTCGGCCCCTTCTTGCCGTTTGCCATGAGCGGCGTTCCCTTTTGGTCCACAGTTCTCGGGAGTGCATAGTTCACGAGTGCTGAGAGCGAATCAATGACCATGACCGACGCATCTGCCGGCACATCCGCCGCGGGATCGGTGGGCGGTGGGCAGAACATGGCGAGAAAATGCGGGAGGCTGAGACACATATGGTGCGCGAAGCCTTGCTCGATGCTCTTGGCTCCCACGTCGGCGTTGTCTTGGGTCTGTGCATTGACAACGGCCGCCAGCCGCTCACCGCTGAGGGAATGGAAACAGTCTATCACGGTGTCAGCGGCCTAGCGGCGGAAGAGACAATTTGACACGGGGCCCAGACACGGCACACACCTACCCACACGACGCTGCTGCCACTCCGCAACGCGTTTGCAGTCAGCTGCATTCTGTACTGGTCAGCCAGGATCCTTCGAGATGTCCACAGCCTGTTCACTTCACTCACCCCAGCGTCGTCGTTCCTGCGCCCGGCGGACCCCATATTTCCGTGAGCTGGCCCCGCCGAAGGCCACCGCTTGGCCTGTGCTGTGTGCCCGCTGGCGGTGCCTGCACGTTGCTGTCATTTGCCCTGTCGGACCCGTCTCCCGGCGCTGCTGCCCTATTCATATCGGCATCAGGCGAGCCCGAGAGGATGCTGTCTAGGCCCGGGATGCCGGTTGCTACAAGCCGCACTGGCGCTGTTGGGCCCGACATTGTCGACGATGCAGACGACTGACTGAGCAAGGCTGCATCGGCATCAGCGGCAGATACAGTCAAAACGCGATCTGGAGGAGTGTCAGTCGTAGCCTCATGCCAGCTTGTCTGGCAGTCCTTACGGGTAAGCGGCGTGCCAAAGCCCTCGACATCGTGCCCGTGAATGGCATGGTAGTTCATCATTCGGGGCGCCCTCCCCTGCCCGGGCCTGTTTCTGTGAGGCGTTGGAGCGCTAAAGTTCCGCAGCTTTAAATGCTCTCTTTGTGACTTAGGCAAAATACTGTTGGGACGCGCCTTCCGTCGCGACAGATTACCCGCAGCCTGTGGGGCCATTTCGCCGATCGACTCCAACCCTTATTTATGCCAATTCTTGTACTTTTTCTCGACACCCAAGAGATCCAGTTGGATCATGATTGTAGTAAGATATTGGGGTTGTATCACATCATTTCCCTGGTCGCAAAACATCAACATTTGAGCAATTGACAAATCCAAAAACGCTCATATGAATCTTTGAGACTGTTGAACTGCGTCTACAGTGGAAATAAGCGCTGTGCATGAGAAACTGCAGGCTCCAACTCATTTGGATGATACAGCATTAGCTCGATCCCGCGAGTTCCCTGGATCTGTCGGCGTCATCCCCTTCTACCTTCTAATCATGTCATGGACGATTGCCATGAGTCTGGGCAAGTTATGGTTGTAGAATGCTCCTAGAAATCCCTCCTTGTGATCGACTGGCGGCTTTTGGGCGATTCACCAATGGCTATGAGAAACGATGATGCCACCGAATAGGTCATCACACAACCACCACGTAAGTGATGCGCATTGGTGGTTGTGTGGCGGAGTGCAAATGGACTGCATTTCCGCAACTGAAGCCAGGTGTTCTATGCGCTGAAGAGACTTCTACACCTCGGGGTCAATCTAGACAAATCTGGCTAAGTTCGATAGCCAGAGGTCTGGGGATGGCGAGATATCATCAATACGATGAGCAGTCTTGACCGGAGTTCCCGCGGCGCAGTATGAAAATGGAGAGTGAGAAAGACGAAAAAGGCGTGATAAGACGAACAAGGCAGTCGGCGATGAAGCAGGGATTGGCAACCGCAGCACGGTCGATTGGCGTTTTACGTCAGCGATGCTATCACATGGCTGGCCAGGCTATGGCGTCGAGACCGGCGATGACGAGACCATTTGCAATGCCAAAATAAAATCGCATCGCAACTCCGAATTTCATCTACCGAACAGCCTGGACCGGCGGACTTACAAATACGCCTAGGGCTGTGATGTTGGCGATGCCGATCACCTACTTGTTGCCGAGGCCGCTACCAAACGCGCCCATCCGCCTTTGCCGACATGAAGCGGCCCTTTATCGCCTTGCCGACGAGGATGCCGATCATGGCGCTGATCCTCGCAGGGCACTTAGTAAGCATACACATTCACGTGTTAGTCAGCACTCGCACTGGACCGGTCGAAATGCCCCCTTTGCCCCGGTGTAAGGGGTACATGTACGATATATGCCCGGTGAGCTTGGCGGCATTGGCGATTCCCCATATTCCCCAGGGCTCTTTCCAGGCAGTCTCGCAATCTCAATATATCCACTCATGGTCAGGTGTGTTGAAGTTTTGCCGGTCGACGGCGGAATATTTCACCAGCCATTTGGGCACGCGGGGGACACTGACACGAAAAGGTGGAACATGAAGACGTAGTAGACGGCGTCTTACAAGGGTCCCCAGGGAGCCCGTGGCAACGCAAGAAAGGAGCTCGGTGTTGCAACACCGAGCTATACCGGAGCGCAGCACAGAAAGTGCGACGGAGAATCTCGTTGGCCAGAAATCTGCAGATGGAGCCAGAGAGGGGGCACCGGAAGAACCAAAGAAACCCAAAGGTATGGGGCGGCGCTTGGCCGGTCTCTTCCCTTACCCCAGCATTCGTGCCGACACTGGCGGTCTGTGGGGACAAATTATCCACTAACAGTGCCCCGCACAAAGCGCTGCTCTGGCTGTTATCCTCGGTTAACTGATTTCAGTGTCTTGTGCCACAGTCCACCAACACATCCTGCCTGTGGCTTCCTGGGGCGTTTCGGCACGACCTATTCGATATCCGTCGTAATTGCGAGGCTGCATCTGTCTCATGCTCCCGGCCGAAGACCAGGGCGGCAGAAGACGAGTCATGCGCGCCGTATTGCAGTATCTGGCAGTAATTCGATGCCCTAGAGATACTTGGGCACGGGTATCCGTACAGCCGGAGACAGCGCACCATACCTCTGGGCTACTCTCGTAAGATACCTGGCCTTACTTAACAACATCGTACGTCCCAGAGGGGAAAGCCGAGGGTCGGGCGACCGCTTCAAGATGCGGTTCCATTGCTGTCCCTGGTGAGCTGGCCGCCGTATGCGGCTGTTTACGAGTATACTTGTGAAACGTTAAAATGAGATCTTTGGAATATTAGCGACACTCCGACCTCCCTTCTTGGCATGGCCGCTGTATTCTTCCGAGGGGTGTGTGGCAATCGATCTGGCTGCAACCTTTGCCTACCTCTTCGGCTATCCGCTGCAGGTACGAGTACATGTAAGATACAGAGCACAACAGTTGCCGATGCCGTGCGCATCACATAGACAACACGAGGGCTCGTATATTTGACCTATATGGTACCCATCTCGGCACCTTTGGATTGCAACACGGCCACAGAGCTATCGTCGCAATCGACACGTTCCGTGCTGGCAAGCATAAGCTTACGACGTATTATCACAAAATGTCTCGGTGTTTCATCGTACTGCTGTTTTGTCTGGTCGTGGGGGAGTAAGACGGCCAGTGAAGTCACAACCGCATTGGCTACGCGTGTTGCTCGTACGAGGGACTGGCCGCTGCTCTTTGCCGTTCTCGTTTGTCGCGGTGTCCACGATGCTCTGTGCTCCGGATGTTGTGGATGTGGGGATGGGCTCACCATTTCTTTCGGTAAGGTGGAGTCTGTGTGGGAACGGCCACATCGAAGCCGCAAGCTACCAACCGCAGCCTGCTTTTCTTTTTTGTTCTTTTTCTTTCGTTCTTTTCTGGCTCTGGCTACAAAAAGCGCTGGATTACTGAACTTGCTGTACAGTCATCATACATCTCGGAAATTTAGTATGAACCTAACCTTCAGAGTAATGGTACATTGGTTAGGGACAAAAATGACATTACTACGCGTCGAGTTTTAAGGTTGCGCTAGGAGCAGAGGGGGCCAAAATGAAAATGGGAAATGCGAAGTGCATTACTCCGTAAAACAATACGGCGACGAAACGGAGGCGTTCGTGGCTTCCGTCCCGTTCGAGACAGCTAGGTTCCAAAAAGATACAAAATCTCGGGCGGTCTCGGGATTGCGACCGAAAATAGCACCGAGCTTGCCAGCGAGCTTGCCAGCGGCGTCCAGCAACAGAACAGACTAGTGGCCAAATTTGGAAATATTCTACCGGCCACATTTATCTTCCTGCGCCCGTTTTGGGCACTGTCTGAGCGGGCGTCATTGGCTCCAACTGTTGCAGGGCTGACTTGTGCGAAAAAGGTGTGCTGCGGACCCGCTCTCTTAAGACGTAACACCCAGCCTATCCGCCTCCTCCTCAAAGATACAGAGAAAGATACGGCGTAGTGAAACCCCGCGGTACTCCGTATATGCTGTTCGCAGTAAGCCAGGGGGGCCAGCCTGTGGCAAACCAAGCCCCGGGCAGGGGTTGTGTCAGACCGGTTCGTACCATGTTGTGGCCGCCTCTTTGGGCAGGGATCGCTTGGTGGCTTTTCTGGAGTAGGTATCCGAAATGACACCGAAAGAAGAACCGATCAAAAGGATGGGAAAAAGCCAGCCGAAGCGTGAAACGGTACAGTCAGCAAGGGCGGCTGCGCGCCGGCAAAACCCACTGAAAAAAATATGATCCAAAAGCGCGGGCCTGGGCTGTGAGCTAGGCTATGTTGGGTTTTTTATACATTATCCCCTTTAACTGGCACACATGCCAGCCTGGAAACATCCAAGGGTTCGATTTCTCCCTTCTGCCCCACGTTTTGTCGCGAGAGGGCGAGAGGGCGAGAGGGCGAGGAAGCGAGGGGAGATGACGGGATAAAAACACATGAGACATACGATACGGATGGAGTTTGTGCTCTACGACGTAATAGCAGCTCAGGTAAGGTCAAGAGCAGTGCTCAGTGTGTGCTCGTGCTCGTACGAGCTCGAGGCGCTGTGCAACCCAGCTCAAACTACACAGCCTTCCGGGCAAATTGGAGTATTGAGCTATACGGCGTGAGGCACGGAAAGTGCGGGGATGGTGATTTTCACGTGCTGGCGCCGCCTGGGCGCTAATGCCAGATCTGTTATCATGGCTGGGACTCTGTACTCCGTCCTCCGCAGGCTGACCGCCTCTTTGCTCGTCCATTTTCGCTTGCGAGGGAAGTACGAGCAAATCAAGACGCCCATGGGCGCCGGCGTCTTTGCATGTGATCAGGCGGTAAACCTCTAAGAGTGAACGTATTACTTGGCCTACTGCGTACTTTGTGGTCGGACGGGGAAACGTATGTGGGGAGAAATGACGACGAACAGCTTGGGGCCTCACGAATCTATGTAATCTCCCCGGATTTCCGGCTAATGAGCAGCGCGATGAATGGCGATGAGCAATAATCGCTTGCAATTGTGTGTATATCAAAAAGGAAAATCAAAACATGGTAAGATAAGTACTCTGTATACAGCCATGAAGTACTCGCAAAGGTGGAACACGACGTGTCTTGCATCCATTCTCGTAAGGCAGCAGCCTTTACAAGGCAGCAGCAGCCTTCTGTTCTGCCACGCCGCCAAGGTTGAATAGTACTGGTGCCCCCACGTCGCTACCTTTGGTATATGAGCTGACCAAAAAGATACGTATTCGTATAGGGAACTGCCGGGAGCGGACGGATGGCAGCACAGCCAACAGGCAGGCTTTGATTTCGGGTTATTAGTCTCTAAGAGCGGGAAAATGTTTTGAGAAGAGCTACCCCAGATCCAATGTGCACTTAACGACTACGAGTATGTTTGTATGCATGCTATTTAAGTAGGAAACGGAGTAGAACACATGCTTACTAGGCTCATGAGTAAAAAGATGTAGTCCGGAAGATACCTGAGTACAGCCGAGCGGGTGGGCATGCCCAAAACAGTCGCCGGCCCAAAGCACAAAACACGGGGATGCCGGGGAGGGGCGTGAGAACAGAAGCGGTAGTGGCCGTTTTGGCTTATTGGCAAAGAGCTGGGGGCCTAAAGCGAGAACCCGAAATAACCCGAGCAGCAGAGTATGGGGTTGCCACCGTTTGGTCCGTTCACCCGCCGTGTACTGCAGTGATTAGATAAGGTGTAGTAAGATACGGTGCAGAATCCCGGGAGTCCCTTATCTTGCTAGAGCACCGTTCCGTACGACCAACAATAGCAACAAGAAGCAAAAGGAAAACCGGAGAAATTAAAAATCTGGCGAAGAGGGAGGCTAAAAGAAAATCCGGCCGCACGGAAAGACGTAAATAATATAAGGCAGGGAGAAGAATGTCCGGGTGTTCGGGTGGGCATGGCTTGTATGCTTTGCACTCTACAATCTGCAAGATAAGATACTTGTACGCGTACGCAGTAATGGGGCAGACGAAAGATTCTCCGTTAAAACTGCTAGAAAACGGAGAGCGCCCTACTGCTGCCAGCTGTGACGTATGGGGTAATAAATCCCCATTTCGAAAAAGGCAGATAATGCGAAGTCGCAAAAAAAGTAGCCCTCCTTTCGCCTTGTCGCTAGCTCGCCCCCCACACCTCTCCCAACCAGTACGTACCTTTTCAGCCATAATATGACTCGCTCTTTCTGTGTTAGTTGTTGCATTGCGCCTACCCGACGCATCTGCTGTATCTCTTTTCTGCCTGGCAGTCCGTAACCTTTGCCAAAATGTAGGCGGAGTGGGAATAAGGACAAAAAGGAAAGAATAGCTCATGAGCAGCGGGCGGCGGCAGGGGTCAACGCCGCTTCAAAGGGGGTGGGAGAGCGAAAGGCCGAGATACAACACCTTTACAGATTGCAGATAGGAGATGTCGGCGTGGCGCTGACTCCTCAGGCGACAAGGCGGATGTGCGTGCGGCAAAATTTCCCCAGGATGCATTTTCCTAAAGGGGTGGGGCATGTGAGGAAGGAGGAGCGACTGGGCGCGGTTGGGCAGGAGCTACTCCGTACTCGTACTATGATGGCCACTAGCCCCCGATGCTCGCGATCTGAGGCCCTCACAGGCCGTGCCTGCAGACCGCCTTGCTGTTTTGCAGTGGCCCAATCGGCCGCCTGTCAGCCGCCCAGCCGTTCCAGCCATAGAGACGGTGCGGCTCCGTTTGACGCCCTTGCCTTTGCTGCTTTGGTCATGTTGGCCTCGTTGCTTCTACGGCCTTCTTCTCCTTTGTGTTGCACGAGCAACTTGGACGCATTCCCCGCGTCGGTCTGGCGGGTGCCGCTCTCTGTAGTCTCGCACATTGCGGCCCTCGGATAAACTGACCGTTTACGGTGGCTCCAAGCGCTGGCTGTCGCACACTGGCGATCCTTCCTGGACGGCCTGTCTTTCGACCTCCGGCCACGGCTACTTGACTACCCCGAGAGACCCAGTCGTCTACTGCGACATGTACGAGTACTCGTATTCCGGTCAACCATTTCTGTCCCCGTCCTGTCCTGTCGGTCCTACGGTTGTTCGTATTGACCTGGCCTTGCGTGACCCAAGCACGCACCGGTGGCGTCGTTCGTCTTTCGCTCGCGGAGCCCTTGCCTTCTGGCAGCGCTGCTAGACATAGTTTTCACGTCGTAGACGGCCACCAGACACCAAACTATGGGGATGTCTCCGGGGTACATCCCCAGCGCCGAACAGCCTACGTCTTGAGGCCCCGGGCCCCACATCTGCGACCATTTTTTATCACACCCCCCCCCTCCCCAAAGTGTAAGATATGGTGGGCCATACGCCGTACACTTTGCCTCTGGGCGTGACATGCCACGCCCCTCCCCTCCTTCCGCCCAGCTCCCCACATCCCCCTTCAGCAAAGTGTACATAAAAAAGTAAAAAAAATACAGGGCGGTTTTAACGACCCCAGGCCATCCCCCCCCAACACGCAAAGCCCATTTATAACCCGGAATTCTCCCCCTTCCCATGACACAAATTCTTCTTAAATTCTGCTGCCCCCCTTTCACACTCTACCCTTCCCCAGTTCTGTCCTCCACAAAACACATTCGTCTCCAGGCTCCCGAGGAGTATATTTTGACTGCACCACCTGTCTTATCCTCGTCCACAAACCCGCCAGATTCCGCCGGAAATCACGCATCCTGCCTGCCTCTTCTGTCTCTCTTATTGCTTCTCTATTTTGCTTTGAGCTCCCAATTTCATACGTGCAAGAACTGCGCTTCTGCTCCGGTTCTCTGCCCTACCTCTCTCGGACCTGATAAGGCCCAGCACTCCCACGCCGCGTTTTCGTCTGGGGGCTTCTCCCAGCGCCACGAGCGGTCACATGCAACGGGCACAGTCCGCAGTGGATTTTTCCTATCTGCTCAACCCCGACTCTGCGGCCATTTCTACCACAGCCCACAGCACGGTGGGCGGCGATTCCATGATCCGTCAGCAGCTGTTGCAGCAGGATATGATGACGGACATTGAGATGACTTCTGCCGGAAGCACCTCGGGCGTGGCCACCTCCATCCGCCCAAACGGCCCGGTACCCAATAGTCAGCTCTCAGAGGCGTCGACTGAGATGCCGCGCCCATACAAGTGCCCTCTGTGCGACAAGGCCTTCCACCGCCTTGAGCACCAGACCCGCCACATCCGCACCCACACCGGCGAGAAGCCCCACGCCTGCCAGTTTCCCAATTGCAGCAAGCGCTTTTCTCGCTCCGACGAGCTGACTCGTCACTCGCGCATTCACAACAACCCCAACTCCCGCCGGCACAACAAGTCTTCGCACATCTCCCACGGCTCTTACGGCAACCCCGAGAGTCTGATGCCCCCGCCGCCTGGACCCAAGACCATCCGCTCCGCCCCGCCCTCAGCACTTGGCTCACCCAACCACTCGCCGCCGCACTCCTTCTCCTCATACAGCCTATCCAGCGGACTGAAGACCTCTTACGGCAGCGGAAGCATTAGCGGCAACAGCAGTCGTGGCGGCAGCATTACTGGCATCAGCGGCATGAGCTTTGGCAGTACCACGCCCCAGCAGTCTGTGCACGAGGGCATGGACATCAACATGCTCGCCAAGGCTGCCCACCAGGTCGAGCGCGAGACGCTTATGGGCCCGCCCTCGCTCTTCTCCTCGCCCTCCTCCTCGCGCCATCACAGTCACAGCAACAGCCACCATTTGCTGCACCACCACCACTCAAGTCACCACCACACGAGCCCACCGTCGTCGTACTACGCCCACTCGGCCCACTCGTCGCGCGGCCACCTTCCGTCGCTCTCCGCATACCACATGTCGCGCAGCAACTCGCATGAGGACGGTCACCATGGCCTAAACTCGGCCGGCAACTCGACCGGTAACTCGAGCAGCAGCAATGGCGGCAGCGGTGGCAGTGATGAGCACTACGGAAATGGCTACCGCATGCCGAAGCGATCGCGGCCCAACTCGCCCAACTCTACGGCGCCATCCTCACCTACCTTTTCGCACGACTCGTTGTCGCCCACGCCGGATCACACACCGCTGGCCACGCCCGCTCACTCGCCGCGCCTGCGGCCTTTTTCCAGCACTTACGAGCTGCCGCCGTTTCGCCAGCTTTCGTTGCAGTCGCACACGCCGGCTTTGGCGCCGCTTGAACCGCAGCCCGACTCGTCAAAGTACACGGCTCCCGGCCCGGCCGTGACGCGCAGCAGCAGCGGTATGTCCCTCAGCGATATTCTCAGCCGACCCGATGGCTCGCAGCGCAAGCTGCCGGTGCCGCAGGTTATGACCAAGGTGGTGCCTGATCTGCTCATGCCGAGCGACGGCTTCAACCTCAGCGGACGGAGCTCTACTGCCAACAGCATCGCAGGCGGTGATCTGATGGATCGCATGTGAAGCAACAGCAAAGGAAGAATGAATTCATGACCATGTTCGTTTCTATGGTTTTTATGATTGGGCGGCCTTTCACCCAACTCGACGGGGCGAGATCTGGAGATTATAGACTGGAGAGTGGCGTTTCGTTTCACTTTTATTGTTTCTTTTGACGTCTCACGTCTCATGTCGGCTGCCATGAACGGCCACGAGTTTTTTACTGTTTTGCGCGTTTATTTTCTAACCCTTTTTTGTTGCGGTGCCTCTCGAGAAAACGGTTCGGTTGTAAATGTGACGGCGGAAGCCGCAGGGCGTTTTCCAACGACACGTCGCAGATGCTTGTCTTTTGTTGTTTTTTCATGCTTAATTCAGACTACCCATATAGACTACTCGGTTCACTTCCGTCTCCTGGCGTGGAGCTCAATGACATCTCCTTGACAACTAATCGCTACACGTACGCTTACGTGCTTGGTCATCTTCCATCTACTAATGCTGCATCGTCGGAGAGGACCACAAAGTTGGACCACGACACTAATAGAAGGAAACATACGACACCGGAAACGATGGGAAATTGTGATGCTGGACCAGGCGTACGATATGAACAAGTGCCAGAACGTCCTCCCCACCGCAACCCCATATTAGCGGGGATGGTCATCGGAGCAGCGAGATGGGGGATGGAATCGCAGGTGTTTGTTCGTATACGAATACGAGACGAATTTGGAATACAAACACCGCACACGAGAACGCGGGACGTGTGTCTTACTCATAGAGAGAGGAGATGAGCAAACAATTTGGGGAGGGGCAGGAGCGTGATAAGACAGGGCGAACGTGCCCCTACGGAGAGAATTGCGTGCTCCGACGCGGTCGCGAATCAGACAAACAATTACGCAGACGAAAACCGGACAGCCGAATCCGGCAACCCCTAACTCGTGCCACAATTGCACTTTTCAGCGTGATTGCACACCCCCAGGGCGATGCGCAGCATCTCTCCCACACCGCTGGTCTGCGGGCGCATCACACACGGCAGACCATGTCGATGTTAATAGGCCGTCAAAAGCCGATGTTGTATCGCACGTCGCATGCAACTACTCTTTTTTCCCGCCCTCGTCATCGGGGTCTTGGTTCGGTTTCTCGGTTTCATCATGCGTCAGGGAGTAAGGGGGGGGTGTAGGAGTGTGCGCCGGAGAGATGCTTTCTTTCGGGTCTTTCAGCTGCCTCCTTTATTCGCTCAGCTCCCCTGTTCATTTCTTTCATTCTGTTTACTGAAACGGAGGAAGATACCAGAGTGCGGAGTATCCGTTCTAGTCTCTTGCCTTGATGCCCGCAAACCGCAAACTGCAAACCGCAAAGCCGACTGTCCGCTTGTCCGCCTGTCCGCCTGTCCGCTTCTCGCCCACCATCGCCTTGGAACCAGGCTTGGGGACTTTGGGCGCAGGTGGGACCCCCACGCTGATATGTGCCGCTGATAGGCATTCCGTTGTTCCGCCGAGCACCCCTTGGCCATCCTATTCCACCGGAGCTGGAGGTAGGCGCAGGCCGGCAAGCAGGGGGCGGAGGCGGCGGCGAATAGACGGGTTGCAATGTATCTCACAGGCGGGACAAGGGCGCAGCCGCGGCCAGCTATGACCAGCCATCCCCAGACTGGCAACCCCTAGCCCCTGGGCGAGCCAGGGCCGCCCCCGCAGAGTCGCGGGGCGGAATGAGACAGCGCTAAAGGGGGAGTGGACCAGGATATGGGCGGACAGAACATAGGCGACAGGACATAACGGACGCCTGTCGACAAACAGGGACACAGGGAAAACTAAAGGCCGCATCACGAGGAAAAAGGAATAGAGGAGAGAGGGAAGGGGAAAATACGTGCCCGCGGCTCCGATCTCAAGGCTGGAATGTGAGGGGGATGGGGACGATGGTGCTTGGCATTGCGGCGGGTACAGGCGGAGGAGCAAGCAGAGAAGCAGATGTGCCAGCCAGCATAAAGAAGGGTGTGAGATACATCCGAGAGGCGGAGTTAAGTGCGAGATGACTGGTCGGGGATGGCTAGAGACGGCAAACGGAAGAAGAAAAAGAAAAAGAAAACGGAGGTGAACACGGAACGAGAACACGGCACACCTCAGGCCGCTGGTGCCGCCACGTATCTTGCGTCTCCGTCTGCAGGGTGATCTCGATGATAAGGCCCAAATTGGAAATAGCCGACCGCTTTAACCACCGCCACTCGGAGAACTTGCTACGTACACAACCAGAAATACGAACTCGCCGGGTTTCGGCAGTCGCATTGTTTATTGGTCGCTCGCATGCAGCCAGTCGGGGCGTTCTCCCTTGCTCCGCGGCGGCCTAGCCCAGCCAAACAGAGCGAGGATGACGAGAGGTGACGAAAGCACCCTTGCATCCGGGGCAGTTGTGTATCTATGCTGACTAATGATGTATGTGGTCTGCTGCGGGCGCTCATTCGTCTGCTCCGTCTGCTCCGTCTGCTCCGTCTGCTCCGTCTGCTCCGTCTGCTCCGTCTGCGCGTTTTCGCCTTATCAACTGCCGGTGATGTGACATCGTGGGGGCTATGCTGCCTGCTGGTGTGCGATCCTGGACAACCCCCGCCAACCTGGCTGGTTGCCTGGAACACAGGTCGGTGGCTTGGACCTTATATCGTTTCGGCCTCCAGCCTCGCTGTGGACTAGCAGAGTTGCAGGATGTCCCGCGGCGCAAGCACTATTTTCCCTTGTGGCCAGGCCGGTCCAGGCTTATTTATCTCAGGGCCAGAATCATAGTAAGCCAGCCAGCAGCCAGCTGGCCAGCTGACCAGACAGCCAGTCAGTCAGCACGTCCAGCACTGCCGGCATGCCCGAGCAAGTTGGCCGTATGACGTGGCGGATCAAAGTTGTAGCGTGGCGTCGCACCGTTTCGTTCCATGTTGGGCCGATGTCGGGTTTCCCAATGTCACGTGCCACGTTTAGAAGAAGTGCATGTCTTCCTTGCGCCAGCCCATGGCCGGGAAGATCTCACGAACACTCGTCTCCATGGGCGTCGGGCCGCAGATGATGACGAGGTCGCCGCCGTCAGGGCCGTCGGTGTCGGCGGAGCTGGTTGGGCCCTCCGGCACGGGTGGGACGCCAACCTCACGCTCGAAAAAGGCCTTGTCCATGCGGCCGCGCAGTCCGGTCCACTTGCTGTCAGCAGCTGGCCGCGAGAGCATATGGATGACGCGGAAACGGTCCGGGTGTGCGGCTTCGAGGGCGTCGAGCTCGGCGCGGCAAAGAATGTCCGACTCCTCGCGGTTGCCATTGAGGAGCAGACACGTGGTTGGGTCCTCGGATGCGGGCACAGCCAGCACGGCACGCAGGACCTGGAAGGGCGGCGTAATGCCGCTGCCGCCACAGACCATGACGAAGCGGCGCACACGCCGACGACGGATAGCCTTGCCGGAGCCCAGCGCGCACAGGCCGGCGCCGAGGTATTCAAAGTGGCCAATGGGGCCCTTGAAGTCGACGGGATGGCCGAGCGGCAGCGAGTCTAGCGCCTGTGTCATCCGGCCACCGGGTCGGCCGGGCTCATCGTAGTAGACTTTGATGAGGATGTCGAGTGTACCGCGCGCCGGCTTCCCGGGCAGGTCCATGGACAGCGGCGTGTACGCCCGCATAATGGCCTCGCGCGTCACCGGGTCACGCAGCCGCATCATCAGGTGCTGGCCGATCGGCAGTCCCAGCAGCTGGTCTTCATGCTCCAACTGGAAGGAAAAGATCTTTGTGTCGGCCGACACGGCGGTCTTGGCCGTCAGCAGCGCCTTGCTCCACGCGCGCGACTGCAAGAAGACGTCCCGCGGCGCAGCATCCGCTGTCTCGGCCGTACCCGCGTCGCCGCCCGCCAGCACCGCCAGTGCTGCTGCATCCAGCACGCCGACGTGGTAGCCTGGCATCATGCGCTTGGCGTTCTCCGAGTGGATGGCCATGAACTCTTCCGTGACGTCCTGTGCCGCCGCCGCGGTGATCGACGGCGCACCGCCCGGGTGGCCCTCGAGAAAGGCCGTGCCGTCGTACACCTGGCCGTGGACGACGAACCAGGGCACATCCTCGTTGTCGTGTGCACGCAGCTCCTCGAGCGTGACCACGCGGGTGACCTTCTTGTCGTCCGTCATGCAAATGTCAACGGCCGCCGCCTCTTCGCTGCCTTCGCCCTCCGCCTCCTCCTCCGCTCCGACACGCTCGCCCCAGAATCCGTTAGTAAGGTTGCCGCCCGTCTTCTTGACGCGCTCCATCCAGCCCTGGTCCGTCAGCCGCGGCGGCGCTGGGTGCTCGAAGCGCAGCATGTGTCCGCCGGCCTCCTTGTGGATCACGACGCGAAACCAGGGGTTGTTCATCATGCCCAGTACGCTCCAGTACATGTCGCGGGGCTGTGCCATCATCGAGTCGTCCATGGACCGCACCATGAGGTCCTCGGCCGTCTGCAGCTCGGCCGTCGTCACGTCTACGTTCCAGAAGCACCAGCAGAAGCTCGTCGACCGTTCGCCGACCACGTCTATCCGCCCGCCGTACAGCAACTCACCCTCGGCCGCCTGTCGGTACTTGTCCTCGGGATACTCCACGTCGGCCAACTGCCATGTGCGCCCGCGGTCCAGCGTGATCTCAACGCGCGTCACGCGCTTGCCGCCGCCAGAGTATGCGTAGCCCCGGACGTTGTAGGTCTGCTCCGTCGTCTCTGCGGTCGGTGTCGATGGCACCACCTCCAGCTTTTCGCCGTGTGAAGGAAAACAGATTGCGCTGTTCGTATTGAGGTCGTAGATGGCATAGCGCTCGTCGCGCCAGACGTCGGGTAGATCGGCGCTGGCCTCGGGCGAGATCATAGTCGGCAGCACCCGGTTGTCGTAGATGTGGTACCAGCTGTCGCTCGGTTCAGCCGCCACAATGATGCGCTTCAGCCACTTGACGCTGCGGCCGCCAATGTTGCCTGGCACGACTACGCGCACCGGCCGGCCGTGGTCTGGCGGCAGAGGCTCGCCATTCATCTTGTGGGCCACCAGGATGCCGCGCTCTGCGTTGCGCGCCCACGCCAGTTTGACCGACGTGCCATAGTGTCCGTTGGGCAGCTTGTCGGCGCCCTCGAACCGTACGTAAAAGGCTCCGCGCTTCGGCTGGGCACGCGCCAGCAGCGCTACCAACGGCACGCCCGTCCAGATGGCCGTCGACAGGCCCGAGGCGCCCCACGAGAAGCCCTTTGTCTTGCGTACAATGTTCTGCTCCTTGCGCCGGTTGCCTGCGCACACCAGCGTCACCGGGTACGTCTCCTGCTCGTACTCTGCCAGCAGCTCTCGCAGCGTGAGCTTCATCGGGTTCTTGACCATGCCCTCCACCGACAGCTCCCAGTCCATCACGTCGGCGTCTTGCACCTCGGGCACCGGCCCATGGTTGCGGACAAAGTGCAGGTTCTTGGTCGTGAGGAAGCCCTCGTTGTACAGTTCCGTCATCGGCGGCTCGACGTTGAACGGGTGGACGCCAGTCAGTCGGATCAGCCGCGGGTCCCGCTCCACGTGCCGGTCCGGCGTCTTAAGATCTTCTGGCAGCACGCTGAGCGGCTTGGCGATGGGTGGCAGCGGATAGAGCCGCTCCGCAGGCTCGTTGCTTGGTGTGCATGATGTCGTCGAATCAATGTCGGACTCGGCCGGCGTCGGAGGGAGCCGCAGCGGCAGTCCGGCCGCCGGCTTGGCATCTGTGCCAAGAGAGGGCGACTCGGACGGCGGTGATGGCGGCATCGATGCGTGGTCCATGCTGGGACTTCCGGATCAAGACAAGAGCGAAATCACCGCAGGGCCATGACTTGCTGGGCCAGGAATGTAACAGTGGTTGCCAAGATCAACATACAAGGCCCAGGGAGACACGAAGCGCAAAAACAGCCTGAAACTGTTCAAAAATATCAAAGAGCCAAAAGACAGCAGTAAGCCCAACTCGAATCAACGGCAAGGCGAGGGAGGGGCAGAAAGCGAGCCAAATATGTGTATCCCGTCAGAAGGTTCCACGTCGCTGATGGATTGTGCCTGTTTTGCACATCTCCGGGGAAAACCAGGACGCTCTTCCCCAGCAGGCTATAAGAACCGCCGGTCCTCCAGGCCCGTCTGCTGTGCCGTCGTGTGGTGCCCTTGCTAAGCATGCCGGTTGCTGTCTTTGGTTCTCCACCGGCAACAGCCAATGGCTATCCCTCTATTGCGCCCAGCATCATGGGAAATCAGGGTTTATCTCTGGACGCAGCCTCCGCGGACTTTGCTGTTTCAATCCCTTGGCACCTGGCCTTATCGCTGGAGGCGAAGTAAAGTGCGCTGACACTGATAAGACCTGTTTTGCTCCGGCGGAGATGCGGCAACAGACTGCGTTTAGTGCCAAAGTGAGGTAAAAAGGTCAACAAGAATTAGAAAGAGTTGGAGCAATCAAGCCCCATGCAGGCGGGTCAATCCGTCGGACGAAATTCGGTATATTTTTCATCAACAGCCCGCAGCCTTTTTGCGAATGCCGTACTCTACTAGCCGTCAATTCATCGCTTGACTTTAAATCTTTCGCGACCTGGGATATCCGTTTCATCTTAGTGGCCGGTAGCGTTTCTTGGGATGACACACGACTGTGGCTGCCGGCAGCGGCTGCACCCTGGGCCGGAATATCGGCGTAACCAATAATGCGGCGGCGGGGCACAACGACGGGCTATTGGACGATGTATCAATATCACGGTCAGAGGCTACGGGACGCTTTTTGGGGACAGTAGGAATCTGCAAACCGTATGCGCAGCACCGGCCCAGCACCATCAGCTCCGCCCCTTGCCTCGCCGCCCAACCTGCAGCCGAGCCTGGATTGCTAGCCGAGAGAACAGCTGCGGCAACCCATTGACAGCCTCTCGCGTTTACCCATGTCTACCTTGACTGGCGCGGCGTACAATTTCTTATTTCTCGACCCATCGGTCCCATAGCCTTTCCTCTTCACCTCAGCACTGCTGTGATCGTCGCTCGCATGACAATTTGACTGATCTGCTGCTGAACTTGGTCCGTGGCCAGTTATGGATCGCGTCAGAAAGCGTTCGTTGGCTTCCCCCTCCTCGCTTGTCCAGCAAAGTCTCCCCAGCCTCGAACTAACTCTCATGCTTCAGGCCACCTTCGGGCGCTGAATGAACGCGCATGGGCCGGCGAGACGGGTGGGCATCTCCTCCCACGGCTTCTGCTGTGTCCCCCACGCAATGCCTGTCTATTTGCTCACTCTCCTGTCTCCAGATCTCTTCGCCATCATTAAGTCCCTCGACTCGTCCCTGAAGAAGAACACGGCCTTTATTCGACGCCTGCGCACGACCATTTCCGCCGCCACGCTCAACTCATTCCTGCAAGAAATCGCCTCGCTCAGCCTGAGCAAATACCTGTCCGAAATCATCTCTGCCTGCTATGAGGGGCTCTGTCGCCTGAAAACTCCCGCCGACATCGAAGCCGGCGTCGAGATTGTCTCCGCCCTTCACCAGCGCTTCGGGCCCTCTGAATTCACCGAATACCTCGGATGGCTCCTCGGCAAGGGCATGGCCCAACCCGACAAGAGCGCTGTCAAGTCGCAGACTGCCGAGGCGCGTGAAAAGGATGAGAAAGAGCGGATCACCCTCCAGCGCATCCTCCTCCGTGTTGTCACCGAACTGTGGCTTGCCGGTATTTTGCGCACGCTCGATGATGTCAATCGTCCCGACGACACGACTAAGGGTGCTGCCGGCAAGACGGCCGACGTCAAGTTTCGCAACGGACCTTCGAACAAGGCTGGCGTCGCCGATCCCTTTCCGCTGGCCGTCCTGAAGGATCTTCTTGGCCACGACCGCGAGCACGTGAACCTGCCTCTACTCGTCACGTTTGTCAAATCCTACAGCTGGGACGTTCTCGGTGTCAAAGGCGCCGGCTCCGAGAGCCGCAGAATCAGCGATGACGACAAAGAGGCCGGCAATACCGCAGACGGCGCACCAGAGTTCATCGATGACCAACCTATCACGCCCCCAGAGCTACAGGAAAAGTTCAAGAGCATCCTCAGTCGCTACTTTGAAGACGTCAAGGGCCACCTAGTGCGCGACCAAAAGGCTATTTCGAGTCAGTCGCGCCGCAATGCCGAGGCCTATGTCAAGTCGGGCGAGGTCTTTGAAGACCGCCAGTCCAACTTTGAAAAGCAGGTCAAGGCCCAGGAACGGCTCGTGACGAATGCCCAGGTGATTGCTGACGTCATTGGCGCCGAGATGCCCGATCTCAAGGACGGCGACGAAGGCCCGTCTGCCACTGGATCTATTGGCATCGTCAAGGCCGGGGACTATCTGCGTGACCGGGGCGAAGGGGCTGGCATCTGGGAGGACGAAGAAGAGCGCCGCTTCTACGAAAATCTTGTCGACCTAAAGGGCAAGGTCCCCGCCATCCTCCTGGAGGATGTCAAGAAGAAAAAGGTCGACTCGGACGATCAGGTAGGAAGAAAGGCCGATCCGGCAGAAGCCACTGACGTTCTAAAGCCGGCCGAGAGTGCAGCGGCAATTGCTCCGACCGACGACCAGTCCACATCCATTGTGAACAAGAGCATCGGTGCACAGGTCGACACGCTCCTACTGCGACTGCCTGATCTGACCAACAAGGACTCCATTGACCAGACGGCCATTGACTTTTGCTTTCTCAACTCCAAGGCATCGCGGAACCGGCTTGTCAAAGCACTCACAGAGGTCCCCAAAGGAAGAAGCGACCTGCTGCCATGCTGGGCACGCCTCGTGGCCACCCTGGGCCGCTACATGCCCGATATTCCCAAGGGCCTGGTGGAACACCTCGATGCCGAATTCCGCAGCCTCCAGCGTAGAAAAGAAAAGGACTTTCTTGGCCAGGTCCGCCTCAGCAACATCCGCTATCTGGCCGAGCTCACAAAGTTTGGCATTGTTCCCGAGCACGTTGTCTTCCACTGCCTCAAGATCAGCCTCGACGACTTCTCTCGCATGAACATTGAGATAATCTCCAATCTCCTCGAGAACTGCGGTCGGTACCTGTTTCGCAACCCCGAGACAGCTCCGCGCATGGCTGCCTTCCTCGAAACGCTCCAGCGCAAGAAGACGATGCAGCATATCGGACAAACAGAGCGCATGCTCATTGAAAATGCCATTTACTACGTCGACCCTCCGGAGCGACCTGCTATCCAGCAAAAGGAGAGAACGCCCATGGAGCTGTTCATCCGCCGGCTGCTCTATGTTGACCTGAGCAAGCGTAACGCCAACAAGATCCTTCGTCAGGTCCAGAAGCTGCACTGGGAGGAAAAGGAGGTTGTCGAGCTTCTCCGGAAGGCCTTCTCTCGCCCATGGAAAGTCAAGTACGGGAATGTGCATCTGCTCGCCGGACTGCTGAGTGCTCTGTATCGGCACCATTCGGCTTTTGTCATTGATATTGTCGACGGAATCATAGAGTCGGTCATTTTCGGCCTGGAGCAGAATGACTTTCGACAGAACCAGCGACGCCTGGCCGAGGTCAAGTATCTGGGAGAGTTTTACACCTACCGCCTTCTGGAGAACCCAGTCATCTTTGACATGATGTACAAGATCTTGACGCTTGGTTATGGGGGTCCGCCTGTGCCTGGTCGCCTCAACCCGCTGGACCTTCCCGATGAGTATTTCCGCATCCGTCTGGTTGCTACCATTCTTGAGACCACTGGAACGTACTTTAGCAAGGGACAGGCGGGAAAGAAGCTGGATTACCTGCTGTGCTTCTTTCAGGTATGTTGCCGAAAGATGTCATGATGCTACTTTTACTAATTCCGGAAAAGTATTATATCTTTACGAAGAACCCTCTGCCCATGGACATTGAGTTTATTGTCCAGGATATCTATGCGCTGGTCCGGCCACAGTGGAAGTTGGCAACGAATTTCGACGAGGCTCTCAAGGCCTTCCAGCTTGCGAGAGCCCAGGATTTGAAGACGACGGGCGCCGACAAGACAGCGGACCAAGATGACGCTGCCGCATCGGACGATGAATCATCAGAGGATGAAATCGAAAATGTCGACGATCTAGGCGTGGCCGAGGCGGATGGTGATGAAGAAGCCTTCTCAGCCGACGAGGATGGAGAGGTTTGTGCCAAGAATGGGCAGAGTGACTGCGGATGGAGTAACTGGCTAACAAGCTCCAGGATGACATTGACGAACGCGGGTCCGAGCATAGCGAATCCGAAGATGAGGAGATAGTAGTCACTCGCGAGGAGGAGCAGGTCGACCCCGAGGACGAAGCCGAGTTTGAGCGGGAATATGCTCGGATCATGGCGGAGAGCCTGGAGTCGCGCAAGTTTGACCGCAAGCCCATGTTTGACGTTGCCCTGCCGGTCCGCTCGAAGGCGCGCGAGACGAGCGCGGCTATGCTAGATAGTGGTGAGGGTGGCGATGTCGACCAGACGCCCAACGGCACACCTACGATGGCGTTCTCTCTCCTCACCAAGCGAGGCAACCGCCAGCAGACGCGCACTTTGGAGCTTCCGTCGGACTCGGATTTTGCGGTTGCTATGAGAAGCCAGCAGCAGGCCGAGCGCGAAGAGCAACAGCGCATCAAGAATCTCGTGCTCAACCTGGATCTTGGCGAGAGTGAAGAGCTCGATGGTGACTACACTCACATGCCACTGGGCCAGAACAGCAATATTTACAGTGCTTCAGGTCACGAAAAGCCGACGTCCTACTTCCACAACCGGCCCGACAAGACTGGCAAGGACCGTACACAACGCGTGCGCAAACTTCAGCTGAGCGACGTTGACTGGTATGGCCCTTCACCTCACAGCATCCAAAGTGGCAACAATGGCTATGGAAAAAATGCGCCTTAGAGGCGGCAAACTCGGCAGTCCCCGACGATCCATGGCTATAGACCACACGAGAAACTGCCAAGCTGGCGGTCTCAGCAACAAGTGCTGGCGACCTGTGGCCTGAGTAGGCAGGGTCCGCCGGCTTCTTTCGAGCGGTGGCTTCTAACACCATTAACAGGACATAACCATGCATCCAAAGGGGATGGTCAGGTACGACCTCTCCAACTTTTGGCACGGTATCCATCCGCTTCATTCGACGGCCTTGCTAGGCAAGTTTAGTCCAGCTACTGCATTAGGCACTAGCCATCACGGCAAACGGCAGCAGAGTAGCAGACTCAGGTTATACTATGCATCAGAAGCCCACACCGCAGCGGTCATACCGCCAACTGAAGCTGCCCGGCGAGAGAATAGAGAGACAAGGCGATTGAGGGTCAACCAGGAGACCTGGGGACTATCAGCCACGGTTGTCTCTCTTTCCATGTAGGCCCCTCTGATGGCCACTCGTTTGCTGGCTTCAACGCCATGTCTGGGGCGTCTTTGCTTCGGCTGGGCTCTTCTTCCCTTTAGAGAAGGTCCCCCTTTGCAGCAAGACGGCCTATTATTCATATCTACCGAAAGGGCTCATTCAGTGTCTTTATCTCCACCGGCTTTGAAGAATAGTGAAAGCAATATAGCAGGGGGGTTCAGACAGCTTGTTTATCGCCTTTTTAGGGGGCAGTTAGTGTATTTGTCCGTAGCTCGCCAAAAGAGGTCTGCGGCTCATCGCGAGAAAGAGCGAAGATCGCGACTTCCTAAATAGTGAAACCTATTCAGTGGCCATAACCACTTAGTGGACTTTCTATTTTCTAGATACCAATCGGTTGTCTCTTCTCTTCCCACCAAGTTAGCCTCGGAGACGCAGAGCGACACGACACCTGAAACAGATATGCGTGAAGCTATGTAAACAAACGGTGAGAAATACTGCTTTCCATCGAACACAACAGACCGGATTTCACGACCTCGAAGCTAACGCTTGAACTCGGTACTGGTTTGAGTCCAAAGCGTTTGCAATCCATCTCTACATACATTGACTGGGCTGCCGTTTCGCTTCGACTGACCTCGCACAAAACTCTTGACTTTTTCGGAAGCTTCATCGAAATACCCGCGTTACGCAAACGAAGCACAATTTTCATCACTGGTACCTTCCGTCTGCCTTCCAGCCCGTCATCTCACACCGCATCAAGAAATACCTAACGGAACGTATCGATAATTGACCAGCATACTTTCGGCTGGTACCTTGTGTTGTGGCTCCCCATCTGTTGTTTCATCTGTGCGCTGCACACGAATGCAGGTAGCCGCCCGCCACGAAGCTCCAGCAGACCGCACCGGCATCACAACAGATACGGTGGCAACAGAGACGCAGGAGACGCACAAACAATGTGGAGAAATTGCCAAATATAACTTCAGAATACGAGCCCAGAACAAGAAGGGCCCGTGGCATTCTGTACTCTGTGAATTACTTTACCAATAACCTAAGACAAGCAGAAACCCCCAAACCGCAGCAACTCACAGACAAGCACGGGTGGCTGCATATCTCCCAGACATAATTTCAACACAGCATTGGGGTGAAGCTTGCTCTACTTTTATCCACCTCCTGAATATTCCTTGAATCTACACGTGAACAAGTCAAGCATTTTTATACTAACCATCGCAAAGTTACGATACAAACTGCAACATAATTGAGCAGGGCCCTAATACAATGGCCACCGACGCTGCATCCTCATGGCCATTGCACGATGTGAGATACTGTCCTCTTCGACAGCTAGATATGCCCGCAGCTGATGACTAGATCATTTATACGGCCATCGTCGGAGTGGTCATGGTGGCAGCGTGTCTTGAGTGGTTTCTGTGGATTGCAGCCTTTCTTTACTGTATCTGGAAGGTGTTTTGCAAAGCTGAACACTGGACGGTAAACGTGTTGGCTGTCGTGGTGGGTATAGCTTTTACTCTTTTGAGGTATGTCTTTCTGTCTTTTTGTCCTGCTCTTCACGAATGGAAGATCAACTAACACTCTCCCAGGTTGATCTTCCTACCCATCATGCTCGTGACACTCCCGCTCCCCAGTATCATTGTGCGAATGTGGCCAGAAAATATGGTCAGCGTGTTGCAATGGTTTGCCTTTTGGAGCTTCGCTGGCCTCCTGATCATTCCCTGGCTGTTTTGCATCTACCAGATTGTCACACACCAGCTCGGTCGAACGAAACGGATCAAGCAGCTTCTCGACGAGGTCACCGCACCGAAAGTGGTGATTGTCATGCCCTGCTACAGAGAGGACCCCGATGTGCTTGTGACGGCGGTCAACTCGGTTGTTGACTGCGACTACCCCCCGTCGTGCATCCATGTTTTCCTCTCCTTTGACGGCGACCAAGAGGACGAGCTCTACCTCAATACGATTGAGAAACTGGGTGTTCTGCTCACACTGGACTCATACCCTAAGAGCATTGACGTAACATACCGCGCCGCGCGTGTCACAGTATCGAGGTTTGCTCATGGTGGCAAGAGACACTGCCAAAAGTCCACGTTCAAGTTGATCGACCAGGTGTACCAGCAGTACCTCAGGCGCAATGACAATCTGTTTATCCTGTTCATCGACTCGGACTGCATCCTCGACCGCGTGTGTCTGCAAAATTTTGTCTACGACATGGAGCTCAGCCCAGGCAACCGCCATGACATGCTGGCCATGACGGGTGTCATCACGTCGACCACCAAGCGGCACAGCCTCATCACGCTGCTCCAGGACATGGAATACGTACACGGCCAGCTGTTTGAGCGCACGGTGGAGTCGGGGTGTGGCGCCGTCACCTGCTTGCCGGGCGCATTGACGATGCTGCGCTTCTCCGCGTTCCGGCGTATGGCCAAGTACTACTTTGCCGATAAGGCTGAGCAGTGCGAGGATCTGTTTGACTTTGCCAAGTGCCACCTGGGCGAGGACCGCTGGCTCACACACCTGTTCATGATTGGGGCCAAGAAGCAGTACCAGATCCAGATGTGCACGTCTGCGTTTTGCAAGACGGAGGCGGTGCAGACGGTGCGCTCGCTGGTCAAGCAGAGGCGGCGCTGGTTCCTCGGCTTCATCACCAACGAGGTGTGCATGCTGACCGACTGGCGGTTGTGGAGGCGCTACCCATTGCTCGTTCTGGTGCGCTTTATGCAGAATACGATCCGCACAACGGCGCTGCTCTTTTTCATCATGGTCTTGGCTCTGATAACAACGTCTAAAAAGGTGTCTGATCTGCCAGTCGGATTCATTGCTGTGTCGCTGGGCCTCAACTGGGCCCTGATGGTTTATTTTGGCCTCAAGCTGCGGCGCTTCAAGATCTGGCTGTATCCCCTCATGTTTGTCCTCAACCCCTTTCTGAACTGGTACTACATGGTCTATGGCATCTTCACAGCCGGTCAGCGCACGTGGGGAGGGCCGCGTGCCGATGCTGCCGCTGCCGATGGTGACCAGACCACCGTGCGGGACGCCATTGAGCAGGCCGAGCAGACGGGCGACGATCTCAACATTGTGCCCGAGTCATTTATGCCGGCTGCAGAGGTGCAGCGCCGGAAGAGCAGCAGACGGGCGACGCCTGCCCGACGCGACGAGCCCTTCATGCAACCTGCAATCCTAGGGGCCGGGCCTGTGCGACCGAGGGGCGATCCTGGACCGAGTGCCGGGCCAACCAAGCCAGCCGGTGGCCGTGTGGGCGGTAATGCGACCGTAGGCCGGTCGAAGAGCGGTCGCAGCCTTTTGCAGCCTCCGGACAAGATCGATGGCATGTTTTCGGTGCCAAAACGCACGCATTCGGGGCTATATCAGTATCCCGATGACTCGATTGGCAGCCTTAGCATCTTGGGCACAGGTGGATGCGGCGCTGGCGCTGCTCACGGAATGCCCGGGTCGCCTCCTTGGATGCGTTGGCATCCAGGTGATGATGGAAGCGGCCACAACAGCGGGTCAAGACGCGATCTCTGCCATTCATCTGAAAACACGGCAATGAATCGCGGGACACACAGCACGCCTCGCTGGGTCGAGAGCCTGATGAGTGACGAGGACCGGCGAAAGTACGAATTGGCCCAGGCGAGCCAGTTGGATTTTGGCACGGCGAATGCGGCGGCGGAGTCACCGGCAGTCGCGCGTCATCACCATACGACCCCACCGTCAGGACAGGTGTACGAGTATCACTCCGAGGGCGAAATGCATCCGTAGCCGCTGATAAGACGCTGCTGGCGCCTGACCGGAGCAGTCCGTCACGGCAGTCAGCCGCGTGGGCAGCGCAAGACGAAGACGGCACGAGGCAGTTTGGGTGAAGCGATATAGGAGGAGGGCGTTTTTGCCTGCCAGCTTGTTGGCGATGCTTGATCGGGCTCTGATAGATACTGCTTCGCTTTATGAGGCAAGATAGGGAGTACATCGAAGGAACCTGATGTCTAGGTCACTCTGGGCATTATGTTGGGCTCTTTGCGCTGTCGCCCCAAGATGGGTTGCCCCTCTTGCCCGTATTTTTTTGGCGCGTCTGCCCTCTGAGTGGCCAGCTGTAGGGTCTAGAAGCTTCCTCCTGGTTCGCGTCTGTTCTTTCGGTTGCCAGATCACCCAAGACGAGGCTGAGACCGTGCAGCTTTCTGTGTTCCAGCGTACAACGAAGCGGCAGAGGTTTTCGCAGCCAGATCGAAGTGGCGGGCGATCTCTGGCGACATTAGCAGGCTCCGTGACAGGCCTCTTTGCGTGTGCGCGAGAGGCCGTTTTCACCGTTTGGATGTACCTTACCTGGGAATTGTTACAGTGGCCGCAAGGGGTGCGAATAAAATACCCCTGCTACCTCGACGTGGTCGCCCTCCTTTGTGTCCTCTCGGCTACTCTCATTGTCCGATAGGTGCTGTCTGGCCTGCCGTCTCCACTTTCCCTTCCATCCGCTGGAAATCGCAGCGCAAACGCTTTGATATAGAGATACTGCTAGGGTACTTTCAAATATGTCCCTCGGCACCCCCTCCTTTGCTCCTCCTCATTCTCGTTGTTTCCTCCCCACCACTAGCTTGCCCTCTTTTTCTATAGCCAGGTCGATAACGAGCAACTGCAAAATCCATCCGCAAGAGGAAGTGGTCCAGGAATTAAAAGAAGCAGGCATCTTCTCTTCTCCCCTAGCAAACGAGCCGCCTGAGCCGCAATCGAACTTTCTGTTTTCACACTGACAAACAAGCGTAAGGACATACCATCCCGTTGGCTCGCCGTTTTCCCAGTGCGAAAAAAAAACTTATCTAAAATCATTCGTTAGGAAGGTTTTTTTTTTGTTTAGACCAGACACTTGAATTTGTTCCTTTCTATTTCCTTTCCTGCTTCCGACCTCGTTGCATCGACAGCTCCGAGACTTTACCATCCGGCCTTTTCCTTTCTTTCCGCAAAAGAGTCAGTAGGCATCATGAGTGTCGTTGGTAAGTTCCGATGGTTGTTGGTTGTGGGCTGATTGCTAGCAAGTCTTGTTGCCAGCTTTGCCTCACTCTCTGCGCGCCGCCGTACTGACCGTCATGTCCATAGGAGTCGATTTCGGTGCCCTCAACACGGTCATCGCCGTGGCGAGAAATCGCGGTGTCGATGTGGTACGTCGCGCGCTTCTCCGTCTTAACCAGATCGACCAGGTCCTAACATGTCTACCAGATCGCCAACGAGGTTTCCAACCGCGCCACGCCGTAAGCTCCCACTTCCCGCGTTGCAGGTCCCGTTGCGTCCTGACCGAATTTAAACTGACCATCCGTGCTGCAGTTCGCTCGTCGGCTTCGGCCCCAAGTCCCGCTACCTCGGCGAGGCTGCCAAGACACAAGAGATCTCCAACCTCAAGAACACGGTCAGCTCCCTCAAGCGTCTCGTCGGCCGGTCAATCAAGGAGGCCGATGTCCAGATTGAGCAGCAGTTCATCTCGGCCCCCCTCGTCGATGTCAATGGTCAGGTCGGCGCCGAGGTCTCGTACCTTGGCAAGAAGGAAAAGTTCTCTGCCGTCCAGCTCATCGCCATGTACCTCAGCAAGATCCGACAGACCACCGCTAGCGAGATCCGCCTGCCTGTGTCTGACCTGGTCATGAGCGTGCCCGTCTGGTTCACCGACGCCCAGCGCCGTGGCCTCATTGACGCTGCCGAGATCGCCGGCCTGCGCCTGCTGCGTCTGATCAACGACACTACTGCCGCCGCCCTCGGCTACGGCATCACCAAGCTGGACCTGCCGCCCCCGGAGGAGAAGCCGCGCCGCGTCTTCTTCGTCGACATTGGCCACTCCAACTACACCGCCTCCGTGGTGGAGTTCCACAAGGGCGAGCTCGCCGTCAAGGGCACTGCCTTCGATCGCCACTTTGGCGGCCGCAACTTTGACAAGGCCATTGTCGACCACCTGCAGAAGGAGTTCCTTGGCAAGTACAAGATCGACATCTTTTCCAACCCGCGTGCTGTGTCGCGTGTCTACGCCGCCGCCGAGCGCCTCAAGAAGATTTTGTCCGCGAACCTGCAGGCCCCCCTCAACATCGAGTCGCTTATGAACGACATTGACGTCCAGGCCATGATGAACCGCCAGGAGTTCGAGGCGTTGGTCGACCCGCTGCTCTCGCGCGTGGTCGTCCCGCTCGAGCAGGCTCTGGCCCAGGCCAAGCTAACCAAGGAGGACATTGACATCATCGAGGTCGTCGGCGCTGGCACGCGTGTGCCTGCTATCAAAGAGCGCATCCAGGCCTTTTTCGGCAAGCAGCTGTCCTTTACGCTGAACCAGGACGAGGCTGTGGCACGCGGCTGTGCCTTTAGCTGCGCCATCATGTCGCCCGTCTTCCGCGTCCGCGACTTTGCCGTCCACGACCTGGTGACGTACCCGATCGAGTTCACCTGGGAGAAGGCCAACGACATTCCGGACGAGGACCCGAACCTGGTTGTCTTCAACAAGGGTAACGTCATGCCCTCGACCAAGGTGCTCACCTTTTTCCGGAAACGGCCATTCGACCTGGAGGCCCGCTACTTCACGACCGACGAGCTGCCGACGGGCATGCCGCCCTGGATCGCCCGCTTCTCTGTCAAGGGTGTCAAGCCTACGATTGGCGGGCCCGACGACTACATGACGTGCAAACTGCGCGCTCGCGTCAACATCAATGGCGTGCTGAACATTGAGAGCGCGTACTACGTCGAAGACCAGGAGGTCGAGGAGGAGATCAAGGAGGACGAAGAGAAGAAGGAGGGCGATGCCGAGAAGGACGCGGACGTGAGTACCAATGATGCGGACGCAGGACCAGGAGTGGCAAAGCGACGGCGGATTGAGACACCAGTGTCCGCCTCCCCTGACGATGCCCCCCCGCTAACGAGACTCCAGGCCATGGACACGGACAAGGACAAGCCGAAGACGCGCAAGGTCCGCAAGCAGGTCCGCAAGGGCGAGCTGCCGATCGTGGCGGCCACGCAGTCCCTGGACGCGACGGCCAAGAACGTCGCCATCGAGAAGGAGGCCGCCATGGTCATGGAGGATAAGCTTGTGGCCGACACGGAGGAGAAGAAGAACGAGCTGGAGACGTTCATCTACGACCTGCGCAACAAGCTGGACGACCAGTACGCCGACTTTGCCAGCGACGCCGAGAAGTCCAAGCTGCGCGAGAAGCTCGAGGCCAGCGAGGTAAGCGGGCCGGCCATTGCCGCATTTCCTGTTCCTGGATGAGAGATACTGACCTAGCCAGGACTGGCTGTACGACGAGGGTGAGGATGCCACCAAGGCCGTGTATATCGCCAAGATGGATGAGCTGCGCGGCCTGGCGGGCCCCATTGTGCAGCGCCATTTTGAGCACGTCGAGGCGCACCGCCAGGCAGTGCAGGCAAAGCTGGACGCCGAGGCGGCTGCCAAGAAGGCGGCTGCCGGGGCCGAGGCCGAGAGCAAGCCGGAGGGCGACGCCGCACGTGACGAGGAGATGGTGGATGCGGAGCACACGACGGTCGAGGACGTGCCGGAGGACCGGTAGAGGACATAGAGAACTGCCACTTGGAATCACGGACACCCGCATCAAACAGGCGGGGCAGCATGCGCACATATACAGAAGCCGGAGAATTGAAAAACGAAAAGACAAGTCAAATACGCATCTATCTCCATTCCTCTCGTATTTTGGGTTGCCTCTTATGCCGCGGCGCCTCACAAGACGTTGAACAGCGGCTTGAGCTTGACCAGCAGCTTCCACTCGTCCGCAGAGACGTCTGACCGGTAAAACTCCTTTAGGCAGTCGATGCTGGCGCGCGAGATGAGGCTGTACAGCTGGTCCGTCTCCTCGAGCTGGCGGCCGTACGTGGGCTGGTGGCCGCCCATCTCGATCTTGACGGCCACAGACGGCTGGCCGGCCTTGCAGACGCTGATCTGCTTGTGCTCGCGCTCAATAGACGTACTGGGGCGGGGGGTCATGTTAGATGGCGGCAATAGACAAGAATGATAGGACAAGAAAGACAACGTACACTCTGCCCAGGCTGATAATCTCCTTGAGGTTCGTAGTCGGATTCGTCTTGACGGCGGCAATGGGCGTGTTGAGCTTGAGCTGGCCCTCGGTGACGTCGACGCCAATGACAATGGGCCCTGTCTTGTTGAAGATGGCGACGGGGTGCAGGACGCAGGGGAAGACGGCCAGCATCTTGGACTCCTCCTTCTTCTTCTCGTTCAGCTCGTGCATGTGCTTGGTAAAGGCGTCAAAGAGATGGTAGATGATGTCGGCGGTGAAAATCTTGATGCCCTGCTCCTCGGCGTAGGCGACGGCCTCCTTGTCGACCTTGACGTCAAAGCACAGCATGACGGCGTAGTCGGGGTTTTTCTCCAGCATGGTGCCGCACTGCATGACGTCGCGCTTGTAGACCGGGCCAATGCCGACGTTGGCGACGGGGATCTTGCACGCCTTGAGAAAGTCCAGTAGCGCCTCGAGCGAGCCCAGCGTCGACGCCTGCACGCTCACGCCGCGGCCGCTCTTCTCGACCCGGCTGAAGACCGAGGCCAGATCGGACTCGACCTCCTCTTCCAGGTCGTCCTCGTCGTCGTACTTGCCGACCACCAGCAGCCGCGAACCCGCAATGGCACCCTCCAGGTTCGGTGCGCTGATCTTGATGCCCATGGCTGCCTTGACCTCCTTGTTGTGCACGTACGCCGACCGGATGCGCAGCTCGCGCAGCGGCGCCGGCGTCAGCAGCGCCCGGATGTTGGTCTTGATCACGCCCTCGGTGCCGCACAGGATGATGCGGTCGCCCTCGTGCAGGATGCCGTTGGACAGGATCACGTCAATGGTCATGCCGAAGCCCTCAATCGCCTTGACCTCCAGCACGGTCGCCTGCACCTCGGACAGGTACATGAGCGAGTCCGTCATGCGCTCCTGCGACAGCTGCACCAGCAGCTTCAGCAGGTCCGGCACACCCTCGCCCGTGTGCGCCGACGTCGGCACCAGCGACACGATGCGCGACATGTTCTTGTTCTCGTAAAAGAGCTCCGCGTTGAAGCCCTGCTCGGCAAACGCCAGCTTCGTCTGCTCCAGGCGTTTGGCAAACTCGTTCTGCACGCCGCGGCTCTGCAGTGCCAGGCTGTCCTGGAAGCCGTTGTTGTCCACCTTCTTCCACCCGTACAGCCGGTCGATCTTGTTGAGCGCCACGATAAACGGCGTCTTGCGGTCGCGCAGCATGCGCATCGACTCCAGCGTCTGCTGCTCCAGGCCATGCATAATGTCCACCACCAGGATCGCAATATTGCACAGCGACGAGCCGCGCGACCGCAGGTTCGAAAACGACTCGTGGCCCGGCGTGTCAATGATCAGCAGACCCGGCACCTTGAACTCAAAGGACTCGTCCTTGTTGACCACCGCCGTCTTCTGCCGGATCGCGTCGATTGGGAAGTACGTCGCGCCAATCTGCTGCGTGATACCGCCCGCCTCGCCCTCCTGCACGTTCGTCTGCCGCACCTTGTCCAATAGCTTTGTCTTGCCCGTGTCGACATGGCCCATGATACAGCAGATTGGCGACCGCAGGTTGTCCTTGGACTGCGCCGCCAGCGCCGCCTGGTGCTCCTTCTCACGCAGCTCCGCCAGCTCCCTTTTCCTCTGCACCTCCGCCGCTTTGGCGGCCGACGTCATCTCGTCGTCCGATTCCGATTCCGAGCCCGATTCCGAGTCCTCATCATCCTCGTCGTCCTCGCTCTTGTCCTTGTCGGCCTTTTTCGCTGTCTCCTCGTCCGAGTCCGCATCCCAGCTGTCCTTGACGTCGTCCAGCGACAGCTTCGCATTCGCTGCCGTCTCCCAGTCGTCGTCGATATCGCTATCCGCCGCCTTCTCCGCCTCCTCGGCCTCGGCCTTCTTCTTGTTCTCAAGCTCGCGCTCTGCGGCCTCCTTGGCCAGCTTCTCGGCCTGCAGCCGTGCCCGCTCCGCTGCCTCCTCCAGTACCTTGGCCTCGTCAACCTTTTCCCGCCGTCCAGCGTTGCGCTTCTTTTCGTACACCGGCTTTTTCTTCTGCTCGTCCGCGTTGCTCTCTAGGGCTCCGACCTTGACGCCAGCCGCCATCATCTGCTGCAGCTTCTGCTCGTTGCGCGCCTTGGCCTCTTTCTGCGCCTTGGTCATGTACTTGCCCTCCTTTTTCAGCTGGTCAATTCTCTCCTTCTCTCTCTGCTTCCGCGCCAGCCTTTGCTCTTCCTTGCGCTTCAGCTCTTCCGCCTCCTGGCGCTCGAGCTCCTCGAGACGCGCCTTTTCCTCCCCCTGGAAGCGTTCTTGTTCCTCTTGTCTGCGGCGAAGCTCCTCTTGCTGCTTCTGAATGGCCAGCAGATGTGCCGGAATCTTCTTCTTCTTGCCACCAGCAGCCGGCGCTGCAGCCGGCGCCGGCTCTGCAGCCTTTTCCGCGACGACAGCCTTGACTGGCTCGGCGGGCGCAGGCGTTGTTGTCTTCTTCTTGGCGGCCTATGTCTGTTAGTTTGGAGGCTGATGCCCCCCTCGAACGAGGCGTTTGGAGAAAACAGCGAATGCTCACCTGCTCCTTCTTTCTCTGCTTCTCTCTCTCCTTTCTCAGCTTCTCCTTCTCGGCCTTGGTCAGAATGCGGCCACCAGTGTCCTCATCGGCCGGCTCCGCCTTTGCGGGAGCACCAGCCTTGCCGCCCTTGCCACCCTTGCCCTTCTTCTCGGGAAGAGCAAACTCGTCGTCGATGCCGGCTTCCTCGGGTGCCTTGGCGGAGAGGTCCTGTGCCGGCTCCTCGGGGGCCGCGTCCTCAAAATCCTCCGCGAGACCCTTTTTTTTGCGCTTCTCCTTGTTGCGGCGGAGAACGGCCATCAGGCCACCACCGCCTGCGCCATCGTCGTCCTCACCGCCTGCAGCGTCATCACCGTTTGCCGGAGTCGACACCGGGGCAATGGTCTCGCCGAGCTCGGCCTCCCAGTCATCATTGGCCTTCTTGCCTCCCTTCTTCTTCGGCGGCATTGTGACGGTCCGGTCTGGTCTTGGTTGTCTTGTGCTGTATTGCTACCCGCGTGGGCTATGACGCCGATTCCTCGCTGGCTACTGCTTCCGAGAATTGGTGGGATAAAGATCCGGCTATGATCGAGCGTGAAGATGCTATTTTTTTCGTGTGGCGTATGCCTGCTCGGTCCACCGTTAGATAGCCTTGGCCACACACATGATGGGAAACGGAACAGACGAAAACGGGGCATCCACGGCGCACAATCGCTGCGTACCTGCTTCACTCAACCGACTACTACGTACAGCCGATCTTGCTATGTTTCAATCGCCTTTGCTGGATATGTGATGGTCGACGCCGAGACATAATCTGGCGACGCGATATCTGGCAGCGGTGTATGCTTGTCGCCTGGCCGTTTTGTGTTCGTCCTGGGCCGCTGCGGATTGGCCAGTCTGTTACTGCGGGAGAAGTGGCAAGAAACAGAACGAGGCGAAAAAAATCACAGTGGACTAGAGCAGATCGCCAGCGCGATAAATTTAGAAAAAAGAAATTAAACCGGAAACTAGAAAGTGCTCCAACTGTGACAGGCAGGAACGCGGCTGGCAAAAAATAAAGTCCGTCACTGCCCTACTGCGTTTTTGTCGCCAGGAAGGAGGGGTCGAAGTCGAATATTCCCAGGCAGAATAATATTTAAATTCACTAAACCGCCGCTTTGTGGGTCTCTCTGTCACGATTTTGGCCAAAAGCCGCAAACAGCCACAGTCATTGACGCGAGGCAAGAGTGAGGATGTTTTGCTGGCTGGAAAAACATGCACACTACCATGGTCGCCTTCCATACCGCTGTGAAAGGCGAAAAGAAACTAAGTGACCCGATCGAATTCCAAATGCAAAATATAAGTAACCCGAGGCAAACCCTTCTTTTAAACCCCAGTTGAATCCCGTTGCGAGCCTTTACATTACGGGGGCCATGTAATACTCGAGAATATCGTAGAGGAGAGCCAAATAGCTCCTTTTCCGTTCCTCCCACCCGTTGGCGGCTTCGGCTCCTGGATCCTCCGAGTCCTTGATCTCGGCCGTCCAACGCCCGTCGTCCAGTTCATCCAGCAATTCAAACATCCGCCTCGCGCGTGGCGCGGTTGCAAAGAGGCCCTCGAGTGCTCGCTTGTCCAGACATCTCTGCAACATACCCCCGTCAATCTGCATCCCATACGACTGGTCGGGAACCGGCTCTTCCTCTTGTTCGGAATCCTCTTCGTCGCAGAGATACGGGTAAAGCACCGGATTGGTAAAAGCCAGGTTCTGGATCAGCCGAAGAACGCGCCAGATGGGCATGCTGAGAAAGGTAAAGTGCAGCAGCGAGCCGTCGATGCACATCCCCAAGATTTCTGCTCCATCTGCCGTGCTTGGCAGCAAGCCGTAGCGAACGTCGCGCCGCGCCTGTTGCCAGATTGGCCGCGTCCGTCCACGGGCAAGCCGACGGACCGATGCCGGCAGTTCTGCTTCGAACATCACCTCGCAGTCCCGGCCCGGCTGTTGCCAGGGAACAAACAGACCGGATATGCCGCAGTTCCGATTCGCGAGAAGTATTGCTGGCGTCGCTATCCCGTCGGCCTTTCCGTCTCCGATGCCGATCAGATGCGCCGCACTCCGGCATTCCGAGTCCCCGTGGTGAAGCGCCATATCGCCCACCTCCCGTCCCACGATGCTGATGATTTCCACAGAGTCTTGGTCCGTGAGAGCGATGATCCTCCCATTCACAATTTTCAAAGTGGTTGCAAAAGATGCGAGCTCAAAGGTACCCTTCGTCCTCAGCTTCCTCTCCTCCAGGTCCAGCTGCTCCCAGTAGAGCGTAGAGCCCATGGAAAAAAAAACATTGTTATTCCAGCCCACGACCGAGTAAATAGGGTCCGTGGTGGTCGGCTTCTTGTACCGGGTCCAGTACCGAATTTTCTGCCGCTGGCCCTCTGCGTTCTTGGCCACCGGCATGGTGGACAACACAAGGAGACGGCCGCCCCTAGTAGTGACTAACAGGAATAGCCACTTGTCGCCGTTCCGCTCATACTGCCATTCTTCCATTCCAAAAATCAGATCGCCGGTCTTTCCAAGACCGGACACAAACTCGACACGGTTGTTATGCTTGTCGGTTGGCTTGGAAAGGTCCTCTCCTGTGTCTGGGTCAAGAAACTGGATTGTCGATTTGCGGTCCACGGTCTGCAGTGCTACAACGAGACAGTCCAGCATCTGAGAGTAGATAACTCTTACAGGCGTCCCGCCTACCGGTAAGGTGCGGTGCACCGGCTTGGCCTGCGTATGCAATTCCACCAGCAAGACCTTTGATTTGGACGTCAATGACAGCTGGGTTTTGCGTTGGTGGCCTGGCAGGCTCTTGTGAAGAACGGACATGGCGCTGACAAAAGGCGATGTCTTCTTCTTGTCGGAGGCGTCCTCCAGCCAGACCAGATGTATGGCCTTGAATTTGGCCTGCCGCTTGTCAAAGTCGGACAGGAGGGACAGCCGGCCATCGCATACAGCCAGAACAGGATTCTTCAAGTCTGGATCCTCGATGGCGGAAATATGCGTTGCCGTGAGGCCAAGCTTTTCGACGTTGGCTGCCACCACATTGCCAGCCAGTCCAAGGGAGAAACTGACGACATCACCTCCCCTGGTGCCAAAGACGACTGTGATCGTCTGATCATCCTCTTCTTCCAAGACAAGGACACTCGTCAGTGGCTCCAAAGGCGGGCACGCCGATACATCCCCTTGTCGGTGGCACCACAACTTTGTCATTTCGGCTAGAAAATGGTGAGCGAAATGTTCAAAGAAGACGTGAGGGAGCAGGACCATACCAGAATTGATATTAATGACCCATGGAATGCTTGATACTCTCTCACTGGCATTGTACAGAACAAGAGATGACTGGCCGTCCCTGAGAATACCGGCCACAAGGAACTCGGAGCCGCAGACAGACGCCAGACATAGACACGTCACTTCGCCTGCCTGATCAAACGTGCTGACAATTTTGAGGGCCCCGTGGGCATCGAGCCGCAACAGGTGGATTTGAAACACGACACCGACATTTGTCGAAACAGCCACTAGTTCATCCTGAATAAAAGCGTCCACAACAGTGATCTGGGCATCCTGGAAGACGTCTGCGTGGAGGCGTCGCACACTATCACATCATACGGTTAGCTGTTGTACCCTGGGAGCTGCACAAGGGCACAGTACAGTACCTGGTAGTGGGGCTGACAAAAACAAAGTAATTTTCAGTCACTTGCACAACGGCATCTTGGTGCACCTGAGCAGCGGCCACAGTCCGAGATGTCAGGTCGTACAGCGTTGTGTCGGCGTCCGGCTCCCTTGCTTGCTCGAAATCGTCAGACAGGTACAAGACGACAGTCCTATCGACCAAAGACATGATCAGATGAAACTCGGGCTCAGTGTTTTCGGACCGGGCCGCAAAGACCCAGGACTGCTTTACTGGCATGCCATAGTCCATGTCCAGACCAATGTTGGCACGGTAGCCGTAGCGGAACTCGGTTACAGCGCCGGTAACGCCACGGCCAGAGGTGGAGAAAATTCGATCCGGGTTGGCAAAGGTGCCGGGTGGACGTTCCCGAGGGAAAGCGGTAGAGTCCTTGTCCCACACAGCCTGGTTGGTATTCAAAAACTCGTCGTTTGTAACAAAGTCGACGACCGGAGACCAGTTTGGAATAGTACCAAGGGGAATATTTGGCTTTCGTGGACGGATCTGTACAGTCAGAAACACGTTTTCTCTGCACCGAGAAGCCACGCAAACAAAGGCTCACCTGACAAACCTGGCCCGGCCCAGAGTCGCCGCCCATAATCAGAATGTCGTTGAAGTCGTCGAGGAGGCTGCAAAAGGAGGTGCCAATGTTGCAGTCGAATTTACCAATCTGCACGGAGGCGCCGAGGATATTGTCCGAATCAATTTCCAAAAACATGACGACGCCGTCTTCGCGTGCGAGGTAGATATTATCGCGGGTCGTCCGGTAGGTGGGAAGCCGGTATGGCCGTGTCCAGGCAGCCCAGAGCGGTTCCCCGGGACCGTAGTGAAAGCGTGAGGTTTCATGGACGTCCATGACAAAATCATCAAACTCAGCCGGCAGGCTCAGGGCATCCTTGCAAACAGCGATGCGATGGGCTGAAATGGCAAAAAAGGCCGAGTGTACTGTCAAGGGAATTATCAGGAGGGGGGCCTGGTGTTGAGGAGGCAGTGCCTGTCCCTTTCTCGCCTCGGCCAGAACTGGAGCCAGATCGTCGCCGGCCTCCCATTCGTATGTGACCATTCTGGATTTTCCATTCTTGACAATGATGAGAAGGAGAATGATGTGGTAATCGTCGTCTGGGTGCGGGTAGAGGAATTCCATCTTGTGAATCATGCCGTTCACCATCCGAGGGCGAAATGACTTCACAAGCTTGAGAGGTTCGTTCCGGGCGTACGATTTGTTCAGCTCAGAGGCGGATTCGAGCTCGTAGACGACAAATAGGTTTTCCGGACACGCCAGGGCCATGTAACGGGAACTCGGATCGACAGCGGCGTGGAATCCCGGCTGGGCGCCCTGGCTGTTTGAAATGTCAATACGGGCATCGGAGAATTCATAGGCATTAGTGCCTTCTGAACCCTCTCGACGCAGAAAAAGAAAAACGCAATCACCCGACTCGAGGACAACCATGAGCAGCTGCGGCGGCAACTGCGGGTGTGAGCCAGGCGAGGCTGGTGGGGGAAGCGGGACACCGTCATCGCCCATGACCACATCGTCGCTGTCACCGAGAAACGGCTCGTCGTCCTCGATCTTGAGAGAAGTGCCATCGGGCCCGGTCTCGTGACCTCGGGTGCTGTCGGGCGGGGAGCCGATGACCTTTGCGTTTCGGATGCGCGAGCCAAAGTCGGTTTTCCGGATAATATCTCGAAGCTGGCCGTCCTTTCCTAGTTCACTGATTTGTACATAGTGGTCCTACAGACGTTGCGGCCCAGGCGATCAGACCAAAGCCAGGAAAAGGAGGGGTAAGGAGCGGGAGATAAAACAGCTGGACAAGAAACTCACGCCTATAAAAGCAACATCCATGTGCTGAGCAGACCTCAAGCGAACGGGAAGGATCCAGTTGGCAACCGGGCTCTCAATGATGGTTCTGGTGAGGACGCCGCAAACAGGAGATTTGGCGGCTCGCTGTCGCAGCGGCTGGGAGGTGGAGGAGGCATTTGCCCTGAGGACAGCCTGAAGATCGACCGTCTCGGTCACCCACTCGCCATGGCGAAACACGTTGGTCTGAAAAGCCATGAAGGGCTGGCGTTTTCATGCCTGCGTGCGGGCGATGAGGGTGCAGGCGATGAGGATGCTGACAATTGGAGGGGGAACGCCGAATGTGAGGACCAGTAGAGGGGTGATTTGTTCAGCTGCTGGGGAGGTTGCGCACCAGACGGCGGGTGGGACGGGGGAAGGGATTTTCCCGTCGAATGCGCACCGGGCGGCATACAGCGGCAGGGAGCACAGGTGTCGCCGAGTCTCTGAGACGCCTGAGAAGGTTTAAAGCGAAAAGACGTAGGACTAGTGTTGATAGGTGTTGATGGCGCTTCTCGGCCGATATGTGACAAAGTGGATTGCGGTTGATCGGAGGCCCCCACAACTCTCTGATGGTCTGTGCAGCGCCAGGTCGAGGAAGCAAACACCAGTCGGCGAGGAGAAACGGACCAAGGGCAAGCAGGGTTTCGAAAGCTTCCGAGGCGGCGCGCAGCAAGGGGTGCGGTAGAAAATCAAAGGCTGCCCTTCACAGAAGAAGCGGCTTTCCACTCTGAAGAAGCATTGTCAGTTCACCCAATGGGAGGCGCATAGGGCAGAGAAAAGAGGGGCGAAGACGAGCAACTTAGGGAAGCGAAGCAAGGAGGCGGTCAGTGGGCAGAGGGGTGAAGAAAAGAGATACGAGAGGGGAAGGGGGAGCGAATGAGAGTAGAGACAATGCGGGAAAGCAAGAATGGAGATCACGAAAGTGCAGAAGCGAGAAAGCAAAATACACAAAGGCGAAAGAAGGAAGCAGGGGGGGCCAAGAGCCAACCAGGAGCGGTAATCAAAACTGAGAGGGAGAGGGAAGAGCGAGCCAGGAAGCGAGCCAGACGGCAGGAGCGGCAGAGAAGCGGCAGAGTTTATGAGGGCGGGCAAAAGCGACCAGGGCAAGTGCACCAGAAAATTTGCACCGAGAGGAAAAGAAGAGGCATGGATTAGGAAGGAGGCCGGCGGTAGGGCTCGGCAGGCACCAGAGGCTAGGCCAGGCTTGGAGGAGGAGCCAACCATACAGAGCTGAAGAGGCTGTAGTTGTCGACCGAGCAGTAGGAGAGGGTCAGAGGGACAGAAGCCTCAGGAACCAGGGAACAGGGTACCAGGGTTCGGGGTCGGGGTGGGCAAGGGTTCGGGGTCTGAGCAGCGAGGGCAGGTACGGGGATCTTATTTGTGGGCTGTTGAAGGGTTCGGTAGCAGGGAGCTCTACGACGGAGCCAGAAGGAGACGCAAAGAGTCTCACTTGACGGGGGAGCACAAGCTCGCGTAGGGGAGGGGCAGAGGGAGCGGGCGGGTGGCAAGGGCAGAGTAGGAAGCAGAGTGGGAAGAAGTGGACAGCAGAAAGTAGCAGGGGACGGGCGACTGGCAAGCTAACTGGCTGACCGGTGGGCGAGGGGTTGTATCGGTGGTGGATGAGTTGTTGGGACTTGAGTGGGCGAGAACGGACGGAAGGACGAGCCAGGGTAGAGCCAGTGTGCAGAATGGCGGTACGAAGGGAAAGGCCAGGCAGAGACAAGCAGAGACTGAAACAGGCAGACCAAGACAGAGACAAACAGCAATGGTCTCGACGATGGGCGGGGAAAGACAGAGACAGAGACGCAGCGACTGACCAGCGTGGGAGAGGGGAGTTGGGGCGTTGGGTCCGGGTCAGAGGTTTGGTCTTACGGTGTGGCGGCGTGTGCTCGTGTAAGAGATCGATCGGCCAGACTGAGTAAAAAAGCAGGCGAGGGCGAGTGCGGTCGCAGCCTGCCGCGTGTTGGGGTTACGAGGCGGGCGCGATGGCGGTGGAGCAGGAGAAGGACGCAGCGAAACCGACCACTCTCGAGAACGCCAGGAGCAGAGGAATAGAGGAACAGGGCACGGACGACTTGCTACCAGAGGACGGGTGCGTGATGCGATCGAGGCAGGTCGAGGCCGAAGGCGAGACGCGCAAGAGGCCAGGATAAAGACTCGGAGTATGGAGTATTAAATGGCGGAATACGACGTATATGGCAAAAATTAGAATAGTGCACAAGCGCCGCGGCTGGCAGAGGAGGAGTGAGTTTACAGCCCAACACCGCAGAAAAAGCAAAAAAAAAAAAAAAGCCCCCAAAAAGCAACAGGCAAACAGTCGAGATGGCAAAATGACAAAATGGCAAAAAGGCAGAAACAATGGCAACCGACACGGGAACGGATAGCGGGGGGAAAAGCTTTGACACAGCAGTCGTGTGCATCGCGATTGGCTGGAGGAGCATGCATTTCCGCGGTCTGCGGCCGAGTGCCTTTTATACGAGAACACTCACGTTGCAGGCGAGATAGGCGTGGCGCCCGGCACAAGATTGCAGCCAACTCGCCTGCAGGCCGCCGTGGCAAACGGCTCCGGCCAGGTGAGATACGGAGTAGCTTCGATGGCGGAGCTCCTACAGGCGTTGGAGGTTGGGGGTGATGCGTTTAGGGCGACCGGCCCTGGAAAGGCGGGCGGGCAAACAAAGTCCGCCATACGAACGCCTGGTGGACACGCTAGCTAGGGCAGGGCAGAGGGACCGAGCGCTGGCGACGGCACCGAAACTCCCCGAGAGGCGCATCGCTGTACGGAGCAGTAAGAGGCATATGCATATACGCGACGTGCCTTTTGGGCAAAGACAAGCGAAGAATCGAGCTGCACAATTGAACTGAACACTCGAACCGAACAACAGAACAGGAAACCAAGACAAGGCAATTCTCTCTCCGGCTGCTGCCGTGTCTCGCGCTGGCAGATGACGGCTCGAAATGACGACTCACTGCAACTCACCGCCAGAACCACGTTGACGGCTCCCAACCCAACCCACAGGTTACACAGCGGCGCAGTGGGGTCGGAGTGCTAAGGCCGCTGTGACGATCGCCCCATCAGCGGGGCCGTTAGCGCGCTGTTTAGTGGTTTAGGGGACTGTTGCCTGCTGGCCCGTGCTGCCACAGCGAACGAGTGTCCCGAGCGGCTCCCTATTCTGATTCTCTCGTTTTTTGCCCATGCCTACGTCGTAACCCTTTCTGCCACAGCCGCCATTTCGCTTTTCGACTCGTATGATTGTCGCGCCCGTCTCCACCGACGCCCGAACGAACATAGCACCCGTGACGGCCCATCCGCGAGCACGAGCACGAGCACGAGCACCGTCCGTCACCTGAGACTCCCCCTCTCGCCCCCCCTCGAACCGCCTCAGTCTGCTGGCCTTGAGCGGCTATTCCCGCTCGGCCTCGTCTGCCGTCTGACGTCATTTGCTGGGGCAGCAGCACAGATGGCCGACCGGCATGCGCGAAGCAGTCCGTCGCGGTCGTCGGGGCGGCAGAGCACGGCCAGTGTGAGCACCAACGTCAGCGACACGACCGACGCGACGGAAAATGAAAAGCGCTCCGAACAGGACACCGACACCGACCCGGCCCGCGTGGTCAAGGCACAGCAAATACGCGAGGCCTGCCGGCTGGGCGACCTGGCCGGCCTGCAGGCCCTAGCCGTGTCGGACGGCGGCTTCCTCCGCGACGACCTGCGCCAGATGGCATGTAGGTTTTGGCGATTCTGGGGGCAGAGTGCCGACTGTGCCTTGTACTGACCCGCGCAGGGCCGGTCCTGCTAGGCCTGCCGGTAGACGAGGACGGCCAGGTGGACCTTGCAGCCGCGGCCGCCAAGGCTGGCATGGCCGACGAGAAGCCCGATGTCTGGCAGCAGCTGCCTGCCCACCCCGATGAGGAGCAGGTTGAGTTGGACGTCAACCGGGCGTTTGTCTACTATCCCAGCCGTGCGTTTGTCGTCGGTCTGCTGCTGTCGACGGCCTCCTGCCCCTGCCCTGCTAACTGAACGTGTACAGATGCCTCCCCCGCCGAAGAGTCACGCCGCCGGCGTGCCTTGTCCGATCTCATCGTCGAGGTCCTCCGCCGCCAGCCATTCCTGTGCTACTTCCAGGGCTTCCACGACATCTGCCAGGTGCTGCTGCTCGTGCTGCCGCCGCCGCTGCGCACACCGGCCGTGCTGCGGCTCGCCCTGCTGCGCATCCGCGATTTTATGCTGCCCACCATTGACGCCGCCGTCCAGCAGCTGCTCCTGCTACCCGACATCCTCCGTCTGGCCGACCCTCCCCTCTGGGCACACCTTCGCCTCGCACAGGTTCCCCGCCCCTTTTTCGCCCTCACCGGCACCCTCACCATGTACGCCCACGACCTGCGCTCGCTCGCGGCCATTGCCCGGGTCTTTGACGTCCTGCTCGCCCGGACCCCCGCCTTCTCCCTCTATCTTTTTGCTGCCATCGCCTGCGCCCACCGCGCCGCCCTCTTTGCTACACCTGCCGACGAGCCTGAGATGCTGCACCACATTCTGTCCAGGCTGCCCGCCGACGGCCTCGACGACCCAGAGACACTCAACGGCGCGGACCGACAAGACGACCCCAGCCGACACACGGACCGCCTCGACCGCCTCATCGCCGACGCCGTCCGCCTCGCCGATCGCTACCCCCCCAACACGCTTCCCTCCTGGCGCACCGTCTCCGCCGCCTCCGTCCTCAAGACAGCTCAGGACGGCCCGACCGCCGCCGCCCAGACCATGGCCGATGGCGCGCGTCTCTTTCACGTACACGTCAAGGATATTGCCCGTGTTGAGCGCCGCCGCCAACAGCGCGCCCGCGTCCAGGCCTTGGTCCGCCAATACCGCGGCCCGTTGCGCGTTGTTGGTCTCACCGTACTCGTCGGCCTCGCTGCCGTCTGGCTGCGCCGCAGCGGTGGAAACCCCATGGCCGTAGTCGCCTCGACGTTGACACGGCTGGGCGTGCGATTTACATAGCCCATCTAGGCTCGTATAAGCGAGTTGCGACATCTATGTGCAGAAATGAATTGAATTCAAAAACACCAAACAGTATAGAAGCGAGCACGCTCAATGACGGGATAGAATTACACACGCAAGCATCTGCCTCCTCCCTCCGTCTCCCTCTTCCACCGCCGTTTTTGCCGTCTGTCCGTCTATGCTCCGTCCTGAAAGGTTGCCTTGAGGCTCTCGAGGTGCTCCTTCTGGTCGGACGCCAGCTTGCCGCCATGCACGTCGCTGATAATGGTCAAAACGAGCGAGTAGTTGTTGTAGAGGAAGCGCTCGCGCTTGCGCCGGTCCTTGGCAAAGGCGGCCTGACTATAGCACGTCAGAAAAGCCTCGACCTCACTGCGCAAGCGGTGTAGGCTCGTGACGACCGGCTCATCGTCGCCGGCCTCAGTGCTGAGCGCCAGGATGCCGTGCAGCAGCTGGCCAAAGCGCTGTGTCAGCACGTGCGGCGCCGCCGACGCGCCGCCGGCTGCGGCCACGAGGGCGGGTGTGACGGCGGCAGCGACGTGGTGCATGCTCTCGCAGTGGTGGTCCATAATCACCTGGAAGCGTGGCCACAGTAGCATGTTCGTCGCGTTGACGTAGCCGTCCACGGCGGGCACCTTGCGGCGCTGTAGCTCAAAGGCGGCGTGCTGGTTGAGGCGGATGCACAGCAGCACGCCTAGGCAGTCGTACGACTCGGCTGTCAGCTGGCGCGTCAGAGCCTGACCGAGCGCAAAGGTCGGCTCGAAAATGGAATGAAAGTGGCGCCCAATCGTAGCAAACGACAGCGCGGGCGAGAAAAACGAAGCCAGGAACGTGTACTCGGCCGTTGCGTTGTCGACCAGCGCCAGGTGAAAGTGCCGAAAGGGCACCTCGAGGTAGTGCGTCGCCGTGTCCTCCTCGGCCAGGTACGACGACAGCGCCACCTGGCTCGGGCCCTTGAGCAGATCGATGCGCCGGCCGAGGCTGAAGCCATCGTGGCCGACCGCCGCGGCGGCACCGGCGCCCTTGCGCGCCGACCCTGGGTGCAGCGTGTCGTGGCCGAGCACGTCGTTGCGGTCGAGCACGTGCAGCCGCAGCGTCTCGAGCGACTTGGCGTAGCGGCCAAACTGGTTGCTGTAGTACCAGCGCATCGTGTTGCAGTAGGCCAGACAAATCTCGTCGGCCAGCGTGGCGTGGTGCTTGTGCAGGAACGTGTACAGCTCGCGGAACTTGAGGAAGCCCTGCTGCTGGATGATCTGCGCGTTGATGTGCGGCGACCGCAGCGCCTTGATCTGCGCCACCAGGAAGTCGCGTATCCGCTCGACCGCCCGCGCAATCAGCTTGTCCAGTAGCGGCAGAAGGTCCTGCACCGCCTTGCTCTGCTGCTGCTCGCCGCCGTTGATCCCGTTGGTCCCGTTGGTCCCGTTGGTCCCGTTGGTTCCGCCAAGACCGCTGCTCCGGAGAAGCACCGACCGGCGGTCCAAGTCGCGCAGACACTGCACCCACTGCTCGTCCATGTGGCCGTCCACAATCGTATGCACGACGGCCGGCGGCACGCTGAGGTCTTCGACTGCCGCAGCCAGCCCCCGCTCCACCGCCCGCCGGTTGTCCAGCCGCACGTTGAGCGCCGTCGATCGTGCCTGCAGGTTCTCAATGTCGGACGACACCAGCGCTAGGTCGTTTCGGAAATTGGTCAGGTTTGTCTCGACCGAGTTGAGCACCTCGTCGCAGGCCCGGATCGATTTGTGGAGATCTTCGAGTTTGGCCCGTTCGCTTTCCACTACAGGTGTCAATAGGCGCAGAGTAGTCGGGAACGGGGAAAGGAAACCCGGGGGAGGGGGGGGGGGGGGGAGAGAGGGGAGGCATACGCTCTTCTGCCGTCTGTGACGGCGCTGTACCATCGCCCTCCAGGCCACCCGGACCGTCCCAGACGAGCTGCCGCAAGGACAGTCCGCCAAAGTCAAACTCCAGCCCGAGGTCCTCGTCTGTGATGGCAACATCTGCCGCCGGGGCCGCCTCCTCCGAGGCAGACGAGCCCTTTGCGTCCTTGCGACTGTTGTCTGTTGGCCCGGCCGGCTCGGGCCCGAGCAGCTTCCCCAGCAGCGCGAGGGCGGCCGCATCCTTGGAATTTTCCTCGGCTGGGTCGACGGTGATGGACTGCTTGAGTGACGAGCCGTTGGCCCGCCGGTTTGACGTCAGCAGCGACACGGTTGAGTCGCTGGAGGCGAGCGACAGCGATGAGTTGCGCACCGACCGCTGCGACGTCGACGTCACATACGGGCCGTTGCGGCCGGTAGCGGATGTCCTGCGCGGCAAGGGCGAGCCGGTGCGACTGGCGCTGTTCTGCGGCGTGCCGCCGCCGGAATGGCTCAAGCGGTCGAGCCACATGTCGTTGTCGGCATCCAAACACGGTCGGACGAGCGAGGCGGAGGCGGCGTGGTAAGCGTCACATCAATCGAGTGGGCAGATAGGCAGAGAGCTAGAGAGTCGGAAGACTAGTAAATTGGAGAATCCGGAGCTCAGTAGGTCGTGGTGGTGCAGTTCGCGCGGGCTGGGCTGCGGCCGTCGAGTTGGCAGCCATCTGTCTTCTCCTGCTTTGAAGCTTCGGCCTCGCCGCCAGCGCACGCTAGAGCCGCCACCCTGCTTGTCTGCTTATATAATCATACATACACAATTGGCCTAATCCAGACTAGGCGCAGCCCGGCCGCACGTCGTCCGTCATCGCATGCAACGCAGAGCCGTTCCAAAGCAGGCAGCTGTTGCCGCGGGACTGAACAATGGCAGCGGCGGCCGGGAAGCCAGGCCTTGTCCGGAAGCCCAGAGCCCCGCGGCGGGCACTTTTAGATACACATCCGTCCAACGTTATGGGAATGAGTTGGCTGTTGCCGGCGTCCAACAGCCGGCAGAGACACGGCCGACGAGTCAGTGCCGACTTGGAATCTCGCTGGTTGCCATTGGTGCCTGGCCTCCTCACACTATGGCCCGGGGCTTGGGGTGACCAACAAAATGAAACCTCTGTAAAATTAAAGAAAAATAAAACCATGAAAAATCATTACTGTATCGCCTCCCGGCCACTGACTATCCGCTTTCCCCCCGCCCCTCTTTCCAAAATTTCCAGAGACATTCATTCGCTCTTTCCCCTCCACCCTATATTATTTTCCCTTCCCTTCCCCCATCTCCTCTATATTTTCCTATTTTGTGGATTGAATACTAAATCTGGTTCTAACACAAACTTTTTTCACGGCCTCCTTTTGAATCGTCTTCCTTTCCTTCCTCGTCTCTCACCCATCTACATACCCCCCCAATAAGTCAACATGGCGGACGATTCCCAGGTAAGACCCCTGCTCCTGAACCCTGGTCTCGTGGGCGCAAAGCGGCAGGCGAGGACAGAGAGCAGAGAGAGAAAGCGAGGCAAAAAAAGACACCCCGCAATCGCGCAACTCTCCACGAACCACAGCTGCGACGGCCAGACGGGCCGAGGGTCATTGTGCCTTGACGGGCTCCCTGGCTGCTGCTGGGCCCGTTCAATGCGTATCGGTGCTCGACCGGGTCGAGGGCTGGGCTAGCTCTAGCCTCGATCTCTGCCCTGCCTTCTCGCTGCCTGCGGCCACTCCATCAGCCGACTTCCATTGGGTGCACTCCGCTGACAGCCCCTGTAGCATGAGCACACCTTCGATTCGGCTGACGCCGGCGCGTCGGCCACCTTCCCCATGCAGTGCTCTGCTCTGCGCAAGAACGGCCACGTCGTTATCAAGGGCCGCCCTTGCAAGATCGTCGACATGTCGACCTCCAAGACGGGCAAGCACGGTCACGCCAAGGTCCATCTTGTTGCCCTGGACATCTTCACCGGCAAGAAGCTGGAAGATTTGTGCCCGTCCACCCACAACATGGACGTTCCCAACGTCACCCGCCGCGAGTACCAGCTTGTAAGTTTTTTTTCTGTTCATCCTTTGGTGATTCCACCACCCCAGGGCCCATTGGCTGACATCACACCAGCTGGATATTTCCGACGATGGCTACCTTTCGCTGATGAACGACGACGGCGACACCAAGGATGACGTCAAGATGCCCGACGGTGAGATTGGCGAGAAGATCAACAAGCTTTTCAAGGTCGACGAGAAGGACACCAGTAAGACTATCCGTTCTCTGTCCGATTTCGCTAGTTGCTAACACGCGTCAGACGTCATCATTCTCACTGCCATGGGCGAGGAGGCCGCCGTTGAGGCCAAGGAGGCTCCCCGCGCCGCTTAAAAAGTTATCCATGCTTATTTGTCTTTCTGTCTTGCGGTGTGCTTCCTTCGCCCTCGCGTGTTGCCGGAACGGAGATGCTCCGGGGCCGGTGCTTGCTGTTGTCTGACAAGGTGACAAGACTTCTGGGGACCTGATACTCCAGGGGGAGGGCGTTGGGAGCTGGGAAGGGATAGTGCGGCTGCTGCTTCCATTGTCTGTTCCGCACGAGTCCAGTCTTGACATTGCAATAGACATATGCTTCAACGATTGCAGAGTGCCTGATGAGGCGAGCAGAACATCTACAGCGGGATTGAAAAAAAAAAAGCGTTGAATTGGAAAGAGCAAAGCAGGAGCGCAATGAAGTGACTGTAGTTATGAACTGGGAAAATCGTAAGACGAGAGCAAATGGCGTAGTTGCAATCTTTTAGGTAACACCCAAACGCTCGAGGCTTTGCAGCCTCACGGCTCCACTTGGCGTTGTCAAAACACAGTTCTTGCAACAAGAACAGAACACCCTCCAAGCGCCATGGACCTCGGCCACGGCCGGCGCGTGCTGCATCGCTTCCACAAGGGCGAGTCGTGCGAGGAGTGCAACGCGCGACGGTGGTATTCGGACAGCGGCTTCCACTACTGCGAGCGCGGCCACCTGATTGAGGTAGGAAGCGTGGCGTCTGGGAGACGGAAGACGCGTGCAGCCGGCTGACCTCTCGGCAGTCTTTCATCCCGTTTGACAAGGACGACGAGGAGTTTGGCGGCGGCGGCCACATCGCCCGCCGACAAAAAGAGGTACGGCAGCAAGAAGCGCGGCATCTGACCGGCGTCGCCGCCCGCGAGCTGTATCTCGAGTGCCTGCAGCTGCTGTTGCGCCAGCAGATTGCCTGGCTGCACCGCCACCACAACCGTCAGCGACAGGAACAACAGCAGGATCTGGACCTTGACCTCGATGTCGAAGCCGTGCCGCCGCTGACCGCGCTCGAGTCGGTGGTGCGCGACCTCTGGGAGCTGCGCGTGCGCGACTTCAACGGCCTCACGGTGATCTTGACGGCGGCCTCGCGCGAGGCCAGCCGGAGTCGGAGCCGCAGCCGGAGCCGGAGCAGGAGCCACAGCCGAGGCGCACCCCCGGGCGACGGCAGCGCGGGCGCTGTCTCGGGGTCCGAATCGGAGGGCCGGGCCGTCTTCAGCTCGCAGGCGGAGAGCGACGCGGGCGGCCACAGCAGCACCGGCCACACGAGCGGCAGTGGCGACGACAGCGTCAGCAGTGCGTCGGGGCGCAGCAGGTCCCGTGCGCGCAGCCAGCGGCAGTGGAAGTCGGCGCCCGACGAGCGCTGGAACGTGCCGTCCGTCATCGAGACGCTGGCGCTTTGCTACCTCGGCAGCGTGCTGCTGCGGATGCCCTTCCGCGTCGGGGACTTTTTCCGCTGGGCCAAGGACAACCAGATCCCGTTTCTGGCAGCGGTGCGTCGTCGTGCTGTTTCTACTCCCATCTTGCGCCAGCTGGCTGACCTCTCCACCCAGATCAAATACGTGCCGAAGCCGATGCACGAACGACTGCCCTCGGCCTACCAGGGAGCGCTAATGATGCGCCACAAGAACTTGGGCGCCGGCGCTCTGCACAGGGCCGTGTCGGACCTGGCCACCGGCTTCTTCAGGAACCACGCGCTTCGCTTTCCCGAGCTCAACATGCCGCCCATCCTCTGGCGCTGGACGCGCGAGCTGGGCCTGCCGGTCGAGGTCAATGTGGCTGTCCAGGAGATTGTGCAGCTCTCAGGGGAGGACTTTTGCTTCCCGTCCGACCAGCCGTGGGTCGTTTGGCTGGACAATCCCGATGTGCTGCTCATGGCCTGCGTCGTTTTTGTCACCAAGCTGCTCTTCCCGTTTGACGACGATCCAGAGAGGCTGCACGGAAGGCGTCGGGGGCTACGCAGCAGCCCGAGTCCAGACAATATCACACCGTCAGATGACGCCGAGGTCGTTGGTATGGACTGGGCCAAGTGGGAGTCCATCTTCCGCCGGCTGCAGGATGCGGCGCATGACAACCGGAAGCTGGAGCCGCAGGACATGCACAAGCTGCAGGCCGAGGACGGCTGGCACATGAAGGGCGAGCAACTGGACGACTACCTCGACTGGTACCAGGAGACGCGGCTGAGAGAGAAAGAAGGTGCGATTGTTTTCTGGTTTCTGTTACGTTTTTCGTCTTGGATCCGTGTTGCTCACAGGCCGCCCAGACCCTCGCCACCTTTTGCGCCTGTTCCCCCTCCAGGAAATACTACCACCATCCGAGACACTGCCAGAGTCCGAGGCTGCCATCAATGACAGATATCAGCAGGTCCAGAAAGCCTGCCTACGTGCCGTCGATCCGATAAATCGTCGTCGCAGCCGCCGCCTGGAACACTACCAGAATGTGGGCAATCTGCCAAAGACGGCGCGCGCCTTCTACAACCGGGTGGCTGACCTCGGGGGTGTGTCCGTCTACATTCTGCTCCGCTCTGTCGTCCGGCTGGAACGCCGCTGGGAAAGATGGGTCACTGTCGAGAGATGGGGCCGTGGCGTCGGGATCTAAGGAAATCCATGTCACGTGATAGGGTTTAGGGGCTCAGGAGCCTTTGTACAGCGCCCACACGCCGGCGGGCGGGGCAATTATTTTCCATCTAATGCGAGTTTTGGCGTCCCGCACCAACAATTTTGCTGTGTGCGATATTTCTCTTTTCGCTTCCTTTTCCTCTTGCACCACACACCACTTCACGACCCGAGTATCGTCAAGAGTAAGTTGCCGCACCACCCTGTCCCCGTGCAGGAATGCACCCTGGCTTGCGACATACGAGATGCTAACGCTGCTTCCCCGCTACAGTGCAGATGTAAGAACACTTCCCCCCAATTGACAGCGACGACGTACCGGTCCGATAGCGACGAAACACGACCATGGCAAATGGGAAACGAGACTGTCTGGACGTATGCTGACAGGCCGCGCAACAGCTTCGTGAAGACCCTGACGGGCAAGACCATCACCTTGGAGGTCGAGTCCTCGGACACGATTGACAATGTCAAGTCCAAGATCCAGGACAAGGAGGGCATCCCGCCCGACCAGCAGCGCCTGATCTTTGCTGGCAAGCAGCTCGAGGACGGCCGCACGCTGTCCGACTACAACATCCAGAAGGAGTCGACCCTGCACCTGGTGCTCCGCCTGCGTGGTGGTATCATCGAGCCCTCGCTCAAGGCCCTGGCCAGCAAGTTCAACTGCGACAAGATGATCTGCCGCAAGTGCTACGTGCGTTTCCCCCCCTCCTCACAGGACACTCTCCTCGGTACTTCGTCCGTGTGCGGTGGTATGTTCCGCCAGCTAACCGTCCAGGCCCGTCTGCCACCCCGTGCGACCAACTGCCGCAAGCGCAAGTGCGGTCACACCAACCAGCTGCGCCCGAAGAAGAAGCTCAAATAGGCGACTCGCCCCATGCGGAGCTCGGGAAGGAAAAGGACAGAAAACTACTATGGCGTCTTTGTTTTGGTTGTGGTTGCTCTCCTTTTTCTCGCCGGACGGTTTTAGATGAGAAAATGGAATCGGTCAAAGTGCATGGGAGAACGTGCGGTGTCGTAACGGAACCACTGCATTCTCGTCGTCCGTACTGCGTAATATCTCGTAACGAGCGTAAGAACAATGTAGAGTGAAAATGCTCCCTCCTATTGGCGGCCCGCCAAACGCTGCCAGCTGGCAGGGTGGTCCAAGCTCCACATGCAACGCGACTTACGTCGCCTTTCGGCAGCGACGCATCCCTCGACACTACGTCTCGCAGGCATCGGCACTTTGACTGCACAACCTTGACGGCCGCCACTCCCCGCGTCTTTGAAGAAGGCGTCATCCAGCGAGTGAAAAAGAAGCAGCGATCCGCACGATACACACCTACACGGATCAACAATGGCAGGATCCGGATACGACGCCGTCGTGGACGTGGACGACGAGGTGCGTCTCGTCCTTCAGGGCACGCTTTCCCTCTCTCTTTCTATGCACGCTGACCGTCCAGGGCGACCTCGGTCACACGGATCTGCAGGATGACCTTGAATTCCACAACTCGAGCTTTGTCGACCCGACCGGCCGCAAGGGCACTCCGGGCGGCGCGAGCGGACTGCCGCTGCCAGCGACGGCATCGAGCACGGGCGGCGCAGGCAATGCGGGCGGAAAGCGGTTCTTGTGGTCACTATCCTACTATGCGCAGTTCTTTGACGTGGACACGTCGGCCGTGCTGACGCGGTGCTGGGCGTCGCTGTATCCGCGGGCCAACTTTCTCGATGTGCTCGAGGGCAACCCGGACCTGTACGGGCCGTTTTGGATCGCAACAACGGTCGTGTTCATCCTGTTTCTCAGCGGGACCATCAGCCAGTATCTGGCGACGACGGGCGACGAGCCGTTTGCCTACGACTTTACGCTGTTGAGTGGTGCGTGTTTTTCTCCTGCCCCCTTTGTCTCCTGTCCCTTGCCCAGCCCTCTGCTCTATCTGCTTCTAACACGCTGGACAGGCGCCGCCGGCCTCATCTACGGCTACACGCTCGTCATCCCCGTCCTCCTCTTCGTCGCGCTGCGCTACTTTGGCTCCGAGTCGGCCAACCTGCTCGAGTGCTGGGCGCTCTACGGCTACGGAAACCTCATCTGGGTGCCGGTCGCGCTGATTGCGTGGTCGCACATTGACGTGCTCAATTGGGTCTTTGTCGCCGTCGGCTTCGCCCTCTCCGTCGTTTTTCTGCTGCGCAACCTCTACCCCGTCCTCTCGGCCACCGACCGCCAAACCAGCAAGGCGCTGCTCGTCATTGTCGTCGTGCTGCACATGGCCCTGGCCGTCACCATCAAATTTCTGTTCTTTGCGCACGCCAGCCCGGTCGTCAAGACGCCGTCGGGGGGCGACGATACGCCGGCCGACACGCCGAGCCTGTTTTAAGCTGCGGAGTGGCCGAGGAGCGGAACAGACACGTTGTAACGGTACCGAGTGGTGATTTGGTCTGGCGGGGAATACGGCCAGCATGGCCAGGGTTTGCACAGTCTGGCGTTTTTTTTTTTGCGTTTTGCGCCCGTGTATAGTAGGCATAGATCGCGTGCTTTTGAATGCGCTTCCGCGGCCAACCGATGCATTTATTCAGCCCATGAAAGATACTCTGTCAGTGCTCAATCGCGCCGCCGTTGCCCGCCCAGTCCAGCCAGCTGCCCGGGTACTCGCCGACGTTGGTCCAGCCGGCCTCACGAGCCAGCCCGGCTGCCGCCCGGCTGCGCACGCCGGCCTTGCAGTAAAAGACAATCTCGGCGTCGCGGGCCGGCCGCTGAAAGCCGAAGCGGTCCTCGAAATCGTCCTCGGGCAAGAAGAAGCCGTCGGGCGACGAGGTCACGGGGATGTTGATGGCGCCAGGAATGTGGCCGGTGGCGGCCAGCTCGCCGGGCTCGCGGACGTCTGTGTGGTCAGCGTGTGGCAACGGGGCAGCAGGGCAGCGAGACAGGTGCACGCACCGACAAGCACCACCGTCGACTTGGGGTTCTTGGTCATGGTTTGCAGCTGGACGTCAGTGCCGCCCAACATACAACACGGACCTCGGCGTCCGTTCGGCGTCCGTCCAGCGCACCTCCTCAAATGACCAGATCTTGCTAGGCACCTCAGCCCCCGCCGGCCCGGACGAGTAGGCCCTGTGCACGCCTGGCCAGGCATGGCAGGCAACGTGTGCTCTGCTGCCCGTCCGTCCGGCCGGTCGTTGGCCGGCGGCTGCGCGAGCCGAGGCGATGGTGTGCACGGCAGCGACATGGCCGCGGGCTGCAAGGGCCGGCCGGAGCATCTGAAGCGCCCTGGAAAGTCCGGGGCGTGGAAGCATGTCGTCGTCGGTGTCGGTCTCTTGCACAAAGCCAATGGTCCGTCGCCGCCGTCACGGAAAAGCTCCAGAGAGAAGCTTAGCTTACCCCGCTGTTGCTGATGTCAGCAGTCGTTCGGAACCTCTACATGTACTAAGGTCACATCAAAGCGGTCCAATCATATCCAAATGGTTCTGTCGCAGCTATTAACCCGTAATTGCTCCCGGGAGCCAAAGCAAAGCACCCAACAGTCTCATGCAACCGTTCCTTGGGAGTCCTACTCGTCGGCCACCTGGATGCCCTCCCGCAGACCCTCCACGACCAGCTCCTGTCCCGTGACGCGGTGGTAAATGTCCTTGACGTCATCTGTCGTCGTCTCAAAGTGGCTCGTGGCGTCGTAGCTCTTGGAGATGAAGATGCTGTCCTTGGAGCCGTCCTCGATCGGCTCGTACAGGGGAATGGGGGGGCCCTAGAGAGTCAGCAACAATTACCGCTATGCAGGCCAGACCCTAGACGCACCATGAACTGCTCCTCAATCTTGCCCAGCCGCTCCAGGCCCGGCTGCAGCTCTAGGTGGTGGTTGGACGTCGTCTCAGCAATCGTCGACACAATGGCGATCCAGTAGCCCTTGGGGCACACATTGTGGGCCGACGACACACAGGCAATGTAAATGTCTACTCGTCAGTTCGTCTGTGCCAAAAGCCGGCAAAGCTTCTCTGCGGACAGCACTCACCGTTTTTCCGGCCAACCTGGCTCTGGGGGATAATCAGCTGACACGAGTCGGCGTCGTTGGTGCTGGCCAGCGGGTGTTTCAGCACGCAAATCGCGCGCAGCACGTGCCCAACCACCTTGACCTTGTCCGGGAAGTACGAAGGGTCGCCAATGACAATCTTGGCCTTAGTCTCGAAGCTGATCTTGTCGTCGCCGTTGGCCATGGTCGCCTTGATGCCCGAGATCTTGCCGTCGGGGCCGTGCTGCAGCTCGTCCACATGCGTGTTGAGCATGTACGTGCCGCCGTAAATGGCCGACAGTCGTGCAAAGCCCTGCGGCAGCTCGCCCAGACCGTACAGTGGGTAGATGTACGGCGAGCGGCCGTAGCGCGCCACGCTGTTGCCGTACAGCCGGATGCGCTCAATGGCCTCGGGCGCGCCGCCAGACGTGCCAATGTAGGCGTCGTTGAGGTACAGCGCCATGGCGTGGCCGATAAAGTCCTTGGTGGCCGGCTCCAGGCCAAACTTGTCGTACACATCCTTCATCGTGCACGTGCTCATGTTGAGGCCCTTGTGCGTTGCCGGGTCCTTGGGGTCAAACGTGCCGACCCATTCGATAAAGCCCTTCATGCGTCGCTTCTCAAAGATGCCCATCAGCGGCGACCGCAGCGCCTCCGCCGCGTCCGCCGGCACCTTGGCCACCGTGGCCCGTGGGCCCTGGCCTTGCTGCACGTAGCTGCCCGCAATCTGCCGGAACTCGAGGTAGCGCGTCACGTCCGTCGACACGAGGATGTTGGTCAGCTCGCCCGATGAGATCAAAAACTTGGGCACCAGGTCAATGTTCCAGTCGTTGACCCGGCCGTACTTGGCCCATGGCTCCTGACCAGCCGTGAAGTTGCCGTACTTTTGGTACAGCTAAGAGCAAGAGGTTAGCTTTGACTCGGGCCTTTGCTGGTGTCTTCTGCTTACCGCCTGAATGTTCAGAGACGCCGCCTCGCTGCATCATCGTCAGCCCGTGCCTTTGCCAGCTCCATCCTCCCCTCTCCATCAGCCCTCCACATACCCGCCGTAGTGGTCGTTCCGGTCAATGTGCAGGACCTTCTTGCCCTTGACGCTGAGAACACTGTGGCCAGACTGTCAGCAAAAACAGTACGGCGCTGCGGTTCGATCGTTTGACGGTTCAATAGTCGATGACGCACCCCGAGAGAATGCATTCCGACAGTCCTATCCACACATCGGTCAGCTCCGTCTGTAGCCTTTCTGCGCCTGTCCGTGTCGTTGCTCTTTCCTCGTCCTTGCGCCTCCTATCTTACCTGTGCCCAGCACAATGACATCGTACTCCTTGGCAATCTCGTCCATGGCTGCGGTGACTGAAGAGAAATCGGAGATGAGTCGGGGGGTCGGATGCGGCGTGTCGAGATGCAAAAAGGACGAAAAAAACCGCCCAGCCAAAACAATCGGTGTAAAGTCGAGACTGGCAGAGGTTATGATTTGCGTTTGGGCTCGTGCTGGCAAAGCAAAGGAGGGACCACAGCCCCGCAGCAGACGAGAGTAGGACACTCATAGCGGGGACGTTGCTGCTGGAGGGGAGCTTTGCTAGGCGTTGGCGCACTGGGTGGGGCCCCGTCCAAGCGGTTGGCGGGCGCTGGAGAAAGAGCGGTCGCCGCAGCGACTCGGTCAGATACACATCTTGCTTGGGGCCTCGGCCTTGGCCTTGTCTTTGTTCTTTATTCTTTTCTTCTGGTTGAGGTTGCTCGTATCCTACACGCTCTCAGCCGTACTCTGTCGTCCCTTTGCCGTCTATCTCGCCGGCACCGGCTGCCGTTCAGCATCGGCTGGAGCCGCGGACTGCGTTTCGGCAGGCGAACCGGTCGCAGTGGCCGTAGTGGTCTCTTCACCGCCCGCCTCCGCCTCCTCCAGGTATGCCGCCGGCCGGAACGCCGGTCCCTCGCCGGACAGGTCGACTTCCGGGTCCGTCTCCGCCAGTGCCACCGCATCCTCCCACGTGTAGAACCGTTCCGTCAGGACGTGCTTGATGCCGCGCATAGTTTGGCGGACCTGTCCACGTTAGCTCGTATCCCGTAGCCTGTCCCAAAGTTTGTCCCCGACATACCGCTGTATCCCGCTCCTCCGCCTCGTACTGTCCGAATCCGAGATCGAACTGCTTCCGCGCCACGGCCGCCGTTGCAATCCGGTTGCGCTCCTTGACGCACACCCACCACAGCCGGTGCAGGTCGTCCCAGCTCTTGCGCCGCAGCTCCTCCACCGTCCACGCCCGCCCAAAAGCTACGTCCTTGGTCGGCGCCTGGGCCACCTGCCGGTCATAGAAAAACTGCCACAACCCGTGTTCCGGGTCAATCTCTGTCGGCGGGCCCGCCTTGTCCGTCACTACCGGCCGCGGTAGCTTGTCGTCCGACACGGACAGAAACTCCCGTGGGCCGCTTCGCCGCATGCTCGAAACACCCCGCAGCGGATTGTTGTCCCGGGGCTGGTAGCGGCGCCGCTTGGCGAGGACGGGCGAAGTCGAGAAGGATGCTCGTGAGCCCATCGCTGTCGCCGTCGCCGTTGTCGTCGCTGTTGCCGCCGCTGTCGCAGGTTGTTGCCGTGCTAGTAATGGGCATCGTATCGGATGTGCCGCCGTTGCCACTGTTCTCTGGCAAGCCAGCATGGTCCAGCGCGTTCGCACCGCAGAAGGTGCCACAGCAGCCATCGTGTTTCGGTGTGTCGTTGCTTGCTGACAGACCAATAGACCAAGGGGCGGCAAGCAAGTCGGTGTCGTCGAATCCTCGCGACCGCTTTCCGTTGTGGTTCAATTTTTTCCGTGTCTTCACCCGCGACCCACATTGTATTTTGTGGCGGTACCTTCGTGGCGGTGCAACCAATCAAACATGGACTTTTTAGGAACTTGCCAGACAACCAGAGATTGCTTTACATCGACACCCAAAGCAATGTCCCTCTGGAAGTACGTGTCTAAGCTTTTTTATCTACTTGTTGCTTGAAACTCACACGCTCTTCAGATCATACCTTGGCCTCTCACGGAAAACCCGCCTGGGCGTTGGCATTGGCGTCTTGCTGTGGGGGACAGCCGGCATTTACCTCTCCGACTCGGCAGCCGACCGCATGGGAATGACACCGACGGAGGCCGACCGCGAGGCCCTGGCCAAGATGACGCCCAAGATCCACGTTATCGATCGGGAAGATAGATGATATCACCGACGACATTTTTGAAACTCAAAGTTGACGGTCCAGTCTACGATTCATGACATCTCGAAAGGCGCCTATTTTGTTCTTATCTTGTTTTTCGACAAGCTCATATTTTAACCGACGACAAAAATCAAAGAGGCCTCGTATTTTTCACCACCTTTTTTAAACGAAAAGAAAACTTGTACCTCGAGGTTGACACAGGACAAGGACTGGTACCGTCACTCCGATTCCCATTGATCTAGGCTCAGAGAAACAAGGAAATGATGCATATCGTTGGGAGGTATAAACTTGCCGATCCCAGAAGAGAGAAATTCGTCAGTACAAACGACACCTCGTCCACATGAAGAAAGCCGGTAAACACAAATCTAGTACAGCGTGAAAATGCAAGAAAAACAATGAAACAAAATACAGTAATGAAAAAAGACAGAGGCGTAACAGTCTATCAGTTGCCAAACCCGACCGTTAAATATGCGAAGCAAGGATTCCGCCGTTGTTCCAATCTGATGCAACATGGGTAATCATACTTTTGTCCTGAAAAGGGAAAGGAGAGAAACAAAGTCGACGTAGGAGCCCGATACGGCAGGCTATACCGAGACACAGACCGACAGCAGACTCGGAGACAACGGTGCAAGAAAAGTCCTGTCAACGGCCGCTGCATAGCATTAGACGGATGCGACGCATAGGCGCGAGCCAACTTTCCATGTTTCCCGCCTGGTATTTGCCAGCCCGTTGTCGAAGAGGTTGCTCAGGATGCTGCCGAGATTGCGAATCGGTTTCGTTTGCCGAATGGTAGCCCATATTCGGTATCAGGCCAGATAGACGGCGAGGGAAACGGAGTACTCGTGAAGTGCACGCGAAATGAATGTACAGGTTGAATTAGATCTCGGTGCTCTGATGAATGAATGAACATGCTCGTGTTCGTGGCGATCAGTCGACAACGAGACCAAAGAGTCAAAAGTTGAGGGCATCCCAACGTCGGAGGGAAACGATTGGCTGCTGGGGGTTTTCTGGACGCTAGGTGCGTTAAGTTCTAGCCTGATTGCGGTCTGCATCTGCCGAGCGTCAGTCAGTGATAAACCCTTGGATAAAAGCGAGGGTGGTTACGCACCAGGCGGGAACATAGTCGACCAATCCAGGTTCGACTGGGGGTTGGCCTGCTGGTTCGCAAACATGGTCATACCATTCTGGCCGCCCGGCATGTTGTAGTTGGCAAGCTGCGGGTTCATGCCGCCCGGCACACTGCCGTTGTAGGGCGACTGGTCATAAGAACCAGGGGGACCGGAAGTACCAGGGCCGCCGTTGCCGACGCGCGACGGAGCACCCATGACATTGCCAGGAGCGCCGGCAGCAGCGGCGGCAGCGGCATTGCGCCGGTTCTGATCGGCGGCAGCAGCATCGTCCATGCGGTTCATGCTGCTCGAGCGGGAGAGCTGAGCCTGGTCGTTGGGAATGCCATCGCCACCCGCAGGCATCAAACCGAAGGGGTGGACCATGCCATCGGGCTGGACGTTGCCCATGCTGTTCATGTGGTTCATGTTGTCCGCCTCAGCCATGTGCTTCTGCGCAGCCTGCTGGCTCTTCTTGACGTGTGCGTGCGGGTGCGACAGGTGGCTGGCGCCCGTTGGGTTACCGCGGCGAATCGAACACTTCTGAAAGTGGCGTTTGAGGATGTCGCTACGAGAAAAGGTGTCCCGGCAAAGAACACACATGTAAGGGCGGTCGCCGGTGTCTGTCAGGTTAGTTTCATATCTTGACGTTGAGCACGGATATATCGGAAACTCACGTCTCAGCAGGTGACGCTTCAGGTGCTTCGCGTGCAGATAAGTCTTAGTGCAGTGGGGGCACGGGAATTTTCCATCGGCGTCCTTCTGCGGGATCTGGTTCTTGGTGACCGTGCCAGCAGCCGGAGGAGCAGGTCTGCCCGGAGCGCTGGGCAGGATACCGCGGCGGCCCTGAGAGCCGACCACATGGGTTGGCTGGTCGGTTTCTGGCAGCATCGTGGCCTGAGGCATCATGGGGCTCTGGCTGTAGGGAGAAGACATGCCAGGCTGGGGCATGACACCGCCGGCAGGCATGGGCCGCAGCACGGGCGGGCCTCGCGAACCCGAATTCGGAGCCGGAGCAATGGGCTGAGGGTGTGCCAGGGCAGTCGAGGCCTGGGGGAGCATGGCGGACGACGTTCCGCCGTACTGGTGAGGCTGCTGGTAGGCACTGCTCATCATTTGGTACGAGCCACGGCCACCGTTCGTCGTCGGCGGTGGCGGGTACGTGCCCATGCTGGCCGGGCCCGGAGTGTTAGGCGTCGCCGGGGTGCGCGGCGTGTGCGGGTAGCTCCCGTATGGATTACCGGCGTGCATCATGCCATTGTTCTGCTGGTGCTGGGGGTGCTGGGGGTGCTGCTGGTGCTGCTGCTGGTGCTGGTGCTGCTGCAGAGGAGGCAGTGTGTGCGCCTGCATGTTCTGGGGGGTTGAGGAGGCGGACGAAGGGTAAGACTGGTTCGAGTTGCCGTTGATGGCATTCGAAGAGTAGTGAGAGTCCATTGTAGCTCGATTGAGTCCTCCAATATATTCCTGTGGGAGAGAATTAGCCAGGATCGCAGTCGTTTGGATAGCAAATTTGATAGGAAAAGTGATGAGGCAGAACCCGGCAAAAATTGAAAACTTGTAAAATGGTGTAGGAAGCAAGGGGAGCAAAACGATTGAGCGGTCAGGCGGATGCAGACTAGACAGTAGACGGCGGATGAAGTGGCAGACAATTGACCAGTTGCAACAGCTGGGTGAAGCCCCCGATTGTTTTCAGCTTGCAGCTTGCAGCAAACAGCCAAACGCCAATTGCCCAACAGCCCAAGCCATTCACCATGTGTCCATGTTGATGGCAAAATTCCATACAGTCAAATGCGGCCAAATGAGGCCTGGGACAAATCTGAACAAAAGCAAAACACTCATGTTGCCAATGAAGGCATCGTGGCCTGCTGTCCGTGTCTGGTCATCGCTACCTGTCGCGCCAACTTGTTTTCGCTATCCTGCCGCCATCTTGCGCTGCTGTTCGCGTCGGCCTGACGATGCTTGGGCCTGACTGACCAACTTGGCCAGGCTTCTTCTTACCTAGCTGCTTCTTCTGTTGGCCACTGATGTCCAGCAAAGTGGCATACACGATGTGATGATGAGTGCAAAGGTGTGGAGATTTGTGGACAGAGTGGATATGTCGAGGCTTAAATGCGGTGCTCGAAGTGGAGGGTGGAAATGGAAAGGAAGTCTTTCTCAGGAAACTTTTTTATGGAGGTTGGAGATGGAAGGGAAAAAAATATAGTGGAGCCGGATGGCTCAATTTATTTGGGCCGTTGGAAAAAAGATCGGCAAAGTGTGATTGGCTAAGACGCTGGGGGGGTTTAGGGGAGGGTTTAGGGGGCTTGGGAAGGTTTGGAAGGCCTGGGGGCTTCTGTCTTTCGCGGAGCTTCCTTGTCTTACCTCCTCTGGGGACTTAATAAGTGTCAGGTACCGGTGGTCTGTGGCCGGGAAGGGTGGATTCCTTCAGTGGGTGTCAGTGGATTGACTGCTGCGGTGGCCTGTAGCGGTAGCGGTAGTGTGCCCTGGGCACTGGCGGACGGGGGGGACGGGCTGGTGGGTAGGGGCGGTTGGCAGTGTGGATTTGGTGGATTTGGTGGATTTTGGGGTGGATTTTTAGGAAAGGAAGAGAAAAGTGGATGGGTGGAGACGTGACCGAGAAAGGGAAGAGCAGCGATATATATACCACGAAGGCCTGCTCACTGTTCGCCGGTTGATTGAAGAAGGGCGAGAAAAGACCGAAAGAGAGGAAATGCCACACAGGGATAGCGGCAGTCTTTCCAGGGTGCACGCGGGATCGGTAGAAAAACGTACCAGTACCAAAAGGTATACCTTGTAGATCAAAGGTCAGTTATCCGCAAATCCGCCAGGGAAGAGCACAGCGGTTCGAGTGGTTGGCTGGGGTGGCTAGGTTGGTGGGAATCGGCCAGGCTAGCGCGGCAACCGATGGGTGGAAAGACGCGCAAAAAAAGATGGCAGGCAAACAGAACGACGCCGCTTTTGCCACAATTCAGTGGCAACAAAGAACAGGAAGAAAGGGCAGAGCGGACAGGGAGAAGCAAGGGGAGGGGGCAGGCTGCTCTGTTGTCGGTGGTTCTGGCGAGGCGAGACGCAGTGTGTATCTCGTGAATGTACGACAGACGAGAGGAAGAGAGAGAGGAGATTGAAGAGTTTTGTGAGCAGGTCGAGAAGAGAAAGAGGGTGGACGTGGCAGGGATTTCGATTGGCGCGCGGAATCGTATTCGCACGGAGAAGGGGGCGGATGGGGGGGTGTGAACAGAGAAGGGAGGCGGCAGAAAAGAAACTACGATAATTTGGCAATGACTAGCCCCAAAAAAGAAAAGGAAATGGGAAATAACCACGACGCACGCTGAAGTACGTACTATCATAACAAACTGTACACTGCGCGAAGGTATCAGCGACCGTGACAAGGTTGAGTATTCTGGTTCCTCTGCCTACAAGCGCCGAGCGGCTACAACAAGTCTGCCAGCCCAGCCATCTCACGGACAGCGCAAGACACATTCCGGAGCGTGCAGACTTCCGTGTGCGCTGTCCGTCCTGGCAGCCTAGTCCTGTGGCGTCTGTTTGCAAGTTTTTCGTAGTTATTAAGACATCTTACGAGTTTTACTCTCGCCGCCAGACTAGGCTAGTGTTCGGGCAGGAAAATACAAGGAGGTCAGAGGCCAAACTCTGGGAGAGACAAACAGACCGTGCCAACCTCGCCCCGGCATTGGACCGCGAGGATTTAATGCCTTTAAATTTTCTGTAAATAAAAATAGCCCAAAATAACAAACGACGCGGTCGCGAGGGCGCTTTGACAGGGACACGGTTACTCGGCCACTACTCGCACATAGTACGGAGCGCAGGCTCGTATGAGGTCTGGCGGTTGTTACAGCCAGCTAGTGAGAAACAAAACAGACCCTTGGTGCCCGGCAAGCTGTCTCCTTTAGGGAACAAATGCACTCCTGACACTCCTGATGACGTCGAGTGCGGCCGCTCATCGGCTGACAGGCCGAGACGTTTCTAGCTGTGTTTTGGGGGTGTCTGCTTTACGATACTATGTGTACATTGTACTCTGCTCCCCGGCACTGGCTGGTTTCCCTACTTAGAGATACTTGTCAAATATTATGCAGATATTGCAGACTAGGCGGAAAGAAGACCTAGGCCTACGCACTCGTGAGAGTACTTGGCGTAAGTACTTTGCAAGCTCGTTGCCTGCCGCTATAGCTCGGTCGGCGCTCATCCGGGGTTTATCTTTTTCGGGGGCTCAGCCCGATTTCGAAGTTGCATGCGTAGAGCAAATTACGCAGCTGCATCGACGTACAGAGTATTCTATACAAGCATCCTCGCCCAGAAGTACTTTCTGCCGTACCGTTCGTACGGCTCATAGTATTCCCGGCTCACCGGCTCGACAGAGTAGCCGAGGCTGCAAAGCAGGACCTGCTTTTGCCTGCATACCCAAGAATGCAACATTTGCTGAGAGGAAGAGTCAACTTGCCGGTCCTGCGAGCTTTTTCATAACATGCCTCGGCAAATTAGACAAAATAGCGTCGACAAATTCTAACGGAATGAACAAAATACCGAATTATACACCAAATATTTAGCGCGCGCTCACCGGCTCTATCCTGTTCACATTGGCGGTCAGCATGAGCTCCATCGGGGAGATGAAACTCGAACAGGGAGTGCACGTGCATCGTATCTTGCAAGTCCAAAGCACAAATGCCTTACTTTTGTATTCACAGAGTACTCACACACATGCCATAACGTACTCCGTATCTTAACAAGATGCACCTTGGGATGGCGAAAGCATACGCCTTCTTCGCACTGCAGAAGGCGCCCTATAAGATACATGTGGTTTCCGTTGGAAGATATTACCAATTCCAGCCAGCTGCTTTGGGACTAGCCGACTTACTGCCCAGCCGCTTTGCCGTCGAACAACCCTTTCCCTCCTACCCAGTTTTTTAGTTTAGCAAAGTGGCTCTGGTCTCCTCTGCTGTCCTTTTCCTCCCATAGTTCGTTCGGTTGTCGACCCGACGCATGCACAGCAGCCCACTCACACCATTTTCAAGTTCCACGTCAGCACAGACTCGAGCAGGCCAATACGCACTGTACACCGTACGAGTGTGCATGTGCCAGTGCTCCGTGCGCTGTGCTCGTTTTGTTGGGAGCCTAACCCCTCCTGGTGCTTTTCGTCGCTCCTCTCATCTTTCGCCTCTCCTGCCACCAGAACTTTGGCTTGCTAGACGGATGCAACTCCACCTGATCGCTCGCGAAACGCTGCCCAAACAGCAAAGCAAACCCGACGCGTAGGATGCGCTCTTGTCGAGCACGCCCTCGAAGATCCCCGACGTTGAGCCCTGAAACAAGACGTTCCATGCCGCATGTTGGATCTTCTATACTCGTTGCGAGTAAGCTCTTTGTATGTATTGTTTTAGTGGCCGTCAGTGGGGCTTCTCTCTGGCTGCCGTTTGGCAACAGACCCCACTGGAAAGCGAGGACGGAGCATCTTGGAAACGCCAGATGGACGATCTGTCGGAGGCTCTGTGAGGGGCCAACGCTGCCCTGGAAAGAAAACTGGCTTCATTCTGTTCTTTGTAGCACCTGTGCTGTGGCACCTGTGGCACCTGTGGCACCTGTGGCACCCGTGGCGGCCGCTGGACTACCAAATTATGGGGTATTCGCTACTGCTTGGGGATTTTTTTTAGCTGCCGTCGGTGGGCTCTGGTTTGTCAACGAACAGTCGGGTGAGTATGGAGCAACTTTTAATGGAGATGTAGCGGGTGGCACGCGTCGGGTATCTTACAGAGGAATTTGGGGGCGAAAGAGCCATGTCTGGCAGCGTAGGGATGTTTTCGAGTTTGGGATTTGGAGGATTATCCCCTGTCTGCTACAGCGTTTAACAGCGCAGCAGATACAGCACACTATCGCTTACTCGAAGGACTGGTCAGGCTCTCGGGCACAGAAAACGGCGACCCCACACGGGAACTTGACATCTGTGGCACAGCATTGGCAGCGCGCCCCTGTATATACACCTAGTGCCAGTAGCAGGTCCACCATTAGACAACTGGCGTGCTTGAATTTGGGGCACAGAGGAGGTCGTACTGGTACGGTGACTGCGGTCGACCTGCAATTCCGGAGGATGGTAATGAGCGTCTTCTCGGCTCGCTGGGGAGGATACAGTACAGCGAGGACAGATGCACGTACCCTGTACTCGCAAGAATCCTTCCGTGAGCACGGTGGTCCGTACGCCGTAAAATACGTCGTATCTTTTCGTTTGGCAGCCAGAGGTAACGCAAAAGTGGGCAGTAAACGGCCGTTCGGGTCGGGTGGATGCACCCAAAGAGAGTGTGGGCTCTGTGTTGTTGGTCCAGCAGAACCCCACAAGAGCTGTTTTCCCCAAAGCTAGAGCTACGGAGTACGTAGTATGAATACCAAAAAGTCCTCTGTAAAATACAGCATATCTGGCCATGGCGATGCTCATTACGAACTTGAGTTTCAAAAGTTACCAATTCGAAATTTCTTTTCAGCCCGGAGACAACCGTGAGAAATGAGCAATACTGGGATGCGATGTGTCCTCTGCCAGGTTGCATTGGCGTGCCAATCCCGCCGCAACCGTGGACAGGAAGAGCGTAGGAATATGAGTACGTATCTTGCGTCGTACTTTGTAAGCTATTACGGGCCTGGACACGATGTATCTTACGGAATGTCTACGTCGCACTACGGAGTACTCACGCCCGTGAGCGCGCCGCAATCAAAGCGGATTGCTGTCGGCTGGAAATTGTTCCTTTGCTGCGGAAGCAACGCTAAGAAAGGCCAATAGCAATTGCAGGATGAAAGAGCGGCCATCAGCTCGGCTGACGTCTTTACGAGTCTGCCTCTCGTGTCCCGTACGGCCCCCTTCTGGGGACGACGCAGCGCTTGCAATGTACAGAGTACAAAGGAAGAAACCCCCTGTTGGGATCTGCAGGCAACCCTGCTATTGTGCTTTGCCCTCGGCGTTATGTCAGAGGTGTTGATTGGTTCATGGGCGGTTCGTATCCATATGGAATGGTATCCACCACGGAAAAAAGAGGAGCCTGTGAGTTGGCGGCGCTGGGCCTGCGAACCCGGCCATCCCGCCAAAAGCACGAGGTGAACACACACCACGGACGGAGTTAAATCCGGGTTTTGTGGCGCTTGTGCTTGTGCAGAGGAGGCACGCTGGCTGGCACATTGGCATCGATCCTTCAAAGCGACGTGCAGCGGGTATTGTAGGTCGATATGTCGGCGGGGCAGTTCGGTCGTTTCCAGTCTCCAACCCTCAGTCTTTTCAGACTGCTCTGTTCTCTATAACTACTCGCACCTGCAACTAATCTGTTTGAGTAAACAGTGTTTTTCCTCGCTCCTTCCCTCCTTGGACACCGCTCTTTGATCGCAAATAGAAATAACATTTAATGTGTCATTTCCGGCCTTTGCGGCTCCGGTCGTCGGTCGTCGCCCAATTATGAGCGGTCAGCCTACTCGCATGCGCATTTCCGGCTGGCTCCTTGCGCTGCGATACGTGGAAACTGGGCATTGGCCTGGCCGCACTCCCAAAAAGACTGAAAGAGGAAAAGGGAAGGTCGAAACGCCCGCTTCGCTCCTGCTACGCCACTCCTGGAATTACTCGATGCGGTGTAGGACAGGAGCAGACGCAACGCCAAGGCAGCTAGGCGTATTGGCTCCGGGGTTTTTCTTTTACATGTATGGAAATATTCGGTTTCTGCCAGCTGCTGCAAGTACAGGGTACTCGTACTCTCGTATCCCAACCTGCCTGTCCGAGCTTCGGCGGTTCCAAGGCGCGGCAAGATTACGACGTGTCGTGCCGCCCGTCGTGCTGCCAAATGGTCTGGTACAAGGCACTGCTACGCCCAATAGAATATGCCGCCCTCGGAGTAACCAGTCCGGGGTTCTCCGTAGCGCGCGCCCTTTCTTTTGGCTATCTCGAAAAAGCAATTTTCCCAGCCAAAAGCAAGACACAGCAAAATTAATAAAAAATGAAGAGGTTGGTGCGTGCAGCAGGCGGCGTCACGCACACGCACGCGCGCACTACCGGAGCGAACTGCAGCAGGCGGTGACTGAAGCGTCGGCGAAACAGCCCGGATGCGCCGGCGGTCTGCCAAGGGGTGAAGAAGAAAAAGTACATCTCCAGAGTACATTGCCAAATGCGGCACAGAGGGAAAACTACTAGTAACGAATGCTCAGCTGGCTGCGCAACGGCACGGGAAAAATGCTCTGCCAATTCTATTCACCACATCGAGCTCGCGTGGGACAAATGGCCGTTGCAAGAGCACACAGATCTGTCCTTGATCCTTCTAGCGTACAGATTCTGTGCTCCAGCCTATGGAGGCCCCCCCCCCCCCCCCCCTTTTCCCCAAGCAAGCGCCCCTCTACTAAATTCCGTACATCGTCGCCAGCAGCCCGGGGATGGGCGAGGAGCTTTTGGCCTCGTACGGAGCACGAGTGCTCCGTAAGTACTCCGTACGGAGAAAGAGGGGATGAGGAGCTCCTTCTCCAAAGAGGAGCCCACACACATTCTCTCTGTCAGTGGGTCCCAGTCGCTGCTGCCATGTGCTAGTGGATTCAGGGATAGCAGGCTCCAGAAAAACAGGGTAGCAAGGGGAAGGCGAGATGGGACAGAATGGGTCCTTCCGCGCGCGTCCAGCGTACGAGCGATGTGGGAATGTAGGGCTAACTGGCTTATCATATCATAGCTATCAACGCGTCGTACGGAGTAGAGCATCGCCGAGAAGCCGCCCCGACCGACGTAGTCACCGCCCCGACGTGCTCGACAGCACGCCGTTGTAGTCCAGCATCAGCAGCAGTCCTGGCAGCAGCGATCCGCCCTCTGTCCGCTGCTGGTGTCGTGCGGCGCTATCGGCCTCCTTCTCGCTGAGTCCGCGGCAGACGGTAAGAAAGACGGCTACCTTTTTGCTAAAGGTTGCATAGAGCCGTGCCGTTCGCTGCTGCAGCGCGGCCTCGGCTGCCCGTTCCGTATCGTCGTCCATCAGCTGTGCCGCTGCCGCCGCCGCCGCCCGTCCCTGCGTCGTCTTGGCAAAGTCCAGGATCAGCCCAAAGATGGACTCTAGCAGTTCCAGCAGTGGCTGCTGCCGCTTGCGCAAGAACAGCCCTCCCAGCATCTCGTCGACAGCCTGCTCGTGCCGCTCGCGCAGCCGGTCGGGGCTAGTCGTTGTAGTCGTCGGCGTGTCGTCTCTCTCCAAGGCTCCTTCCACGTCGTCCAGCCAGTTCGCGAAGCGCTGCCATGCCATGCCCACGGCCGAGTCGAGAAAATAGGCCATGATCACGGACACAAAGTGGTGGGCCTCGAACCGGAACTGCGTCGTCACCGCATCGTCGGCGAGGCGCATGCGCCCGCGCGCACCGCCGCTCAGCTGGTTGACTGCGTAGTACATGCGCAGCACGCGTAACAGGAGCCGAAAGATGGTGTCGTACCGGCTCAGCAGCGTCGGTGTGATCACCGCCATCAGTGCCGACGGCGGTTTGTACGTCAACCGCAGAAAGTCCAGCGCTTCCAGCGAGTCCGGGTCCATGCAGCGCTCCATCTCCTCGGGTTCAAGTTCGCGCACCGCAAAGCTCATGCCTCCGGGCAGTTCCTGTGTCTCCTGTTTTTCCTTCTTGCCCATGCTCCCCAAAGTATAGCTCTCGACTAGCACACCCATCAGCGCCAGCCGCAATTCCGAGCTCGCCGGCGGCCAGCTCTCCCGGTTCGACAGCCGCAATCCCAGCCCGCCGCTCGACAGCCTGACGCCCGTCTTAGCCTCTGCAGCCGCCAGGTCTGGGTCGAACAGGGCGTGCGAGAGCCGGCTGCAGAAGCCGCCATTGCCCAGCAGTGGAAATGCCCGTAGCACGGCCAACTGTTCTCTCACATTGTGCGCGCTAAATAGCAACCGCATGCACTCACGGCTGACGAGCCGCGCCTGCACGGAAACGACAGGCCCAAATGATAGTAGCGGCAGCAGCGACCAGTGCGGCGGGAAGTCGTCAAGAGTCGGGTGGTCCTTGTTGTCCCCTTTCGGAGGACTTCCCCGGCCGGCCACCTCGTCAAAAAGGTGCTGTTGCAGAATCACTGTGAGATCGTCTTTCCTGACGTCTGGCTTGGGCGTATCCAGCGTGAGCAAGGATGCCTGTACTGCTGCCGCGATCTGGGCATCGTCCTTTCCAAAAGGTTGCAGCTCCAAAGACGGCAGCCGCCACTCGATATCAAAGGTCTTTACTTGCAAGTCCGGGGGGGATGGATGCTGGTTCGCAGACGGCTGGCCCTGCCGATACGATGCGAGTGCATGCAACACGGCCAACTCGTAGGCCTTGGCCACCTGTTCCACCGCGGCAATGTCTTGCCAGTCAAATTGCCATCGCAGCGGTGGTGGCCCTGCGCGGACAAACGTGGCCGGGTCCGAGAAGGCGTGTTCCGGGTGATTCGTCCAGAGGAAGCGCAGGTTCCGGCCTGTTTCGAAAAGCGCCTGGGCCATCTCGTCCGGAACAAAGGTCGGCATCTTGTTCTCGTCCAAAAAGTAGTCTGCTTCGGCCGGCTCATCCCCCATGTCGTCCATCCAGACGCGGTCACCTAACCGCACAAATGCCTTGCCCTTGCTCCCGGACATGCCGTCTGCCCACAGCGTATTCTTGCTCTCAGGGTCCAGGCCCGTCCAGGCGGCCACAAAGCCCAGCCATGGCTCCGACACCATCTGAAGCACTTCTTTGACCACCTCCCGCAAGAGCATCGGCCCGTGCTCCATAGACTGCGCCTCCTGGAAGAGCGTCGACAGCAGGCTTCCATCGTTGGCCGAGGATCGCGACAGTTTGGAAACGAGTCCTCGCATGTAGCGCACAACGTCCGCCGCCGGCCGTATCAGGGCCTGCAGCTGCAGCAGGGACCGCGCCTTTTGGCCGCGGACGCCGAGCTCGCTCTGGATGGCGATGAGCATGTGATCTACGGCCCTGGCCAGGGCTGCGCGAGAGGGCGCAGCCGCAGTGGCGGATGTGAACGAGACATCGACAAAGTTGCGCAGCGCCCGGCTGTACGTGCCACACTCCAGACACGTCTTTTCGACACTGCGCAAAAGGGGTCCCGTGAGGCCAGGGATCCGCACCGCTGCCTGCAGCGGGACAAAGCATCGCTTTTCGTCACTCCACGAAAACAAGGCGGATGAACGGCCCAGGGCCACGGCCAAGAGGCAGCGGTAGTATGCGCGCGGCTGCACAACCAGACTGTCCCGATCAGAGGCGCCAAGCCTGAGAGAATTGTCATCCGAGGCAATCAGCGCGTCTAGTAGGTCTGGACCCTCCTCCGAAGCGAAGAGAGGAATGGGGTCGGGAAGGTCGGTATGTTCGAATGCCGCCCAAGACGTGTATTTTGGGGGCGGCGGGTAAGAGGTCTCGTCGGGGAAGAGCCATGGGTCGTCATCATTGTCGGCCGGAGAGGACTGCGTGGACTCCGGATCCACGACGGTGTCATTTACAGTCGTCTGCTGTTCAGTCTCGTTGTCGTCTTGCAAGTCTGGTCGGAGCTCGCGGAGCTGGGCCGGGATCGTAAAGAACACGTCGTCGACATCGTCTGCAGGCGGTTCGTCGCTTCCGAGGAAAAATGTGATCCCATCGTGATCTAGCCATCAGCCCGCGCCCATTTCTTTGCACACACGGGACGAGAGTCTCTGATACATACCCTCAATCTTGAGGTTGAAAAAGCCGTCTTTCAAGTCTGTCGGCTCCTGCTGCCAAGTTGAGCGCCTCCAGAATTCGGGGATGGCAAAGAAATCTGTCCCTACTGCCGTGTCCATGGCCAGCCGTATCAATGGCCCAGAAGGTGCCTATTAATCGCAAGAGGGCCCTGGAGTGACGTTGAAAGTCGTCGCAAAATGAGGGGATCGACAAATCAGCCAGCCTAACCCAACGCGTCTCCACCGCAGCCCGGCGCGTTCAATGTTCTTCCTGTCTGTGGCGCTGTGGCTAAGCGGAGCCCGAAGCCTATAGGCCTAAAGCCAGTGCTCTCTGTGAAGCTGCCGAAATTTTGTGTTTTTTCGAGCTTTGCGAGCTTTTCGAGCTTGTACCCAGCAGATACTGAGCTCCTGCAGCCCGCAGACGCCAATCGCATACACTGCGCATACAGAAACAGCGCCCGCCAGCTCCACGCCACGATGCCGCCCAAGAAGAGAGGCCGCTCCAGCGCCGCAGCGCCGCCCAGTCGCGACGACGACGCGATGGACGTCGACACGCCGCAGCCGTCTGAGACGGCAGCGGCCGCGGCAGAGGCGACTAAGGCAGCTGCCCGACCACCAGCACCCAGCCCGCTCGAGAGCTGCTGGACGTCGGAGCAAAAGGCGAGCCTCTTCTCGGCCGTCATCCGGTGGAAGCCATCTGGTACGGAAGCCCCTGCTAGCCAGTCGCAAGAAGCATAGACGGCCGTCGAGAGCAACACACGCTGACAGAGACCAGGCATGCACCGCCACTTTCGCATGATTGCCATCTCCGAACACCTGCGCTGCCGCGGCTTCGATCCCGACGTCTACCAACACACGCGCATCCCGGGCATCTGGAAAGAACTCTGCACCGAGTACGAGCTCGAGGCCATCAACGAGCGCGACAACTCGCTCGACACAGCCGCCGACAGCGATACCCGCTACAAGGAGTTTTGCCTGCCGCTCGGCGACTACCGCGAGGTCATGCTGGAGCGCGCGCTGGCCCACGTCGACGCCGACGCCGACGCCGACGGCACGTCTGTCGCTACATCACCGGCCCAGTGGGATCCCGACGCATCCTCGCCACCGCCGCTGCCCGATACGGCACCCTTGACGTCTGCAGCAGTCGCGGCGGCAGCAGCAGCGGCAGCAGCAGTACCGCCGCCATCTTCGACCGGCCGGCCCAGCGTGGCCAAGCGCAAGCGCGGCGAGATGGCGGCCCTGCGCACGCGCTCATCAACCGTCGAGAGCGCCGAGATGGCGCCCTCATCGGCTGCCTCGCCCGCCCCTGCGGCCCCTGCGACGCGCGGCGGCAGCCGGCGCGGCAAGCGCGGTGCAGCCAAAGGAGGCCGACGGAAGCCGGCACCGAAGCCGCAGTCCGAAGACGAGGACGACGGCTCCGACGGCGGCAACGAAGGTGACGAGGACGGCCTGTCGGACACGGCCAGCGAGGCGGGCGATGAGGACGGCAACGACGACAACGACAACGACGACAACGACGACGACAACGACAGCAGCAAAAGCAGTAGCAATACGGACGACGACGACGACGACCATAATGACGACGACACCGAGGTCGAGGAGGAAAAGGTCAAGGCGCCACCACCGCGAGCAGCGCGCGGAGGCGGTCGGGGGCGCGGTCGTGGTCGTGGCAGAGGACGGGGGAGAGGACGGGGGCGAGGGCGATAGACGGTAGACGGTAGACAGTTTGTCGTTGAATGCAACTCGGGTATCAATTTTGCTGCCAGCCAGATAACCGTCATACAAAAGACGCATACATGCAGATACAGGACTAGAAAATTCCACCAACGCCGTGCCCTTTGCCCTCCGTCTCAACTACATGGCCCCGTCATCATAGGCCATGGGGGCCGACGCGCCCGTGCCGTTGCCGCCCCCGGCGTTGTCGAGGGATTGGTAGAAATGGTGCCCGTTCTGCTGCGGATGCGGCCGGCCAGACTGCTTGGGCCCTCCGCGTCCGCGCTGCGACCCGCCACGGTATCCTCCGCGACCCGTGCCATAGCCTTGTCCCCGGGCGGCGCCCCCTCGCCCACCGCGGCCCGCATGGTAGCCCCGTCCGTATGCTGCTGGAAAGGCCGCCGGCTGTGTGGGCGTGCTGCCGGCGCCGGCCTTGCGCTTAAAGGGCCGGGGCCCAGTCGGCCGGCCATTGTGTCCGCCGCCGTCGCCATCGCCGTCGCCGTCCTCGTTGCTGCTGTTGTCCGCGCCGTTGTCGTCCTGGCGCCGCCGCCTCGCCTCGGGGCCATTCTCGGAGCCGTTCTCGGGCTCCACGCGCAGCAGCGCCTTCTCGCCAATCGTCGTCTCAAACACATAGGTCTTGTCGCGCGGCACGGGCTGCCAGTGCTGGATGCGGTTCGCAAACTGCGGCCGCGCACCGCGCCCCACGGCCAGCACGACAATCGGCCGCGGTCCGTCCGTATGGATCGTCGCCGCCGACTGCACCGGCCGCACCTTGGCCGCCCACACGCTGTTCTCCACGCTGCCCGTCGCCTCCACTTCCCAGGTCATCTTGCTGCCCATGCCGCCGACCTTCTTGAGCAGGTGGGCCGAACACGCCTGTTTGCAGATCAGGATGCTGTTAGCATGAAACCGCACGTCGCGGCGCGACACGTTGGCCGGCAGGTTGAGCAGGCTCAGCAGCCGCTTCGAGTCCACCTCCTTGATCAGGTACCCGGTGAAGAAAACGGTCTTGTTCATGGCCAGGCGCCCACGCCGCCCGCTGCCGCTCGTGACCGCTGCGTTGTGGCTGTTGATCATGTGCTGCACCTCGGCCACCTCGACCACCGGGTCTAGCGTCCGCGGCGGATCAATGACCGGCACCACCTCGCCCACGATGGCCTCCGGCGGCCCCTTTCCGGCCGGCCGCTGCTTCTGCAGCCGCCGCTGGTTGTACTGGGCAAGAAAGTCCCGGAAGCCCCGAACGTGCCGCGGCCGGTCTTCATAGATGCGAATCTCACGCGCGTCAATGTACGTATCCATCAGAGTCTCGAGAAAGGCCTGCTTGAAGGCCATGGTGCTCGTAAACTGCTCGTTGTTGGGCCCTGCCGCCGGCTTCAGCACGACCATGTCAAAATCCAGCCCCTTGCTGGTGACCATGCGCTTGAGCAGGTCGCCGTAGCCGCTCTCAGACCGTCCCGTCAAAAGCAAGCACAATGCGTCCGGCTGTGCCTGTGTCAGCCGCGCCAGGTCCACCACCACTTCGTTCCACCAGCCCTCCCAAGCCCGCGCCTCCTCCTTGGCCGTGCCCTCGCCCGTGGCCGCCAAAATGCGCGAGTCGTGCCACCAGCCACCGGTCGTCAGGTCCTGGCTGCAGAGAAAGCCAATGGTCGGATTGCTCCAGATCTTGGAGTTCGGCATCGGCGTTTTGAACACTGCCAATCATCAGTGCCTCTTCGAACATGCTGCAAAAGCTCCCAAGAAAACATACAGGTATTGTCAAAGTCGTAAACGTGCAGGTGGCGAATGCTTTCCACAGGCGGGAGCTTGCGGTCCAACAGCGACCAACGGCCCAGCGCCGTCGTAGTAAACGGGTCGGCCCTGTTCCCGCTGTGCTGCATGTTGTCGTCGACATGGCCAGACTCCTCGCCGCCGCCAGCTTGCTGTGTCGCCTTCCTGGCAGCATAGGCCACCGAAGCCGACACAGCCATGATCTGGTGACGAGTCAAATACTTAGTCGTGTGTATTGCGGTGTGCGCAAACAAAGCCCTCATAGAGCGAGGCGAGGTTGTTGGATGCAATTGCCAGACATCGGAAAGGTGGAGCAAGTGCTCACGGAAATTCTGTGCCTCGAGCTCGAGCTTTGTTTCAAGCCACCAATGAACTGCGCCACGTCCCAGTAGGGCGGTGCCTTCTCCATCGAGTAATTCACTTCACTTATTGGGGGCAGTCACGGCAGGCTGGCAGTTCCACGTAATTAGATGGGAGTATCTTTATTAAATGGTTTTTTTTGTTCTGGGGAGATCTCGAAACATTCTCAGACCAATCCCCTTTGAGTTGCACCACAAGCGCTTGGTTACGCGGTCGACTATGTGCAGATGTATCCAAAGCTTTTCCAACAACAGCAGACACCAAAGTACCGAGTCAAAGTTTACCCAGAAACCGAAATCCAGCCGGCTAATCGTTCAGGACCAGAAAAGAAGACGAGGCAATTTGAACGCCGGCAAATCCGAGCAATGCAATGAGTGAGTGGCGGTGACTGGGCAATGGAAGGAGGAGTAGTGTGGTGGGAATGACTGCGTGAAAGTGCGAAGTAAGCTGTTGAGAGGGAGAGATGGGCGAGATATATGGACGGGAGAAGAGGCAGGAGAAGAGGTGGGAGAAGAGGCGGGATGGACGGAGAGGCGGGAGAGCAAAGGACCCTGTCATTGCTCAGTCCACAGCCCAGCGCCGAGTCCAGACGAGACGGTCTTCGCCGACATCAGACAGCGTCTCATCTTCGACAGTGTCCGCCGACTTGCTCGAGCTGGCCTTAGGCGTGGATGCGGACGAGGGTGTGCCGTCGTCGTCATTGTCTTCTGCATCAGTGTACTCCTCGACATCAGCCTCGGTGTACACCTGCAGGTTGTTAACAGCACGGCGGCGGGCCATCTCGGACTTGTACCCAAGCGGATCGTCCACGTCCGAGTAGTCCCATTCCACCGGGATACTCTCGCCGGAGTCTGTGGTGCCCACAGCGAATCCGCGCCATTCGCCTGACAGAATCCGGGCGGCGATCCGCAGCATGAGCGCAATCAGGTAGCTCGGCGGTGCCAGCAGGATCTCGAGCACCCGGTACATTATGGAGCCCGGCACGCGGCGCATGGCCTCGAGGCGCGTCGTGGCCCGTCCAGACATGTTGCGGCCGCGCAAGTGTCGGGCCGGCGTGAGAATGTTGACGGCCGGGGGCAGGACGGGGAGATTTGACACGGAAATGCTGGATGTGGTAGCGCGGTGACGGAAACGCGGCGGCTCCGGCTCTGCTTCCAACGGCATGGCAGCGTTGTTGATGATCCGCCGGGCGTCCTCAAGCAGGGAGGTCAGAACGGTGGACGCATTTTCCGGCTCATCATCCGGACCGGCCACGTCGCCACCGGTAGACGATGGCGGCGACGTCAGCGGCGGCAGCGGCCGACCCTGGGAGAGCCAGGAGCGGAAGCTGTTGAACGGGCTGCTCGAGTCGTCAATCGAAATGTCTTCAATGACATCGGCGTACCGGCGATCGTTAGTCGGCCAAGGCGGCGGTCTCGGGGTGAGCTCGCTGTGGAGCGACAGGGCGCGGTCCCGGGGCTTGCTGGGTTTGATGGAACCGACGGCGGAGGAGGCGGACGAGCCGGGGTTACGCCAGGGCGTGCCCATGCGGCTCACCTCGATCTCGCTCGCCTTCATCTCCATAATGATCCGCTCGTGTTCAGCTACCAGGGCAGGTACCATTTTCAGCTTCCTCCCAATCTCCTCGAGCTCGGCGGGCGTCTTGTCCTGGGCCTGCAGCATGGCAGCCCATTCGCGTCGGGTAAAGTTCATGGGGTGATCGGGCTGGAGGGGCGAAGCGAACTGCGGATCGCGCGACGGAGACGGAGACGCGTGCCGTGAGGACGGCGACGAGGACCGGGGCCGTAGCTGCTGGGGTGTGGTGGTGGTGGTGGCGGCCGAGGACAATTGAGGCGTAGAGGGGGCTTCGCCGCCCTCGGACCGCTTCACGGGTTTCCACGGCTTCTTTTTCAATGGGGTGGGCAAGTCGGGCAGCTCGACGGTAAAGGTGCGTTTGAAGGGACAGGCTGTCTTTTCGAACTGGAGGATGTGGTCGAGGACTTCGCGGAAGCGGCGGGCACGCTCGTCGTTTTCGCCATTGTCGCCGACGGGAATCTCGATGCGCCAGTACTGGGGTCGTCGGATCTGCAGGATGAACTTGCTTGACTCCTCGTCGATGCACCAACACTGGCTCTTGGGGAGGATGGGTTGGAGGGCGCTGCCGCAGCTCAGAAAGGCGACCGAGCCGGGGGCGCGGTAGATGGAGAGGGCGCCTGCAAGGACTGTGAGTACGACCCGAGAAGAGCAGGGCGGAGACGGGAGAGAGCCTACCGACGGCAATGGTGCGCTCGAACTGTGAGGACCAGGGGAGTGTACCGGGCGCGATATCGTCCTCGGTCGTCGGCACGTTGCGCCGGCCACGGCTCCGGCTGGCCGCGCTACCGATTTCGAGAAAGTTGCGGACGCCGGCAGAGAAGGAGATGATCTTGGCGGCAGGGTGGGAGTAGAGCGTCTCGACGACCTCGCCGCCAGCGGTCTGGGTCTGGTTCGGATCGGTAGGAGCGGGGGTCGGGGTGGCACCGGGAGGCACCGCTGCCGCAGCCGCCGCAGCCGCCGCCGCAGCGGCGGCAGCAGCCTCGGCGGCAACTACGGCCATGGCGTTGGTGATGGAAGCTCTCCTCCCAGTCGGGGTGGCGGGGGTGGCGGGGGTGACGGGGGTGACAGGGGCAGGCTGACGGACAGGAAGGCTGGCCGGAGGAGTGACAGGACGGGGGGCAGGGGCAGCAACTGCAGCGGGACGGGCTGCAGCCTCGGAGCGACCAGCACCATCACGCCCACTGGCTCCTCCTACGCCAGTCCCAGGTCCAGCTCTGGCGGAGGTGTTGTTAACGGGCGGTGAGACATCATCGTCGTCGTCGTCGTCGTCGTTGTCGTCGTCGTCTTCATCGACAAAGGGCAGGGGGGTGGTGGCGGAACGGCGCAGAGCGGGCGGAGGGGCAGGGGGGTTGTCGGGGACTGCAGCAGGCGGCGCGGGCGGTGCGGGCGGTGCGGGCGGTACGATCGTGGCCGTTGTCTGACCGTTGGCTGTCCTTGGTTGCAGGGTTCTGTGGCTCTTGGAGTGCGATTTCCCTTGTTTGGGACTGCTCTTTGCCTTTGCCTCTTTAGGCATTTTCGGTTGCTTGGCCGGGGCACTTGGCATGGGTGATTGTCGGGCAGTAAGAAAGCGGGAAAAGAGGGAAAGAGAGAGGGCAAGAGATCGGCCGCCGCAGGTGTGGCAGAGCTTCTGGGAGGGGGCTGGCGATGTGGCTAGGAAGCCCGTGTGTTTACGGGACTTGTCCAAGCAAGTGTGGGAGAGAAAAGAAAAAAAAGAGAGGGGATGAATATGGATACAGAGTCTATTGGGGGGTCGAGTAGGGACGCGCAGCGCCAGGCCGAGGAAGGAAGCGATGTTACGGGTCGTTGGGTGGAGGAAAAACAGGCAGTCGGTGGCAGACGCGAAATGCGGGCGGACAGAGGCAAGAGGAAGAGCAGAGGCAGGCGGTCAGGTGCCGAGAGAGATTGAGCAATCAGTGGGCGGCGACCCGATTAAATTAGTGGCCACAGCGAACCGAGCGAATGGCGAATCGACTGCGAGACGAGTTGGACGGGACGAAGCAACGGCGAATCACAGCAGCTGCCGCACGGCCGTACGGCCCCGCGTGCGTCCGGGTCTGGTACAGTGTTTCTCGGGATGGCGCATCAGGCCGTGGTGAAACGCGGTCGGCTCATGGTGATGCGATGCGAGGGGATGGGGGGAGAATAGAGGGGTTTTAGGGGACGGGACGCAACGGCGACGCGAGTTCACGTTAGTTCCAGCGTTAACAAGCGCTAAAAGCGGGAGCGAAAGACAGGCGCAGAGAGCACGATCCGAGGCGGGCGTTTGGGAACTTGAAAATGAGGCCACTTGGAGTTGTAGAGTCTCGTTGAACAAGCGAGCAGAGAAAGACGATCGGCGTCTCCGTTCAAGACAGAGCCCCAGTCTACAGAGTAGGGAGTGTGAAAGAGAAGGCGTTGAGCTGCTTTGTAGGAGAGTAGGTTGTCTGGAGTTGTGGCAGGCTTCAATCAGAACGCACTGTCGTTTTCCCAATGCTGTCCCTCGAGGCTCGTCAAACTACTACGATGTGTCTGGTTGGCTTCTATCTTCTTTCTCCTCCGCAGCATTGCAGCCGAGTGGGCCCGAGCTGGCCCGCCGCGCCGCCATTGGTCCCAGCCACAGCAAGTGCGTCATCGCTGGGAACTAAAGAAGGCTTTGTTCAGCTCTACGTGTTGCGTCTCGGCTGAGTGTCTTTCGACTGGATGCCTCGCGGCTTTTCTTCTGCTCTGCACACCACCGCCACCATGGCCACCAAGGCAGAGCTCTTTGACTTTTCCAACGTCGACATCAACGCCATCCTGCGCGGTGCGCAGTTGACGCTCGTGGGCGGTACGTTGTGGAGTGAAGCAAATCGCAAAGCGATCAAATTGTCTTGGCTGACCGGCAGCCCACCGCGCCCTACAGAACCCGGATCTCTGGACGACGCAGCACTACCGGCAAGCAGCCATTGCTGTCGGCTGCGGCATTGCCATTCGGCTTCTCGTCGAGATTCCGGTGAGCTTTCTTGACGCTGTGTCTCGCTCTTCCCCCCTCACTGACGACCAGATCCTCGCCGTCCGCCTTTCACTCTGGGTGCTGTCCTTTTTCCTGGAGCTCGATGCGGTCACCTGGGATGACAGCCTCACAGATGGCCTGCGCTTCCTGCAAAACTATGTGCTGCAGGTGCCGCTGTTCTTGATGACGCTGATGCGCCACATCACGCCGGCCATGGACGACCTCTTCATGCAGTCACTGCAGTGGGTCGACCGCACGTACGCCGCCAAGCACGAGCACGAAGGGCCCATCGACCCGCGGCTGCGCTACTACGACAACCTCCGGCAGTACGGCGAGTCGGGCAAACAGCTCGCCCGCGTGGTGCCGCGGACGGCAGGGTCGGGCAGCAGGAGCAGCAGCGGTGGCAGTGGCGGCGTGTCCCGCTTCCTCCTGCGGTTTGGCCGGCGCACCGGCCTCTCGGTAGGCATCTATGCGCTCTCGTTTGTGCCGATCATTGGCCGCTTCGTCCTGCCGGCCGTCAGCTTCTACACCTTTCGCGACGCCGTCGGTCTCGGCCCGGCGGCGGCCGTCTTTTTAGGCGGCGGCCTCCTGCTGCCGCGGCGCTACCTTGTCGTCTTTCTGCAGACGTACTATGGCCAGCGCAGCCTGATGCGCGAGCTGCTGGGGCCGTACTTTGCGCGCACCGGCTTTGACGCGGCCCAGAAGCGCAACTGGTTCCACAGCCGCGAGGGCTTGCTCTTTGGCTTTGGCGCCGGCTTCTACATCATGGTGCGCGTGCCGCTGGTGGGCGTGCTTATCTACGGCATCGCCGAGGCTTCCACGGCGTACCTGGTGACCAAGATCACGGACCCGCCGCCGGCCGAGGCTGTGGCGGCCGCCCAAGTGGCCGACATCCCGGGCGCTCTCGTGGTGCGTGCCACCTATGCCGACGGCCAGCAGCAGTGGCACAACAAGCGCGCCTTTCTCGAGCTAGCGCTAGACAATCTGGATGCGGTGCAGCGGCAGCACGCCGCCAAGACGGCCGAGCAGGTCAAGAAGGAGTAGTCTGCTGTCGGGACGGACCATGCCAATGGTGAGAGCATAGGACGTCTTGTTAGAGTATACAGACTTGTTGTATATTTTCACGGAAACAAAAGGCTGCAAGTTTTTTTAAAAAAAAATTCCATGAAATAATTTGCATTCCGCCATTTATCAAAACAACACCTAAATCAGCTTGTCGCTATCCCACCCACCTGTATGAATGCTGCTGAATGAAGACTTCCCCACGCACCACGCGCCCCTAATTGATCGCCAGCTCGGAAAAGGCCGTGTGTCCCGTCTCCTTGGTGTGCTTGATCATGTCCTTTTGGCCGGAGCCGAGCCAGTGCTCGCAGCCGGCCACCTCGCAGCGGATCGCCATCGTCTGGGTGTCGGTGTAGTAGCGGGCGCTCTTGAGCTTGGCGGCCAGCTCGCGCGCCTTGTCCAAGACACCGTCGTCGTCGGCCCGCCACTGCGTCACGTCCATGTCGACAGGCAGTCCGAGGTCAAAGGTCTGCGCGATCCGGTCGTAGTGAATGCCCGAGTAGAGGAGGATGCACCGTGTCTTCTTGTCGAGGCCGTACGTATCCACACGTCCGTACTGGGCCATCAGCACAAGCCCACACGGCACGCTGCCTCACCGACACGTACCTTGACGTCAATGGAGCAGATCTGAATGTCGTAAATCTCGCAGAGACACTGCAGCTCAATGGAGCCGCCCCAGCGCTGCGGATCGCGCACCCAGCGCGCGTACTCGGCCGGCTCCTTGTTCTCGAGCACGACCTTGGAGTACTTGCCGGGGTGCGCCAGAATGTGGTCGGCCACGCGGCCGCGCACCGTGGCGGCCGGGTCCGGGATGCCGACGGCGCCGCCAAAGGCGGTAAACATGCAGCTGTTGTCGTCGGGCATGACGCGCAGCACGAGGTAGCCGCCGCCCTCGTCCCAGGGCACGACCGTCTCGTCGACGGCGACGGGCTTGGGCTGGAAGGGCGCTGGCGGAGGGGATGTCGGAGCGGGAGCGGCTGCCGGAGCGGCTACTGAGGACGATGCGCCGCCCTCGGGCACGAGCATAATGGTGGCGCCGTGCAGCTGCAGCGGCCCGAGCGTGGTGGTGGCAGCGGCCGAGAGGTCCAGCGGCGCGGGCGGAAAGCCCGTCTTGAGCGCAAACCGCTGGACGCCCGTCTTGTCGCGAATGAGCCGCAGCAGGCGCTCGAGCGTCCAGTCGGCGGCGGCCTCGAGCGTGACGGTCGCGCTGGGGCCGCGCACGCGCATGCGGATGGAGGACATGGTCGGGCTGGCCGAGGCCGAGGTGTCACGGTGTCACGGTCACGGTGTCGAGGTGTCGAGGTGTCGAGGTGTCGAGGTGCTCAAGGGTCAAGGTGCTCAAGGACAACGTCTTCTTGTCCCGAATTTGGCGGCCCGCCGAGTTGTCTGCTGACAACGCCGGCTTCGTGGGGCTTCGCTGGGCTTCGATGGCATGTGTGACAGGCCAGAAGAGGTCCGCGTCCAGATCGACGGCGGGGGAGCGCTTGCAACGTGCTAAAGCGCTCGGCGTTCTGGCGCCTGGACTCGAGCCGGAGACGTATGTGCGAATATCGGGGCGGATGGACCGGATAGAAGCATACCCCCAAAATTTTATGGCAATGGCGCAGGACACGGCTTTTGCCCTGTCGTGCCAGACAAGCCGGAAAAAGAGGGACCTCGACGCCGACAGAGCAACAGCAACGCGACACGCCGACACGAGATCGCACCGGGTGACAGACCTGCGGGTTGGACGGAGCCGAGCAAAACACCGATTGCAGACTGGCGACGGCCCCTCCCCGACAACACGCGACCGTTCCCCAAGACCCGCCGGCGGACGCAAACAAACGCGCAGCAAGTCTAGACGCCCCAAGCCGACGACAGCTGCTCGCATGCGCTCCCTGCGATCGCAAGCCTCCTCTCCACCAGCGTCGCCTGGTGGCCAGACGCGGCGGACGCGCACCTCGATGGCGGCGCCGAGCGGCGGACACGGCGCGTTGGAAGTGCACGAATCGATCGAGGCCAAGGCGGCGGCGGACGCGGACGCGGACGCGGACGGCGACACGGACGTGGATGCGGAAGGCGAGGCCGACCCAGACATCGAAATGCCCGATGCTGATGCCGATGCTGATGCCGATGCCGATGTCGATGTGGCAACGGGACCGCGTGCGCCACGCGACAGCCGCGACCTGCTGCAGCTGATTGACACGACGGCCAACTATCTGCGCGGCTACAAGGAGAACGGACAAGAGATTGGACTGGGCTTCAACCGGATTCCCAACAAGCGCCTACTGCCCGACTACCTTGATGTGATCAAGGAGCCGATCGCGTTCAGCACCATCCGGGTACGTGGAAGCGCAGCAGGAAGCCAAACAGACGCGCAGAGGCGCAACGAAGCACTGCTGACAGACACAGGCCAAGGTGCAAAAGAAGCAGTACACCGACTTTGCGCAGTTTGTGCGCGACGTGGCGCTCATCTTCCACAACGCGCAGGTTTACAACCGGCCGTCGGCGCCCATCTTCCAGAACGCGGTGCGGCTGCAGGCGGTGACCCAGGCGAGGCTGCAGGCGCTGGTGCAGGCGGGCAAGATCAGCGCGGCCGAGGCGACGGTGCCGGACCTGGGTCCGATCCCCGACTTCTCGCCGTCACCCGAGCCCGAGGAGGGCTCCGCGTCCGAGTCCGAGTCGGCGTCCGCGTCGGGGTCGGACGGGGACTCGGACGCGGAGAAGGACGGCGGCGGCGACGGCGGCCCGCGCGCAGCGGCCCACGTGCATAAGCTGCCGCCGCGGCTGTACACGCCGATGGAGGCGCGGATCCGCGAGGTACTGCGCGGCCTGCGGCAGATGCGCGACGAGGAGGGCGACCCACTGGTGGATCCGTTTGAGACGCTGCCGGACCGCACGCAGCTGCCGGAATACTACGAGGAGATCAAGCAGCCGGCCGCGCTGGACATGGTGCGGCGGCGGCTGCGGCGCAAGCAGTACCCGGGGGGGCTGGTGCAGGCCATGGGCGACCTGGAGCGGATCTGGAACAATGCGCAGCAGTTCAACGAGGACGGCAGCGCCATCTTTGAGGCGGCCGTGACGCTGCAGCGGCGGGCGCGCGAGCTGGCGACGGAGCAGGCGGCGCGGCCGGATAGCGACTTCCGCGACCCCGAGGGCCGGCTGCCACTGGCGGCGATCCCGGTGGCCCCCGGCGGCGAGGTGTGGCGGGTCGGCGACTGGGTGCACCTGCGCAACGCCAACGACCCGGGCAAGCCGACGGTGGCGCAGATCTTCCGCACGTGGGCCGACGCGAGCGGCGGCGCTTGGATCAGCGCCTGCTGGTACTACCGGCCGGAGCAGACGGTGCACCGCTTCGACAAGCACTTTTTCGCGCACGAGGTCTTCAAGACGGGCCAGTACCGCATGCACCGCGTCGGCGACATTGTCGGCCGCTGCTTCGTCATGTACGGGCCGCGCTTTGCCGCCGGCCGCCCGCGCGGCCTGCCGCCCAACACGGCCGTCTACGTCTGCACCGCGCGGTACGACGAGGTCACGTGCCGCTTCCGTCCCGTGACGCCGGCGGCGTGGCCCAGCTGCCTGCCCGACGAGCTGCGCGACGCCGCCGCGGCCGGCACCGACTACGCGTTGGACCTGTTCGCGGCGCCCCAGCCGCTGCGCCGCGTGCTGCCGAGCCCGATCAAGCACCTGCTGCGCGAAGACGCCCGCGAGGCCGACGCGCTGCCGAAGCCGACTTGGGGCAGTCCGCAGGCGCCACCCATGGTGGGCGCCGTCCATCGCCGACCGCGCCTGCCGAATGTAGGTGTTCATTCCTGCCCGTTCTTTCCCTGTTCCTCCCTTTCCCCCCTTCCCCTGCCCCTTCCTGCCCTCTGCCCATGGTGCCTGCCATGTCTCGTGTCGCGTGTCCGCTTTTCTCGCCAGCCACGGCACCACTGAACCACTGAACCACTGAACCACTGAACCCCGCCTATCTCCCCTTTATCACGAAAATCTCTGTCCTCTATTTTGTTCTGTTCCGCTGTCTTCCTGCCACCACTCGCTGCCTGCTACCTGCTGACCGCTGACCGCGCCGCAGGAGTCGCCACCGCCCGAGCTGCTCCCGACGGAGACGCAACTGGATCCTGCGCGACAGCCCGCCTTTCTCCTGCCCGGCGCGTCGCCACACGCGCCGTACGCCCAACAGCAGTTTGTTCCACGGCAGCGCGCGTTGCCATCGCAACAGCAGTCGCCGCAGCAATCGCAGCAATCGCAGCAATCGCAGCACCTCCATCCGCAGCCTCTCGCCGCTCTTCCGCCCGGTGCACCGCCGCTGGCACCTGCTGCCGGCTCCTCCTTTCCCTTGCCATTTGGCGTCGCTCAGCCGCTGCCGTCGCAGCAACAGCAGCAGCAACAGCCTTTGGGCGCTTTGATGCACGGCAACGGCATGCTGCAGCCCCAGGGCCTCGCGCCGCAGCAGCCGCTGCCACAGGTGCTGACGCCACAGCCGTCGCACGGCCTCCCATCCCCGGCCGCCGCCGGTGTTCCGTTTGACCCGCGTCAGCAGCCGATGCTGCACAACCGCATGGCGCCGTCGCCCGTGCCGGCCGGGCGTGGGCCAGGCACACCAGCGGCCGCTGGAGCTGGGGGCACACCGCCCATGCCCATGTCGGCTGCTGGACCACCACCCGCGCCAACCGGCTACATTCCACCGCGGCCGACGGCCGAAGCATACGTGCTGCCGCCGGACGTCGACGTCCTGATTCCACCGGCGGTGCGCGAGCACTACCACCGTGACAGCCAGGGCCGTGTTGTCTTTTTCACGGCGCCCTCGATTCGGCATGCGGCGACGGACGAGACCACCGCCAGCACGACGGACACGGAGACGCAGGCCACGGTCGGGTTTGCCCCCGACTACGCCGGCCTCGGCCACAGCGTGCGCTATCTGCACGGCCTCGACGCCTTCCGCGAAGAGCGCCGCCGGAAGCGCAAGGCCCGCGATGAGGCACTGGCCGCCGAGGCTGCCGCGGCCGCGAAGCAGCAGGCGCGCGAGGACGACGATGCCGTGCGCATGCTCTACGGCGCTGCCGGCGAGGCGCTGGGCGACCTGGTGGAGTGGATGGACGCAGGCACGCGTGCCGTGGAGGCGGGCCTGGGCGGCTGGGAGAGCACGCAGGCGGCCAAGAAGCGGGCGGTGCAGTCGTGAGTCGAGATGGGAAAAAAGGACAAATTCACTCGAGGATGGTTCTGTACGTTTGTAGTTTGTGTATTTCTAGTTGCTCGCTTTGCTCTTTTCTCGTGGCGTTGCAGAAGAGGACGGCCACGGCCAAGGCCAGGAAGGAATAGAGCCCTGTCTGTTTCATAGTCGTTGAATCGCCATTTGGCTTGGTTTTCGGCTTCCGTCTCACGGCGCCTACAATCGCACTTCCCCGCCGGCGGTGTGACGCTTGTGGCCTGAGGGGTTTCCCCAACACAAAGGATTGTCCGCTTGGGCGATCACGAGTTTGTGACGCCGTCGCGTGTCCTCTTGCGGCAGTAGAAATCGCCGCCCCAAATTGAACTTTTGGCGATGCCATTCGTTACCTAATTTTGTGCTATTTCCGCTTTTCTTGGACCCTTGACCATCTTGGGATATAAAAGACCCCCCTTCCACGCCATGGCCTCTCTCGACCTCTCGCTAGACCGCATTGTCCTCCGGCCGCTCACGCTGGCCGACCATGCCGCCAGTGTCGCCGTCGAGTGCGCCGCCTTTACCAATCCCGACCACCGCGCCTCGCCCGACAAGCTGGCCTACCGTCTGACCGTCTGCCCCGAGGTCAGCCTCGGCCTCTTTGTCCGTCCCGGCACGAGCACTGGCCAGGACGACGACGCCGCCACGCTCGCCGCGCTCGGCATCCCGCCCGACGCCGACGGCCACGTTCTCGTGGGCCACATTGTGTGCACCCGCTGCCGCGACCCGCTCGCCTCCGACGCGAGCATGCGTTACCCGGCGGACTGGCGCACCGCGACGACGACCAGCACCGCCACCGGCCACGACCCGGTTGGCCCGACGGTCGCGCTGCACTCGCTCGCCGTCGTGCCGGCTGCCCAGCACCACGGCGTCGGCTCCCGGCTGCTGCGCGCACACGCGGACCGCATGGCGACACTGGTGCCGGCCGGCGCGGGCCTGCCGCCGGTCACGCGGATCGCCATCATCTGCCAAGATGTACGTGGCATCCACAGTGTCCCAGTGTCCCAGTGCCCTGCTGACCGTTCTAGTATCTCGTCGACTACTACAAGGCGCGCGGGTTCGCCCTCGTCGGCCCGAGCATCGCCCAGTTTGGCGGCGGCGGCTGGTACGACATGGTGCGTGGCCAGCGGTGCGCCGGTGGGCAATTCCCCTACTGACTACTTCTAGGTGTACGATCTGTCCCCGCGTGCATAGGGACAGCAGGGAGTGGGCAAGTGGGCGAGTGGTGGAGAGAGAGTACCTTTTGCAGACGGGACACATTTGGGGGGGAAAGGGGATCATGTAACGAGGACTCTATCCTGGCACCATGACAGCCATTCTTTTTTGGATACAACATTTCGGGGGATTGGCTCTCTCTTTTTTCACTGTTTTCCGCCGTCCCTCCTTTGCGCCCTATTCCTCTGCCCGGTACTGGGCCCGGTACGCCTCGGTCCGCGCGAGGTCGTCGGGCGTGGCAAACGCGTGCATGCCGGCCACAATATCGTCCAGCGTCAGGATGGCCAGGATCGGCAGCCCAAACTCGCGCTTCAGGGCGCCCAGAGCACTCTCGCGCGTCGGCGCGTCCGGCAGCGTCTCCATGCGGTCCAGCGCGACGACAATGGCGACGACCTCGCCGCCGGCTGCCCGGATCTTGGCCACGGCCTCGCGTTTGGCCGTGCCCGCCGTGATCACGTCGTCGACCACCAGCACGCGCTGGCCGGCCAGCGGGGCGCCGACAAAGTTGCCGCCCTCGCCGTGGTCCTTGGCCTCCTTACGGTCAAAGGCATAGCCAATGTGGCCGTACCGCGCCGGGTCCAGCGTCGCCAGCGCCGATACGGCCGCCGTCGCCAGCGGAATGCCCTTGTACGCCGGCCCAAACACCACGTCAAAGGCTGGCCGCGACGTGTCCGCCCCGGCCGCGCCCAGCGTGCCCGCCTTGTCAGCCGCCGCAATCGTCTCGCCAAAGGCCGTCGAAATCGCCGCCAGCAGATCGGCCCGGTAGAACTCGCCCGCGTTGAAAAAGTACGGCGACACCCGGCCCGACTTGAGCGTAAACGTGCCAAACTTGAGCGGGCCACCGTCCACCGCCGCCTTGAGAAAGGCCGCCTTGTAGGGAACCAGGTCGCCAGCCATCTTGTCCGAGAGAGAACGTGTGTGTGTGTGCGGTGGACCAAACCTCTCGTCTTGTTGTCGTTTGTGGCCGAAAACTTTTGATGTCCGTTTTTCCCAACTCACTAAAAATGGCGCCGTGCACGTGACATCAAACTCAAGTAGGCCATCCTCGTTGACGCATTGCTGCAAAACGGCAGGGACGCCTGTCATTACAATAATCTATATAGGCTCTGCCCTCCCGGCCATTTGCCCCAAGGCACACGATCTGCCATGCGCAAAAAAAGACTCGCGGCAACGGACACACGCAAACCGCAGTGTGCCGCATAGCGCCCGCGGTTCGCTGCACAGCGGCCCTGCTGTGGAAAAAATCGCCTTGAACGCCGACGCATCGCTTCTGCGCTTCTCCTCCTACTCCCGGTACTTGAACGTCAACGGGCAGTCATCCTGTATTATGTCAGCACCCCAATTGGCCTGCAGCACAAACCGCAACACAAACTTACCATTGGGAAGATGGTGGCAAACACCTTGATCTGCTCCGACAGGGGCGTCGCGTGGTGCTCCCAGTCCAGCTGCATCGAGGCCATGCCAATGCACAGCGCCAGGTTCAGCTGGGCGTACTGCTGGCCCAGGCAGTAGTGCGGGCCAGTGCCAAAGACGAGAAAATTCTTGGCGCCCTTCTCCTCTGCATCGCCCGTGTAGTAGCGCTCCGGGTCGAACTCGTCGGGGTTGGTATAGACATCAGGGTCGCGCAGGGCCATGTACGTCGTCGGGATGACCATGGCGCCCTTGGGAACGGTGTACGTGTCCGAGATCGGGAAGCTCTTTTTGGCGAGGTACGGCACCATCAGGACGGGCGGCCGGTAGCGCAGCAGCTCGCGCACGACGGCGCGCGTGTAGGTCATCGACTCGAGCTCGTCCAGGTTGACTGAGGCATTGCGGTCGCCGCCGCGCACGCGCAGGTTCTCCTCGCGCACACGGTCGAGCACGTCGGGCCGCTGGGCCATGATCTGGAAGAGCCAGGTGCAGGCGCTGCTGGTGGCATCCTGCGACGCAAACAGAAAGGTAAAGATGGTCTGGGCAATCTCCGTGTCGGTGAACTGGCGCAGCAGCGGCGTCGGCTTCTCGAGACCCTCGGTCGGCAGCCCCTTGGCCTCGGCATCGCGCCATGTCTCCGAATCGACAATGGCCTTGACCCAGGCGTCCATGATGGAGGAGATGGCGCCGCCAGCCCGCATGCGGACCTTGCTCTTTGCCGCGCACTTGGAGAACTCTTCCAGGACCAGGTCGGCGGCCTTTTTGCCGTACCACGACTTAGTGAAGGGCAGGATGATGGGGAAGTTGACCAGCTCGAGCGCGGCGGTGATCAGGTAGTAGTCGTCGGCAATGCGCTTAAACGACTCGTCCGGCAGGTAGTTGCCGACAAAGGTGCGGCACGACAGGGCGCACATGACCTCGCGGAATTCGCCCATGAACGGAATCGGCTTACCACCAGCTTCCTTGGTGACCTCGACAAAGCGCTTGAAGTAGGTGCGGTTGACGTCCTGCTGGCCCGGCAGGTAGCACTCGAGGGCCTTGCGGGTGAAGAGGCCGTTGAGACCCTTGCGGAAGTCGACATGTGCCTTGCCGTCGAGGAAGACCCAGTTGTCGGCGCCGAGTAGCTTGGGGGCAATGTCAACGACGCAGGGTTTGACATAGCCCGGGGCATTGAACACCTTGCGGGCCATGTCGCGGGTCGAGGCGATGACGACGAACCTAGGGGGTCAGTCGGCGTCCGACGACAAAAGACTATGCCACCATCGACTTACTTGTGAAACACGGACACGCAGCTCAGAGGTCCGCTAATCCATTTGGCATAGTAGCCCTCAAACCGCGGGTCCATACTCTGCATAAAGGGACCGACAAACGGCTCCTTCCATGCCGGGCCGACGATGCTGCCCTTTTGACGAAGGTAACTGACTTGGTCATAGACCACCGCGACGGCCAGCGCGGTGAAGAGCCAGGTCCACAGGCCGGCCTGGGAAACAGCCTGGATGATGGGCTTGACAAAGGGCTGGAGCTGTGCCGGGAGGACATTGCCGGCCTGGGCGGCGACAGTAGCCAATGGCGACGCGACGAGCGTCTCGTTCACCGTCTCCATTGTTGATATCCGCGTGCGGCCGGAGATCGTCGAGAGGGATAGACGGACGGATGGGGTTCAGTTGCGGGACAAGGTCAAATGACACAAGCCGGAATCGACATGCGGAGTGGACGGCCGGTCGGGACAGGAAGAGGCGGACAAGGAGGAACTAAAGGAAAGCTTGAAGGAAATGCGAGGGAATTCGGTGTTTTTTTATGAAAATCGCCGGCGCGGAAATTGCAGCCGGTAGCTCCTACTGTCGTTTCCGGTGGGGCGCTTGCCTCCTATTCCAGCATCTGGCGTGTGCTGGAGCGTATACGAATACGGGCACATTACAAAGCAGATGCTGAATTGGCCAGTCCGCAACACCCTGCGAGCCATGTAAACGGCCTGCAATGCGACCGTGCATTGAATGCGACACTCCGTCGCAGCAAGAGTAACGGGGTGATGTCTCGCGACGTTTGTTGGGAGTACGAATGCGAATACGGCGGTCACATGACCACGCCCGAGACATCGCGAGGCAGGCGATTGGCGAATGGGACAATCTCAATTCAGACGAAGCCGCATCTGGACTAAAGACGTCGTCCGGAAGCTACCACTCCCGGCAGGCCACTGATTGTCTTACGACTGTCACAAAAGGGGTAAACTAGGCTATTGCAAAACGACCAGGGAGGGACAGCAATCGCCCCCCGCACGAGTGACCGCCTTTTGGGAAGAGTACCTTCCCCCCTTCAACGATATATCGAATAGGCGGGGTGAACTGGTACTAAACTATATCAGGGTAGAGTGCGCCGCTGCAGGACTTCTGATCGGTTCCTCTTTTCGCTATTTGTGAGATTCTTTCAACAGGCGGTGAAGTCGTCTTGAAGGAGGGACGAAGGATGACAATCGGAGCTCCCTCCTCTTTCGTTCATTTCACTGGTTGCGTACTTCTGATCGTGAATTCTCTTGTCTGGTACTCTTCTTGCTACTCTTCTTGCTACTCTTCTTGTTTGTCGCCTCCCGTAATTGTGCTTGATCTCCTAGCCCCTGGCGGCCAATTGGTGCCCAAGGCACCAATTGCCCTGTAGCTCCCGCAATTACTAACCTTTGCAGCAAATAAAATCCGCTCGGGCACCCGCCCAACTCAATAAACAAATAAGAACACTTACGATCACTACTTTGTCTCAACACTTTTACACCTGTCGAAAAAACCCTCAAAAATAAAAAAGAAGGGATCTAACCAAAGGTCCAAAGACCCGGTGTGGATTTCACATGACCGCCGCCCTTCGCAGATTACTAATTGGCCCATTCGCAGAACGTCGCCGACGGCGCACAATGGCTGTCGCGATTGTTCTTGGAATGGCAGGCCAATCAGAAGATGAGAAAAGGCGGGGCATCGGTAAGGATTCGCTGATTGGCGCCTTAGGCACCAATTCAGGCAAGAAAGGGGCTCCGCGCTAGCAGAGACACAAAACCTCTGCTATCGTGGCACCCCACACATAGAAGAACAACAACGAATACAACCATATTGCCAGCTTCTGGAGGCTCACTGCCTGATTGTTCATCCTATATAGGAGTAGAGATCTCCGCGAATTAAAACCCTGTCCGCCTAGGCCCCGATTAGATTCACACTGATCAGTCTGTGTATCCAACCAGACAGATTCAGAAGAAACGACTCGTGACACGGGTAAAAAGAATTGACAGAGAGACCGCCTTCGCCACGGTGCTAATCCCCCTCGAGAACCCTTCGAAGTGAATGAGATCAAAGGCAAAGCGACCAACCATCCATACGAGAAGTCACGAATGGTGATTATGGGATTCAACGACCCTGAGAAGCGCGAGCTTCTTACGCAAGCGCCAACGATTCAGCGGATGAGCCAACGCCTCATCCTCGCCCTCGCCCCAACGCTCAGCTACGAAGGACTTCGGCTACGCTCGAGGGATATTACCCAAGCGTACACCCAATCGAAGTCAACGCTGGTCCGACGCGTCTACGCCAGACTGCCGCAGCAATTGCAAGGAAAATACGGCCGAGACGTCATCATGAAGATCAACAGGCCGCTGTACGGATTCAGGGACAAGGCGGTGTATAGCGGCAAAAATGTTGGCTAGCGACCAGCTACTGTGACATCACGTAACTGTTATAAACCAGCCTATAGTTTCCTAAACCAAGGACTTCTTCACGGGGCTTGTGTTAGCAGGTAGATAGAAGCTCAATCTCAGTACAAGTAGTAAGTGCTTCGTAGGTGTACTCTCATTGATGACAAATGTAGTCGTCCGGCATGTGCACGATATTCTACTTGCAAGCCGCGCCCTTGCTAGGACACATCTTCCCCGCAAAATCGTCCTCCCGTCTGCCGTCTGAGTCACGATGGAACGAGTTTTTTCGTACTTCTCAAATTGCAGCTTTGCATTTTTACATTTTCGCGCTGTCCTGCAAAATTTCGGGTTCAAGTCGCTGCCTAATGTACGCGCAAGGCAAGTTAGCATTACCAGGCAGCAACAGCATTCCCAGATAAGAGCCATGGGGCTAAAGGCCGTTGCCGGCGGCATCGCCAGCGCGGCGCAACCCAAAACAGCTACGCCGCCATCCATCAGCCGTCCAGAGACGTACTGTCTGGCTCGCCGGCGTCAAACGTGACGCATTGCATGGCGAGTATGTGCCGTTTACGCTTGTCCAGACCTCCATAAGCCGCAGATATGACGGGATGCCAAGCTTTTGCTCCCGGGAGTCATTGCTCCGTCTTATATTCCACCGGCCGGCTGACAAAAGCAGCGATGTGACAAATGGATATATAGGACTACGGATGCCAGACGAAGCCAGTTCCAAGGCACCAATATTCAAGCACAGATTCAGTCATCTCCTGGGACTTCAATCAAACACAATCAAACTACTTTCCCCTACACACCTTTTCACATCAAATTCCATGTCTAGCCAATCTATACCTGCTGGCTCCGGCTCCGGCTCCGGCTCTCCGCGCAAAAAGTCTGGCAGCAGCCTCGCCTACGCAGCCCCTCTCGACCACGCAGCCTTTGCCGTCGCTATGGAACGGCGGGCCGAGGCAAAGGCGGCGGCCAAGAGGCAACAGGCCAAGCAGGAGAAGGAGCAGAATCTCCTGGCCAAAACGACCGAGTCCGACAACGCCTCCATCTTTAGCTTCTCCAGCTTCAACAGTACCACCGGTTTCTTCAAGAAGGACAAGGACATGTCTGGTCGGTAGGGGGAGCGACGATTGTCACGTCACATCAAACACACATTGGAGGGAAAAAAACATCGTTGGGGTGCAAGGAGGACTGGGGTTTAGCGTTTCACAGCACGTTTACTACCCGCTGCGGCGGTAGCCATTATGAGATTGTTAAAATTTACATGTTTGATATTTGGTTCCATTCTCATGTCGTCGTAAACGCCCCTAAAAGGTGTCGTCCAGGATGTTGGCGTTCATCTTGACCATCGTCGGGCTGTACTCGGACGCCGTGCCCGTGTCGTCGCCGGCCGTGTAGAGAATGTCTTCGACAATGCGCTTGCTGGCCTCGCGTGCTGACAGATTAGTTATGTCTTGTGCGCGGACATCCATTGCCCGCTACGTACCTGGTGTCTGCAGCAACTTTGACGGCGGCAGCGCAAAGTTGATCGTCTTGGGCGGGCTCATGCCGCCATATAAGTCCTCGCCGTCCTCGTCGCTGCTCTCCCACGTAATCTCGTCGGGGACGCTCGGCACTTTGCCGGCCCGGCTGCCGGCGGCCCTCGACGGCGAGTCCTCGGGCACATCCATCTCGTCCAGCGTGGCGTTGCGCGTCCGCTGTGTCGCCGGCGTCTGCACGCTCACCCCGGGCGTTCGCGGCCCGGCGGCGGCGGCTGTCAGCTTGCTCCGGTAGGCGGCGCGGACGGGTGACAGAAAGGCGGCGCTGCGCAGCTTGGGCACGGCCATTTCGGGCGACGACATGGGCGACGAGTCCTGCCAAGCAGTCGCCGCTCTCCGTGTCTCTAGGGGGGGGGGCGGCGGCAGGTGCTCGGCCACGCGCAGCCGCATGGGCGAGATGCCGCGCGTGGCCGTTTTGTGCGGCGTCGCCTGGATGCGGTAGGTCTTGTCGAGCACGCGGTGCAGCAGCGGGTCCTTTTGGCGCTGCGCGGTAGCGTGTTGCTCCTCGGCAGCACGCCTGTGCCGTTCGTCGAGTGACAGTCGCGGCGTCATGGACATGTCGGGCAGCCGGGCGGTGCGCTCGGCCAGCAGCGCCGAGTCAGCGGCCGAGGAGTCGTCCGAGTCGTCGGCGTGATCGCCACTGGGTCCACTGAGTCCACCGGGTGCCTGGACGCCGCCCACACGGCTGCGGCTTTCCAGGATGCTACTCTCGTCCTCGTCCGAGTCGCCAGCGCCAGGTCGCATCGCCTTGCGGTTGAGTTCCTGTCTCAACGTTTCGTACGGTGACCGCATGGCGGCAAACTGCGGCCGCAGCGGCTTGGTGGCCGACTTGGTGGCCGGCTGTCGCGGCGTGCTGCCGGACAAGTCGCTGTCGCCGTCAGACAGCAGCGACTCGTCGGGGCGTCGGGGCGTCACGGTCTCGTTGGCGTCGCCGCCCCGTGGTGTGTAGTTGTAGTCGGTCGAGGTGTCTTCGTCATCGTGGGTGGCCGTGGTCTCCTCGGCGGCCGTCGTGCTCTCATCCTGGGCTGCCAGTTCTTCGTAGCCGGACAGCGACACATTGGCTGCCGCCTCAAAGAACTGCTTCCAAAACTGTCCCCGACGGAAAAGGGTCAGCGATACTGCGGGTCACCACACGGTGGGGTGGGGGGAGAGTACGGACCTTGGACGCGTCCCAGACGGCCCTGCATTGCTCGCCGTACTGCTCTACGACGGGAAGGATGTTGGTCGTGACGATGCGATGGGCCTTGCTAAAGTTGCGATCGATTTCTGCACTGTCAGTCAGTCAGTCTTCCGCTGGGCAGCAACCCTTTCCCGTTTCCACCCCGGCGGACCTTGCAGGGTGAGCGTAATGGACTGCTCTAGCCTTTCCAGCTCTTCCGTCGTCGAGAGCGGCCGGTGCGCCAGGGAGCTGCTGGCATGGGACATGATGCCGACGAGGACTGCTCAACGTTGCGGTCGGTAAAAGCGCGTCGACGCGTTGAGTGATTGGAGCCGCTGTATGGCGGGGAATTTGTGGCGGTGCGTGTGGCGTTTAGAACAACGCGTAAATCGTCCAAAGGAAATGGGTCGCGCGAGACGCAGAGGCCCACGCCAAACGGTCCCCCAGCACGCCGGTCTTTGCGGCCGCGACCATGGTGGGTTTGTGTGCGGTCCGGCGATGTGGGCAGGACAGGCACGATGGCTGACACTGCAGCCTCCCAAACGGAAAGCGGCGGCGACGCCGGCGACAACGTCCACGACGGCCAAGACCAAGACGCCTCGGCCGTCCAAACTGGCCAAGGAGAACAACATTACGGCGCAGGAGGAGGCCGAGATCCGCGAGGCGTTTAGCCTGTTTTCGGAGCCCATGGACGGCGAAAAGCAGGGCGTGCTGCCGATTGGCGATGTGCGCCGTGCCATGATGTGTGTTGCATTGACTTCCTGGCTGTGTTTTTCGACTCTCCTCTGCCTTTGACTCTCTCTGACTCGTATTCGCACAGCGCCCTCGGCATTCCCCCCAGCAACCAAGCAGAGCTGTCCGAATTCGTGTCTATCCTCGACCCCGACGACGAGGGCTTTGCGCCGTACGCCAGCTTCGTGGCCATTTGCGCGCTCAAGATGCACGCCCGCGAACAGTCATCCGACGCCCACATGCACGAGGTGGACGACGCCTTCCAGTTGTTCACGGCCGGCACCGCTGCCAGCGCGCCTGAGCCGGTCATCACCGTGGCACACCTGCGGCGTATTGCCGCGCTGCTCAAGGAGGATGTCAGCGACGACGTGCTGCGCGACATGATCCTCGAGGCCACCGGTGGCACCGCCCATGCCGTCGACCGCGACGCATTTGAGAGTGTCATGCGGCGCGCCGGCGTCTGGCGATGAGAAGGCGGAGGCGGAGGCAGTCGAACTCGTTTCGGCGCAATCACGAGAGACACGACAGATATGGCATGATGCACGCAAGATACTTTGCCGACACTTGGCTTGGTTTCAGCAAGCGCCAAGCACCTCGACTCAGCATCCGACTCGAGTCGCGGAGGCACACAAAATGGTGGGTATACGCGACGACCCCAAACGTGCCAGAAACTAACGCCTTGTGAATGCCAGAGTAAAGCCAAAGTAAGCAAGAGAAAGCAAGAAAATTCCAAAAGCAAAAGCCCAACCACATATTCCTCTGACCGAACACCCTTCCGTTCTCGCCCATGCTGTGACTCGTCTGTGTCTCGTGTGTGCTCCTACGACTCCGTCTTGTCTGCTGGTGTCGTTGCCGCTGCCGCCGCCGCTGCCGCCGCCGCCTCGGCCTCGTCACGCCGCTTCTGCGAGTCCAAGACGGCCTGCAGTTCGGGCGGCGCCTTGAAGCCGCTGTGCTCCGAGTGCTTTTTGTAAAAGTAGTTTTCCGGCTTGGGCTGCAGCTCGGCCGGTAGCTCGTCCAGCACGCAAGCCAGCAGGCCGTCCACTGACTTCTTCTTGGACGCTTCGCGGTGCCAGATGGAAATGAGGTGAGAGTTGAAGCGGACGGACAGGCCAACGCCGCAGATCTGGTCGCCTGGGCTGTTGTTAGTTAATCGTACGGGCCAGCGTCAAGCAGTACAAACTCACCCTCTTCCAGGGCACCCTGCAGCTTTTCGCCAATGGCTAGCAGCTGGATGCGGGTCCAGACGTCCGGGCCGATGCTCTTGGGCACGCGAAAGGTCCAACTGCCGCCGTTGATGTTGCGGCGGTCCTCCCAGACGGGCCGGAAGCCCGACTTGAAGAGGTAAATGGACTCGCGCATCTTGATCTGGTCAACGGGCGTGTTGTTGTTGTAGCGCCAAAAGTCCTGGACAGACTCGATCTGGGTGCCGAGCTGCTCGAGATGGGCCGTGTACTGGCCGTCGCCGCCGCTGGCGCCGGAGCCGGCTGCCTTGGTTGCGGGCCGGTCAAAAAAGACGTTCCAGTAGTGTTGCGTCGGCAACGGGCGCATCGTCTTGAGAAAGTTGCGCTTGGCATCGTCGCGCTGCTCCGACGGTGTCGAGGCTGTGGCGCCACCGGGCGAGTTGGGGTCGGTGGTGCTCTGCGAGAGCGAGGACAGGCCTCGGGTGAAGAGGCTGGGACGGGTGGCCATGGTGAAGGGGAGAGAGGACGTGGATTGAGGAGAGAGGCGCAAAAGGTGAATAGACGTACAGACGAAAAGGTGAAACGAAAGACAGCAAGTCGTCCAGAGACAGAATGGGCAGATGGAGAAGAGGGGCAGCGGTTGGGACGGAGGACCAGTCAAATCCAACATGCGGTGGCAGTTGACGGATGCGGCAGAGGCACAAACGAACACGGGCGGCAACAATGCGAAATGGAGAACGAGGAGAGGAATTCTGGAGTCCTGCTGCCCTTATAAACCGCCTTCGATGTGCTCCTGCCACGACAAAACAGCAAAAGGAGAAAACGCCCCCACCGGGCGCTCGGGCGTGCCTACCATAGCTGGAGCTCCTGGCCGAGGTCGATCGACCATCCGATACGTCTTTCGGGCCACGGCTGCTAGCCAACCAGAGCCGTGCGGCCGCCGCTGCTACCCTTCTGAAACGGGTCGCGGTGTCTCGGTGGCAGGAGTTGGTAGATTTTAGTGGGCTTTAGTGGGCTCTGGCAGGGGTCGATCGAAAAGAACAGTTGATTGACAGTGCTGGCATAGTGTGGACACGGTCTCTTCATACTGGACGTTTACAAAGTCATACTAAACGCTCGGGAAGCAAAATCATTGACAGCATAGCATACGATACAGGCTCCAAAAAGAGAACCAATTCCAAACCAATTTGCCTCTGCCCAGCTTCTCCCACCTTACACATTGGCCCGCGGCGTCAACGGCGTCCGGGCATAGCTGTCGGTTAGCCCCAAGAAGCGCTGCTTGTCGTCGCCAATCTTGCGACGGAACATGCCCAGGTCCGACAGCAGCGACTGCATATACTCCTCCATGTCGTCGTCTGCCTCCGAGGTGCTGTCCTCGTCATTGTAAATGTCGTCCTGATCCTCGCCCTCGCCCTCGTCGTCGTAAAACGCTTCGTCGACCAGGTGCACATTCTCCTTGTCGCCTTTGCCGTCCTTGCCGCCCATGGGCTTGCCCTCGCCCGCCAGCCCACGGTCGCCCATGACGCCACCCATTTGCTCGGGCAGCAGTGATGGCCGGTCGCTGCGTCGCCGTCGTTGGGGTGCGCCAAAGCTGCCGCTGGTCATACGGCACGGCACCTCGGCCGCCGGCACCACGTTGGGAATCGGGTTTTTGAGCGCATCGAGCGCTAGCTTGAGATGCAGCCGCAGCGCCTCGTTCTCCGTCTGCAGGCTGCGGATCTTGCCCTCGGCCACCAGCGTCTTCTCCTCGGTCATGCGCTGCATCGTCGCCACGCGCGTCTGGTACTCCTCGAGCCGTTCCTCTTGCTGCTGCGCATCCTTTTCACGGCGCCGCGAAAAGTCGCTCACCGACAGCTGCAGCTGCCGGATCTCCTCGGCCATGGACGAAATCTGCGCGTCGCGCTCGGCCGTCGAGATGCTGTCCTGGTTGACCACGGCGCGCGTGCGGATGCGCTTGGCCTGGTCCGCGTACCGCAGCGTCGACAGCGTCTCGTCGTAGTCGCCCGGCGCAATGCATGCAATCATGGCCGTCTTGGAGTTGCCGCCCAGCGAGTCCTTGAGCAGCCAGGTCAGGATGGAGTCGCGGTACGGCACAATCTGCTCGCCGCCACCGCCGCCGCCGCGCCGCTTCCGCCCGCCGCCGCCCGGTTTCGGGTCCGCCAGCGCAGCAATCACGCGGCCCAGCGTCGTCAGCGACTTGTTGATGTTGCTGCCCTCGCGCAGCCGCTGTCCAGTGGCCTCGGTGGCCTTGGCCCGCTCGCTGCCAGCCAGGTCGACCAGGCGGATGCGCGAGCTGCGCTCCGTGGTCTCGTCCGTCTCCATGTCGTGGTGGATCTGGCGCAGCAGGATGGTGAAGACGGCGTGGCTGCGGCTGGACGTGTCGTTCATCTTGGTCGAGGCCGTCGTGCGCGACGCGTCGCCCGTCTGCATGTAGCGCAGGATCTCGTCGAGGCTGCGCACCGGCACCTCGGTCAGGTCCTTGACGTACGGGCCCTCGGTCGGCGACTCGCGGATCTTGAGGTAGTACGGCGGCTGGCTGGCCACCACCGGCGCCAGCAGGTCCCGCACGTGCTCGTTGTACACCTCAAAGTACGACACCCGCACGTTGTACGCAATGTTGGGCGTCTCCTCGTGGGCCGCCTCGATGCGCTGGAACAGGTCCTCACACGTGCGTGGGATTAGCCCTGGCTGCGACGGCGTGCCCATCATCGTGTAGCTCTTGCCAGAGCCCGTCTGCCCGTACGCAAAGATGCACGTGTGGTAGCCCTCAAAGTTGTGGTCCAGGAACTCCTCGCCCAAGCTGTTGTAGACGTCCCCCTGCGTTGCATAGTGGTCGTCTGCCGTGTCGTGGCTCCAAAACGAGTTGTCAAACGTAAACATCCGCTCTTCCTGCGCTGCCCGCCGGCCCGTCGCCTTGGCCCAGCCGGGCGTCGCGTTGTTGTCGGCCTCGGATGCCGGCGCTTGCAGCGTCGTTGCCTGCGTCATGGGGTCCATGCGGATCAGGCACTCAGTGTGTTTGTCGAGTTCTAGCGGTCAGTGTCCATCCCCCAGCACACAGCACACAGCACGCCTCTGCCTCGCACTCACCTCGCGGCAGAAACGCCCGCACTCTGACCACCACCCGCACGTTGCCGCCCGGGTCCATTCGCAGGGCCGGCGTGCCGTCGCGCGAGCGCAGCGACGGCGTCGATGCCGACGAGTGCACCGTCCGCGCAGCCACCGTGTCGCCCCGCGCGCCCGCCGGCGATTTCGGTACTATGGCAGCTCCAGGCATCAGTCGTGGTTCGGCGGAGATTCCGATGAGCGTGTCAACAATGTCGTTGGAAACTTGTCGAAAGCGCAGCTTGCGTGACGAATGCATCGAGCGTTGCAAATTTCCCCGTGCTTGTATTTGCCGTCGCATTCAGTGTGAGCAAAGTGGGCTGGGTCCGCCGCCGTCAGTTGTTAGTCGCCGACGATGCCCCTTGTGCACTCCACTGTTTCCACCTGTTTTATTGACATTCCGTTGCCATGGCAGTGCGAGGGACAACGTTGGACGGGTCGTACACGCTGACAAAGCAGACATTATTAACGCCACACCGCCACAATGCCAATGCCAAAACGTTTGAATTCGATTTCTGCTACTCCTTCATATCCCACTCCTTGAACGCCTTTTGCTTTTGTCGTGTATTCCATCCCAGCTTACCGCTGATGCTGTTCACCCAGTCCTCGCTGCGCCGGCCGCGCGACTGCACAGACGCAAAAGGAAAGCGGCTGGCGCTGATGGTCACATAGTCGCCCGGGCGCAGCTCCACGCGCTCGCGGCCGTCAAAGCTCGCCCATGAGCCAGTGCGTGCGTCGTACGGCACGCCGACGCGCAGCACAATTGTGTCGGGCAGGATGATTGGCCGGAACGAGAGCGTGTGCGCGCAGATGGCCGTCACCAACATCACCGGGTTCTCCGGGTGGCACAACGATCCGCCGGCCGCCAGGTTGTAGGCCGTCGAGCCTGTTGGTGTCGACACGCAGATTCCGTCGGCCAACACTGACGTAAAGTGTTCGTCGTCGCCAAAGATCTCCATGTAAGACATTGCTAGTTGCCGTTAGCGGTGCATACAAGGCGGAACACAGCATCGGGCGACACGGGAAAGCAAAAACAGTAAAGCAAAACAGAAACCGACGCAGACACCAATACTCACTCGCATTCGGCCCCCGGTCCACCACCACCTCGTTGAGAATCTCAAATGTGCCGTCCGGCCGGTGTGTGTGCTCGTCTTCCTTTTCTTCTCCAATCAGCTCCTCGACCAGGTCGCGCTTGGCCCGTCGTGCCAGCCCGTCGGCCATGATCTTGGCATTGTTCTGGCCGTTGCTCTGGCCGTTGCTCTGGCCTTGGCTTCCGGCCACCTCGCCTGGTCGCCGCCGCGACTGGCTGCGCATCACCGTCGCCTCGAAGCGCAACCGCAGGCTGACCGTTACGCCATGCACAAAGGCATCTGTCAGCGTGGCACGGAAGTCGTCAAAGTCAAACTTGGTCAGGAAGCCTAGGCTACCCAGCGAAAAGCTGAGCACCGGCGGCACAATGCGCTGAAAGAGCCAGCTCGCATACAAGACGGTACCGTCTCCGCCCAATGTGATCACAAAGTCAAACTTGTGCGGCCGCGTGCGGCACACGCTCTCATCCCACCACCGCAGCCGATGCGTCAGGTCGTCGCCGCCGCCGGCCACACCCGCCGCTGCGTATTCTTGCCGCAACTCATCCAAAAGGCCGGCCGCGTCAAAGCGCGCGCTCGTCCGCAGTGATCGCTCCGCGTATACGGTGTACTGTACCTCGCGCTCCGAGCTCAACAGCCACCGTGCCACCTCGCGTGTCTTGGGTAGCAGATCCTCGTCATAGATCTTGGTCAGAAGAAAGATGTTCTTGGCGTGGAACCGCAGCCGGAGGCTGCCCAGTCGCCGCGACAACTCCCGCACGCCCCATGCCATCTCACTCAGCTGCCGCTTCGTCAGCAGACGGCTGTGCATAGGCTCGTCGACGGCTGCCGTCACCGCGTCATCATCGCCGTCATCGTCGTCATCATCACCGCTATTAGCACAGTCCTCAGCCTTGTGTTGGCTGATAGCTGCTGGTGCTGCAGGTACTGCAGGTGCTGTCGCTACTGTAGGGGCCGCTAGTGCCGCCGGCACAGTTGGCGTCGCCGCCGCCACTGGCACCGGGGCTGGCGCTGCTGGTACAATGCCCGGCATCCCTGGCGTCCCTGGCGTCCCCGGCGTCCCCGGCGATGGTGTCGACGGCTCCGTGTGGACGATACTCTGCCGCCACGCTTTCTCGTCCAGCTGCCCCGTTTCGCTGTCACTGCCCCCCGGGTCGACAATCACGCGACGTCGCTCACGCGAGCCGGCCGCTAGCGGACCAACCGCCGACCGAACACGTCCATCGATTGCACGCTCTGTCTCGTTGCCGTCCGTTTCTGTGCTTTCGTCCGTCACCGGGCTGAGCACTCCCGCCGCCTGGTCACGCCGTGGCGTCGCATAGCGATGGCGCTGGCGGTTCCGCGTTGTCTGCTGCCCAAGGTGCTGCGCCTCAATAAAGCGATGCACAATACACTGCACCTTTCTCTCGGTCGTGCTGCTGCTGCTGCCGCCGCCGCCGCCGCCGGCCCGCCGCAGCCTTGGCAGCGGCGCGTCGGAGCTTACCATTGAGCTCTTGCGGCGGTATGGACTCGAGGCATCAAAAACAACCTCGACAATAGGCGTATGGTCCTCGTCGCTGGCGCTCGAATGGGCGTCCTGGCCGTCCAGCGCCTCGTCGGCGGTCGGCCTCGTGTTTTCATTTGCCATGCTCAATATTTGCTGTGTATTATTGTCCTGGTGTGGCCCAACATAAAATTGAGCATATTCGAAATACGAAACTGCTGACACTAATTTGTCCTCTTCGCGGGCCGCCTGGTGACGGCAGGCGCGGAGGCCTTGGGCTTTACTGCCTTGGCCATGCAACGCCACAGTTGTGGCTTCAACGTGCGAATGCTCAATCGCACGGCTTTGCCTGGTCATGTGACCGCACGGCAGTTATTTATCTTATCGACTGTCCTTTCCGACACGGAATAGACGTGTCACAATCGTCATCTTTGCACGTATACGATGCGATCGGAAAAAGGGGGGGCTGTGTGGCAGCGGCAGCTGAAGTGAAATCCAACTGCGCCGTCTTTTTGCTCATTTTTTTCAGCTGGCCAGCACTGCTAGCGGGGCCCGCTCAGCCCAGTAGCCCTCCTTCTTGCCTTTTTCGGCGGGCATGGCTTGCTCTTGCTAGAATAGAGCGGCCAAAGAGGCCGCTAGCGCCGGCCTGTGGGGAGGCTGGCTAATATTCAATACGCTTCTGGAGAACCACCATTGCTCGAAACGGACACAGGACAGCTCTTCGGGCAGGCAGGAGCAATCAACATGCCCGCCAGGAACCACAATGACGTGGTCGAACGGTCTGGTTCTACCTTTGCCTGCCTCGTATTCTCAAATAGCACCGCAGTCCAGCTTGCTTAGCTGGCGGTCTGTTTCGCTCTTGCCGTGCCGTGGCGTTTGTGCCTGCCTCACTTGCCGCGAGACAGTCCCACATCAGCTTGTCTCGTTTTCAATCTCCTTTTGTCTGTTTGTCTTTTCGGTTTCCAGGCCCTCCACGTGTCTCCCTCTTCTTGTCTCTTCTTGCTCTCCCGTCTTACTTCGTCTCTTCGTCTCGTCTGTCTTTGTCGGTCTTCGTCTCTCACTCTCTCACAGCACTTCTTTGCGGATCTTCCCGTTCGATTCTGCCAAGAACGTCATGACTGATTCATTATGCTTCCTCCACGCTTTCGTCTTCCTCCCGTGGCCTCGATATGCCTCGTTTTGCCCTCCGTATCTCATTCCAATACATGGCCGGACAGGCTCCTATCTCTCCTACTCGCCATCTTCCGTCTTCTCGCTCATTCGATACGCAATGGTACCCAGAAGAAGCTCGACACAGGTCCGAGACTCGAACAAAAACTCGGCAGACACAAACACAGACACTGAAAAGCACAACCCAAAAAGCACCATCGTTGCGCCAACCCAATTGCTGTGCTGCAATGGTCCTCCTGTTTGCGCCTTGATATAGCCCCAATTCAACGAAACAAACGACAGCCAAGAAAAGATGTTAAAAGTCTTCAATACAGCCCCCTGGCTGAACACACCACATCGCAACGAGACAATGTGCCAGAGCTGCTTCCAGTCATGCCGCTCTTCATCGGGGTACTTGCCAAAAACGCCAATTCATTCAGCAACACAAACGACGTCTCCCACGTCTTGTCCCGTCTCACTGTCTCTCTCACGTCGCCCCCCAGGAGTAGTGGTTCATGGCGTCGAACGAGCCTCTTGGCGCGGCATAGCTATGCGGTTGTGGCAGAGCTTCCGTCTTGACGTTGTGGCCTGTCTTGTACTGATCCGGGAACGAATACGATCGTGACTCGCCGCCTGCATACGCCGGTGGGTTGACCTCGCCTGCTGTTGATGTCCACGATGCCGACGGCGGAAAGTAGTCGCGGGCGGGTGGCTGTTGCACTACAGCTGACGTCGGAGTATTGGAATTGTGGACCGTGGTGTCTTGTCCGCCATATGCCGCCTGGCTGTGCTGGTGCTGTTGAGGCGGCTGGTGCTGTGGCAACTGCGGGTGCGGCAAAGGCAGGGGAAGCGACTGTGGCGGCGACTGCTGCTGCGATGGCGGCATAGATCCGAGCTGCTGCTGCTGCTGCCGCAATGCCTGCTGTGGCTGCTGCGGCGATGGCTGGGACGGATGCACATGTGTCGGTTCACCACCCACGCCCACATACGACGGCGGGCCGTACCGGTACTCGTTCGATCCATCGTTGGCGGGACCCATCGAGCCCGAGCTGTGCACCGAGTCGTGGTTCACGTGCCGTGGGCTCTTGGCCGGTCGGGCGCCCGTCGTGTTGACATATCTCGGCACGTTGAGGCCGTTGTCGCCTGCTGTCGGTAGCGATAGGTGCGGTGGCGGCGCCGAAGTCCCTTGCACATAGGCGTACTGTGTCCGGATTGCACCCGGCTGCTGGCCATCACCGACAAGAGACAGCTGCACGGCCGGCATCGAAGACGGCTGCATCGGTAGCTCCTGTGGCTCTGTGGCGTATTGTGGCGAGCTGGAAACTGACAGTTTCTGGTACGGCTCGGCCGTCATGGTTGTGGTCGGGTAGCTGCCGCCGCTGGTGGGGGGAAGTTGCATCTGCGTTGGGTTCCACGCAGAGTACGAGCTATAAAGGGTCAGTGTCTGCTCTGCTCCCGCACCACACTGCGAGACATACTTTGACCGCATGGACAGCGGGCTAGGCGGCATCTTGGGGCCGGCCGTGAAAGTGAAGTTGGAGCGCGGCATCTCCATGGTCATTGAACGGTTCTTGTCGTGCGGCTTGACCGTCAGCGGCCCGGCAACGATCCCCAGGCCGGTCTCGACAAGGGCCTGGCCCCGCGAGCCTGCGCTCGATCCCAGGAGCGGAATCTCTTTGCGTGCCTGGAAGTTGCGCGGGCTTCGTCCACGCACGACAACAGGCGCCGTGGAGGCCTCGGCCAGCACAACTTTAGATCCGCTCGCCAATGTGCCGATGGCCTTGAGATGTAGCACAAAGTGTTGCTGCAGCTCTTTCCGTCGTCCATTGTTTGCTGTAGCTCTGGATTGCAGACTGTTTAGTATTCCGGCCACGCTTCGGCTTCTCTTTCGCTGCACGACTCACATTCTGAATTGCAAACGACGCCATCCAATGGGATACACGGCGTACTCGCCCTCTGTTTCTGAGCCGTCCTCCTGGAAGGGAATCAGAGGGAGGGGTACCGGCTCCTGGTCGGGGCTCTGGCTGATTTCCGGTGAGTTGGGAGGCGGCGTTTTCCATGGAATAACAATCAAGCGAACGGGATGGCCATCGACGGACTCGATGGCAGAAATGGTGAGCTCGGTGGCGCTGACAGCTACGGGTTCGCCGCCCTCGGAGACGACGGACAAGAGGCCGCGGGGTGTGATGAGAGTGCCGCTGATTTGGAAGAGATTGCGGCGGTAGCAGGTCAACTCCGGTTGCAGCACGGTGCCGTCGCTAGTGCTTGTCGGCATCTCGGAGAGGAAGAACATGCCATGCAGTTGGGCGTTGAGATCCAGTTGCTGGACATGGCCGTGCTGGTCGACGAGTGTGTGCTTGTCTGGGACGCGTTTGAAAGACAGGAGCTTGTGGCCCTGGTTGACGTTCAGTTTCGAGCCGTCGTCGCGCATGTCCTGGACCATTTCAGTATACGGAGGCGGCGGCTGGGCCTGCTCCGTCTGTGAGTACGACCGTTTCAAGTTGGGATAGCTGTGATGCGCGGTCATTTCCGGATGAGGCGCCCCAGTGGGCGCGCCCGCAGCGTGCGGCCGGCCATAGACGTCGGTCTCGTCCTGCGGGTAGCGGGCGTACGACGCATAGGCGCCGCCATCTGCCCGCGGCCGGGCGTGTGGTGATGGGATCTGATGGGCGCCCGGAGCGCCATTGCCGAGGACCGGATCCAGTGATGACGGATGGCTGAATCGCGCCGTGGGCATCTGCACCGGGCTGCCATAGTTGGCCCAGAGACCCGAGTGTGGTGGCTCCTTCAGCTCTGCCATGGTGACTGTGTAGGTTGCGGTGGACATGGGAGCATGCCAACGCCAAAGTGGTGACAGATTTACGGCAGATTGTGGATGAGAGAGAGCCGGGAGATGGCTGCCAAGGCGGATGAAGAGAGTGCAAAGATGTGGAAGGAGAGAGAGATATTATCGATGCTGGAAATCGGAGGGGGGAGTTAGAGGGGAAATCGGCAGTGGCCAAAAAACTAAGCCAGGTCGAGAATTCCTGGTTGGGTTGCCGCTGCTGGCTTCCGCAGTGTGGTGCCGACTGATTTTTACTGCTTTTCCGAGGCCTCACTGGTCCGTTCAATGCAGGGCGCAGTCGCGATCTTGTCGAGAGGATGCAAGCCAGGAGACAAACAAAACCAGGCCGTCAAAGACGAAGCCGACAAACAGACGAGATGCTGAAGTCACCTCGCTTTCCCGCAGAGCCCAGGACAAATGAGACGGGGTGGCGATGCTGGTTCTCGGCGGGTGGTGGTGGGCTGGTTTTGATGTGCCGGGCCAAGAGACAAGTCTTGTTTCGACAAGACGGGCGGCGAGCACGAGAGAGAGAGAGAGCTGGCCGGTTGAAACGAGAACAAAGTCTGAAGAAACAGTGTTGAAGGCTTTCGTATCGTTGCAGGGCAAGGGGTGTACTTGTATGAAATGGACTGGTAGATGATGGAGGGGGGTGTCTTATGAACGTCTCTTCGGCACTATCCTACAAGGTAGGGGAGTGGGTAGAGTAGGGGTGGTAGCGGTGGATCAGGAAAACGACGGAGGGATGAGGGCCGTTAAGAGAATGTACGGAGTACTCGTAGGGGTCGAATTTTGGGTGGAGAGGGCCGTTTCTTCTCCGCCTTGCTATTTTGACAAGGCCCAGTGGACAAGGCCAGTGGACGAAGGGGCCCAGTGGCCGAGCGATCCAGTGGCCGAGTGGTCCAGTAGCCCAGTAGGCGGCAAGGGGGGAGGAGGCGACCGGGAGGTGGGCTGCTTTGCTTGGAGGATTCCCCTGGCTTGTGCTGCGCAGCGTTGCATACAAGTGTACGACGTACTGGCGTGCAGCAGCCGCTCTCCGTATAGGAAGGAGATGGAGGCGACGGGAGATCTTGCGGGCAAGACCTATTTGGGCGGCGGCTGGTTTCGCTATGAGGGGATCATTTATCTGATGCGTCAAGCCACTCCCGTTTGGGCCAGGCTGGCCGGCGTGTTTTATTCCTCGACCCGGGCGGTTGCTGGTTGTGGTTCAGGTTCTGGCCCGCTCTACCCAGAGAGTTGTGCTATGCTGTGTTGTTCTTGCCAGTCTCCTGCTTGGCTGCCCGTGGCGGTTGCAGATCGACGCGGGGGTGGAAAGAGGAAGCCGAAAAAGCAACCCCAAAAGAGACCAGGGAAGAGGGCAAAGAAAAAAATGGGAGATCGACGTGAGGGCAAAGTGGGCAAAGAGCAGAGAGGCAAGCAGTGCACACAGATAGATGCCAGGGCGAGGCAGCAAGACAATACGGGAGGGAAGAGGCGGCAATGGAGAGGAGGTATGACCCAAAGAGAAGAAAGAAAGGAACAGTGGGCGGATGAGGAAGCTCGGGCCTCGCAGGGAACAAGTAGTTCTGCCAGCAGTGGAGAGCGACAAAGTACGGAGTACGAGGGAGAGTATAAGTATACTTTGGTCGTACAAGTGTGCGCTTCGGTACTTGCCAGATACCCAGTCGGACAGGGAAGCTGACAGGCCAGCGGGCGGCAGGGGCCAGATCAGAAGGACAGTGGCAGCGGACCAGGGGAAAAAAAAGGAAAAAAAAGAGACCCCCAAAGCACGTCAAGAAAGGCACGCTGGGCACAAGGCGGCCGCCAAAACGTTGGAACTCAAAACGTCGGCAGCTGGCAACTTCCGCTGGCGGGCGTGGCGGCCATCCGCTCATTTCGGGGGATTTCCAGCCAGCTGGGGGCAGTGACAGACGTCGGTGACAGACGGGACACGCAGGCGGGACAAGGAACAAGGAGATAGGAAGTGGATGAGACGAGTCGCTGTGGTGGCAAGTGATAGTGCGCGGGCAACATCTCCGAGCGACGCAGTGTTGCGGGCAGAACGGCCCAAACAACACTCTAACACACAAACAGAGGAATGGCGGGCTTCGCGGGCTCTCGAAACCGGCTCTGTTGCTCTCTCTCTGCCCGCCGACTCGCACCACACCCTTGCACACAACTACCTACACCACACGCCCCTCCCCCCGGACCACAGCGTATAAACCCCTGTCTGCAGCAGAAGCGAGCGATGCAGGCTGCAAGCTGCAGTCCGCAAGTCCCTGCCCCCCCCGTTGCGGTCCAGGTCGCCTGCTCGTTTGCGCGTTGTCGTTTGTTCGCCGCCGGCCCTCTCCACCCGCAGACGGGCGCTGCGGCAGAGCTATCCCCTACCTCTATAGCGCATGCATCGCAAAGTGACAGAAATCACTCGAAAACCCGACCGAGTCAACAAAAGAACCCCCAAAGAAGCGCCAGGAAAAACCGCCAACAGGGCCGAACGGCGACAGGGGACGGACCCCGGTCGACGTTCTTCAAGCCCCTGGCCTCCTTGTTCAATTTCCTTGTGCTTTTGTCGGTGTCAGCCTTTCTGGCGCGTGGGCCAAACTCACCTTTTCTTCTTTTCGTCTGTCCACGCCCCTCCCCTCTTCCCCTACCCCCTTGCCCGTTTTGCCGGCCCCATCCATGCTGGTAAGATACTCGCGCTGGTACGACGGCGTTGCGACGCAGCGCCAACAGGGCCAGGATTGATTAGGGAGAATCCCCGGCAGCAGACCCGCAAATTCTAGAAGACCGTTGAGAAAGCAACGCTGATGAGAGGCTGGAAGGGGTTGTGGGTGGGGCAGCGCGCGGGCTGTCGGAGGAGTGTGGGAAGAGTGCCCAGTCTGGAGGGAAAAAGTGACCAAACAGGCCAAAGAAGCCAAACAAGCCAAGCAACAGGAAAAAAGGGTGTTGGACTGCGACTTGGTACTGGTCCGCTCAAAGAGGAGAGATTGGCAGCGGGGGCTAGAAAGGAAAGAGCGCCCGCTACGACCCTCGTGGGTGGAGCTCTTGCCGACAGCAACAAACAGTGTGTGTCTGTGTGTGGCTTCTTCTCCGCAGGCCAGAACGAGGAGCCCGGGCAAAGTACGATACGACGACAATGTGCTCGTACTGCAGCTCGGTTGCGGGAAAAAGCAACAAACAAAGGCCAAGACGTCGAGCAGGGATGGCCGGGGCCGTCGCGGGTGTGGTCTGTCATGGCAAGTCAGATGCTCGTATCTGCCTGCCTTTGCATTGCCGACGTGTTCAGCGCACTGTGCGCACTGTGGCGGGCAGCGGTGGTTCGATGTCTGGGGTGAATATTACAAACCGGCCAAAAGCGGCAAGGCGCCGTCACAAGGACCAAAGATGCTTTGCACTTGCAGATAGCTGTGCATGAACCAAATGTATCTTTACGCTTACTTTGTACTATCCAGGCCGGCAGGGCAGGCAAGGCCGGCCATCCCAGGATATCTCTCAGGCCGCCCAGCGCCCATGCAGCAGCGCTGCGCAATTTTGCTGTGCTTTCGCGATATGCGATCGCCGGTTTGAAGCCGGGGCGGCCGGCGCTGAGTGGGCTCCGGTCCGTACAACATGAGGGATGGTTCAGTTGAGGTTATTGTTCCTGCGCGCGATCCATCCAAAGTGTAATGAGAGTAATGAGAATTGATTGCACATAGCTATAACCATATACTTATTTTCTAATATCCGGTGCCTTGTTGGCATTTTGGTCGCCCGCCAGTATTGCTTGCCCCAAGCGCCTCAATCTCACGAGGCAAGAGCAGACCGAGCAGTATCGAAACGGGCTAGACAAGCCGGCAGACCAAGTGGGGCTGTTGCCAAAATACGGTCGCCGTTTGGCCTCTGGCATGTTGACTGTTGTCCGCATCGCAGAATGCGGACAATGCACAGGATACGGGTCGTATCTTACTTCATGCCGGCCACCGGCATCCACGCCATTTCCGATAGTGTTGCCGGTCGACCACACCTCGTCGTAACTGCCTCTTTCAGAACCCGCGCGCTTGCATGCTTTACTTAAAGCAATGTGACAGATGACCTCGAGGCTGCATTGTATCGCAAATGCTGCGCAGTTGCGGTTTCTTCCGTCCAAAGCGCTAACTCCTGTCTAGGAAGGAGCGCCCAGCAGTCTAAGCGTAGTTGCTGATGTGTTGCTTACAAAAGGCAGCTCGTTGCTGCCAAATCTGCGCACTATCTGCACGCAGAAATGCCCTCACATTTGCTTATAGCAATGTTTCATACACCTCAAAAGGAGAGTGTGCAATTGATTCTTCTCGTATGGGACGTATACGTGCCATAGTGTCATCGGTACGGAGCAATCGGTGAGCAATTTCCATTTTCCTTGGGCCTCATCATTGGGCGTCGGAAAATGGTCATAATACGGAGCATAGACCCACTTTCATAAATATGGGGGCTCCTCTGTGCACAGTCAGAGAGCTACTCGAACGGCTGTTCACATTGCACATTTCACACCTCCTTGCTTCCCCTCGTTTCCCCTGGTTATCTCCTCCGGCTCTGCAGGGTAGTCAACTGGGACAACTGTTCAACTCTGCCCTCGCTTCGCAACCGCCCAGGCCTAGACATGGCCATCTCAAACACACCAAAGCCTCGAGCCCCTCACGGGGCGCAGTGTTTCGGGAATGCTATAATTATCCGGCCATCGTCCGTCGTCCATCGTGCATGTCTCACATGCCATTCATATGTCGTGTTTCCGCGCTGTCACCTCACGGCAGACCTGCACGGCACCGCTATGAACCACGGCATGGCCACGTTTGTTTCTGTTTGTGCGTGCATGTGCGTATCTGGCGGCATGTGCGTTTGGGGTATGTGCGCGCTCAAGCATCTCGCGCGTCTTATACGAGGGCACGTCTGTGCATCGGACCGTGAGGCATTTTGCTCAAGAACATTGTTTATTAATCACATCTTCGTGCATACTTGCGACGTACTCGCACAGGCATCTTGCGTTGCACGTCGCCTACGGCACGAGGCCCGGGTCTTCCAGCAACCCCAAAGCGCGGACAGAATACATAACAATGTATTTTGCTGGAAAGATGTGTCTTTGTATTTTTGTATAAACGAGGACGCCTCGCGGGAGGACGCGGCCGACCAGACCGCCGCTCTGGCGGCCCGTGATTGGCTATTGGTGAGGGGAAGCCGGGCCGGATGGACAGCTACGGAGCACCTGCCTGGCCTAGAGGAATGCCGGGCCCTGCGAGGTGCCATCGTATGTTGCGGGCGCAAGGGGGCGGGTCGCTGGCCTTGGCTAGATTTGGGGGACGCACGGGATTGCAAGACTGTTTTTTCTGGTAAGCAGAATGTAAGAACATCGAGCCTGCCAAGTGGATAAAGCAGCCCGCACGTGTGTCTGGAACACGGAGTAGATCAGTAGAGCAGAACAGTAGAGCAAGTTGTAGTGGCAGCGACAGTGGCGGTGCGTTGTTGCGCGCAGCAAAGCGACGCCGTGCAGCAACATGCACAAAACATAGTGAGACATGACCAGTGCAAAAAGCAACCAACAGCGGGCTCTCGTTGGTCGACGGAAGTGCATGGTAGCTCCCCGCCGCCTCAAGCCGTGGCAAGGGCCGCTGCAGACGTCGCCGATCCGGAGACTTTACTGAATGTGTACTGGGCGCTAGTGTGTTTTACGGTGAGCAAGCGCTATCATAGACGTTTTGCATTTTACCAGATCCTCGTACGGAGTAAAATCCATCAATTTGTACAGAGTAGAATAGCGCTTACGCCGTATTTACGAATATCCTAGCTACGAGTACTCTGCAAGATACTCTGTTCGTACTCGTACTTTCTTGCTCGCAACTGCCCACCGTCCGTGACCTAGTCTAGTGCACGATTAGCTCCAGTTTTGGGGAAAGGGTACCATCCCGCCCGACAAGAAGGAGCGAGTGAGCCACAGCACGACCGACATCATCTCATCTCTTCCTCGCAGGCCATCCTGCACGCCGTGCGCATTGCTGTGGCAAAATGCAACCACAGCACAGGCGCGATATCGCGTCGCCATCCCGTGATCGTGTGGCGTAGCACGGCAGCGCGGGGGGGGAAGATGGAAAAGGCCGATGGTGAACGACTCGAACAGAAAAGTGAGTGGAAAACTCTTCCTATTGTGGAGCTCGAAAGATGCTCTGTAAGTACGTGTCCGTCAGTGCCCCGATCGTATATCGACAAGTAAGAACGAGTAAGGCAGGCGCGAAGCGAAGAGAAAACTAAGGCACATTGTCGAGACACAATTCAGACTAGCGGGTCGTCTTTGCCCTTCTCGGACGGGCCCCTCCTGGCCCCTTTCCCTCGGGGCATCGCAATCGGAACGCTTCTGGCGGATTACCCCGTGCATCCTCTCCTGTTGAAATCATCACCAGAACAACCCAACAAAAGCAGCAAAACCGAAAAAAGGGAGCAGGGAAGCCGGAAAACTGCGCCAGGGAAGTTCAAAAATAGCAAAAGGGCGGCCCTGTCAGGTATCCGTTGCACACCTCCGTGCACCGCGCCGGGGGGTCTAGACGGCCCTAACGGCGAATTTCTCCGTTTCCCTTGCTCGAGTTCAGTGCGTCGAGAGATCTGGGCCGACATAGGCGATAAGAAGAGGCGCCAGCACCGATGCGCGATGGGGTAGCACCCAGAGCACAAACCAAAAGGCCAAACACGATATTGCGCAGAGCCCGTGCCCATGCTCGTACGACGCCGAGCACTGACCTCTGGGCCGTTGACAGCAACCCCCAAGGCGACGAGCGCGATGTACCCTTCCGGCATCCGCAGGCATTAGGTCGGTCCGACAGCAGGGTCATTGAAGCAAGGCTCGACTCGAGCATCCCACGCCGGTCGCAGGGCTAACTCGCGTCTCTTCCAGGATCGAGTCCAGAAGCCTACGAGTACGCTACAGGCGCTTCTATCGGCCAAGAGGAGTCCGTATTTTCCGCCCGTCAGCCGCATCGCCCTCCCGTTCCATCGGCCCTCTTGCGGTGTGCTTTAGCATCTCCGTCGAGCCGCGGCCGAAGAGTACGTCGAGCGATTGCGCGGATTTCCAGCCACACATCCGGCCCGCTGCAGCTGCCTACCAATCACCGCGCCTGTGCTCGTACGAGCAGCTGGAAGGTCAACCCAAACCTTGGTTGAGTCCGCCAGGCCTGGTCGTGCTCACCTTGCTACCTGCCTCGGCTACAACTGCCAGAGGCCTCTCAAGTGCAATGCAACGTGACTAAGCCACATCGCCTTAAGCGTGCCGAGCGCCGTTGTCCTCCCTTGGTAGCGCTACTTTGATCGCGGCAAGATAGCGTCGCCGTCGAACAACAAGCTCTGCACGGCGCCTGTCCAGTGCTCCCGATCCGCAGACCAGATTGAGACGAGCGATGCATCCACCGCGCACGACAGGAATCGCGAATTCAAAACGACGATGCGGACCAGCAGGAAAGACAACATGGAGATTGGCGCAACAGGCGGCAAGATACCTGGGAAAAAGTACCCAGATTGTGCGATTGTCGCCCTCCCGGGCAACGCCCGGAAAAGGCTATATGTGAGCAATGATATAGGCCAGGCCCCCTGGTCCGTCTCCTTCTCTGCCCAGAACGCGTCGGGTACTTTCTGTCCTGTCGTCCTCGCTTGAGAATGCTGAGGACGAGTACGGACAAGCGCGCACACCGGGGACCATGGTCGTGGCTGACGATGACAACAAACAACTCGAACAACTCGACATCGCGCGGTCAAGCCGGAAGGCAAATGCAGCCTCTCGCAGGCATGAGGTACGAGTATCTGTCCGGGAGGGAGTACAAGGACGGCCACGGGCAGGAGCACTTGGCATGAGGGGCAGCACGCCAGCCGACCGGTGCATGCTCACCGGTGATCGGTGGCGAATGTCTGCCCTCCGGCTCGCTGTGCACAGCGACAGTCATTTTTTGTGCGTTTGGGGTCGCGTTGTACATACGGCGTAGCGTCATGCAGGTGGTGTGGAAGGCGGCATGCCTGTGCCGTAGAAGCCAGAGAACGGAGCAGGCGACGAGACGGCGAGGCGATCCGGGGGCGAAACGGAAACCGAGTAAGCGTACGGATTTCTGGCCTCCCTTCTTCAGGCCTCTCTGCCCTCGCTGCTCCTCGCTTGCCATTTTGGCCCAAAAGAGAAGGGGATGGGTCGGCTCCCCGCCTGCAGTTTTGCCACCCGTACGAAAGAGGTTAAGCAGGTACTATCTACAGGCGGACATGAAACGACGATGCCCTGGTCGTATGCAGGTGGTCACAGCCTTCTGCGTGCCAGCCGAGTACGTCGCAAGTACTCTTTTGAGCAGAGTACTCTGGGCTTGCCGATCATGAAAGTCGGGAGTACTACACGACTACTGCAATGCAACAACCCATGGGCTTTGTGTTGGCTCGCCTGCCGCGGCGATGCTGCTCATTGGAGGGCCGCTTCCACACACACCTCGCAGCCGTTCGATGCTATCGTCACCTTTTCTCCGGCTGCTACTCAACCTCCGCCGCCGTATCTGCCACCCATGGAGCGCAGGCCAGAGCGCCGCCTTTCCCAGCGCCCGCGGCGGCGTGCTTGTGCAACGCAAGATACGTGCGGCACGCATACTACCTGCCTCGGGCATGTGTGGCTTTGCTGCCATTCCAACCAGAACGCCCGCTGGCAAGCTTGTGGGCGGCGGCAGCGCCGGGAAGCTGCACGGTACTTCGCGCAGACGGGCAAGGAGAGTCTCGCAACGATAATTGGAGCTGTTGGGAGCTGGTGGGAGCTGGTAGCAGCTCCGAGTACTCGTACTTGCGAGCTACGAGCCATAGACCATTTTTAAGCCACAGTAAGTATAGTGGCTCATGTAGCAGGCAACTGGCCCGCCATTGGCGCAGCTGTGGGTGGTGTTAGTGGACAAGCCAGAAGGAAGCCGGTGGACACTGCTGCAGCCACTGCAGCCACTGCGGGCCAGCGCAGGCCAGTGCAGGGATGGACTGACTCGACGACTCTGGCAGGCAGTGGAGAAGAAGAAACGAAACGGCATTGCCGGCTGTGGGTGCTGGACTGGTAGTTTGTCCATTGCCGGTTAGCGAACGAACGAGGGCGATTAAGTTCGAGTTAGCACCACAGGAGGTGGAGCAGAACGGCCGGCCAGAGCTAGAGGCGTCGGGTCCCCTTCTGTGTCCATCTTACGAGGACTCGGACACGTACTCCCCGTACTCGTATACGAGTAGTCGGACACACGATCGCCGCTGAAGAACAGCCTCATGATCCCTGCCACGTTTCCGCTTGACGTTTGGTGGCTGATGGCTGGACCAGCCTGCCGATCAGCGCCACCGCCATACCGTAGCCACAAGCGTAGCTTCTTGTCATTCCTCATCGGGGGCTGGACGATGTTTCACATTGAAACAATGGCGACAGCCGACGTTCAAAACGGAAAGGCTCGATCTGCAGCTCGTCACAATGTGGTTATTTTGGGCATTGGGCCTTTTGGACAAGATGCTCGTGGGTTGCGGCTTTTTTTCCCCTCTCGTCTTGGAGCGTGTTGATGGCATGTGGTCGTCGCTGCTTGTTTCCAACTTGTGTCTGTTCATTTCCCCTTGCACAAAATTGCTCATTTTAGTCGGACGTCGGTGCCGTTTTTCCATTTTCCGGTCTGGTCACCCGAGTTGTGTCGACGGCAGCCTTGCCCCAGCGCGGCTTCGTACAAATACGTAAACCTCTTTGCACTATCACACCGAATGCCCTATCCTGCGGGTAGGACTAATCAGGCCGACCACGGCTGCCCGAAAGGGAAATGCTCTTGCTGCTACGGCAGATTCTGGCATCGCAGACCTTGGAAGGGGGGTTGTGGGACGGGGTCCCTTCCCAATCGGGCGATAGACAACCGTCTGTGCTCTGCACTTCCGCGCGACTCAAAGGCGGTCAAATCTACCGAAATTGCGCGTACAACCTTCTCCGTAATCGTGCCACGCCCCACTTAATTGGAGTTCGCACAGCGCCCACCAACCTAAGTTGGTGCTTCCCACTATTACCAATCACCCACCCATATGAATCACTTTCTGATTTATCACGTACCTCTACCTAAAAGCGCTTCAGCGTCCGCATTGGCTTCCCTGCTTCCCATACATGGTAGGATCCTAGAATACCGCTATTTCTCCACAGCCTGGCAGTCTTCGCAGCCTCTAGCGACCAACGCTTGATCTTCTGCAGCCGCTTCTTCTCGATGTCTTCGATGAGCCTCAAAGCCGCTGCCTCCCGATTTATCTCTCGCTGTATCACCATTTCACGTGCCTCTGCCACCTGCAGTACTCCTCCGTGTTGCAACGTGCTATTCTTCATTGCCCTAGCCAGTCTGCGGCTTAATTCGGCGTATTTTGTACGACTGAGGTCCTGCTTAGTCTGGATCAACTCGGCGTTGATGGTCTGCGCGCCTTTGATGAGTCTGCTGACGTTGTACGCGAAATCAGACGTATAGCCATCGTCTTCTTCGAGTACGCTCTCGAGTTGATTAGAGACCTTATTGATCTGGCGCGTTGTGATAGGAGTCTCGAATGGGGACGATGAGAATGGGTGTTGACTTTGGTTTCGGCGAGGTGACGTGATTGGTGTGGTTGGCTGATTCATGCGCGAATCAAGGCGATTAAGCACAACTAATGGGTTGAATGGGTAGATGCCTGTCTTCTTGAATGCCGAGATAATAGAAGACTGCTTCATCGCTTGCTTACGTACCTTCTTAATGCACGAAAGAAAATCAAGCTTTGATAAATCAGTCACTCCGTCCCTAGCCATGACGTCAAGGGCTTTCGAGTGGTAATGCTTCATGGGTTGGAAAATGACTACGTCGAGGGGCTGGAGAAGGTGCGTAAGATGAGGTGGTAGCCCAAAGGGGATAATGTCGTGATCCTCGCAGTACTCGATAAATTGCCGCGTGTGGTGGGAGCCATGGCCGTCTAGAATTAGAAGCCGCATCTTGCCAACTCTAAGCTTCTGAGTATGCTCGTGGAAATGGTGTAGCCATTGAAGGCTAAGCTCGTCGTTGGTATAGCCAGTCTCTGTAAGACAGATCTTGGTGGCTGGTAGCAAGGACGGAGTGTGATACCACTGAGCTTTATGGTGCTTCCCAGACAAGATTAAGAAGGCAGGGATATGATCACCAGCCGCCGAAATTGCCTCAATAGCCGTTGCAGACTCTCGGTTCTCAGGCATCGCCAAGTACTGTGCCCTCTTCCTCTTTGTCACCACGAATTGGTCCTTCCCAACGCCGATTCGAAAGCCAGTCTCGTCCATGTTCCATATATCTGCTGCGGTAAGCCCATTGCTTTCAATGACCGGCCGGAGTGCGTCGAAGTAGCCTTGGATTTGCTGGGCGTTCTCTTGAGCGTGTCGATTAGCATCAAGAGACTGCTGGCGCTGTACCGAATACTTGTGACGCTTGATGAATCGCGATATCCAGTTATGACCAACTGGCGTAGAATCGGCACCCTCTCGCTCGCGAATCAACGCATTCGCCGCGTCTGCAACGAATTCGCGGCGGACCGCCAAATTCACACCTTCTAGGCGCTCGATGTATCGACAAAGCGCCTTTTCTTCTGGTATCGTAAGACGCCCGTGGGTGCCAGGGCGCCCTTTCGCAGGCTGGCCGCCATTCAGGCGAAAGCGTAACGTTGTGTTGCTGACGTCGAATTGCTTCGCAACAGAGCGAATGCTGGCTTCTGGATGGTCGATACGGTATTGTACAGCGTCTGCCAGACGTATTTCTTTATTTGGATCTGCCATTGCGATTGGTACGAATAAAACAGGGATTTTTTACGAAATTATCACGAGAAGGTGATTTATGTGGGTGGGTGATTGGTAATAGTGGGAAGCACCAACTTAGGTTGGTGGGCGCTGTGCGAACTCCAATTAAGTGGGGCGTGGCACGATTAGATGAAGACACTCTGCAAACAAGGCGGATCGGCTTAGCAGGGCCTGATCTGAAATTAGTGCCAGTCCACTTTCTAAAAGGGGAATCTGTGCAATATTCGGTACCACAGAAACCTTGCACGATGTCGTACTGTCGCGCCCTCTGGCCGTCGTTTTCTCGTGATGAGAGCGCTGCAAGTATTCCGGACGATGGGGCAGAGGGCCCCCCCAATGGCCATGCCCCTCCCTCCCTTTTCTCCATGGGAATATTTCCGACGCAGCGCGGCCGTCCTTGGTACGAGTGCACGCCGCAGAGGCCCCAGGCACGACATGACGAGTACGATACGGGCGCGTCTCCGTGCGCTCTTCCGTCCGCTGCGAAATCAGCCGTTAACAGTGCTGTGCTATACCCCGCAAAAGCTCTAGGCTCGATAGAGAAATGCAACTCCGGCGAGTTAGTACGAGCATGGCCATACCGTGCAGACAAAGTACTGCTGTACTTTGGGTACTCGTAATTACCGCGAAAAACAGGCTGCACACATGTCGTCATAAACGGTCGCTACTGCTGCATAGAAAATCGCCGACTCAGCCCTGTCTGGCGTGGGCATATGTGTAAATACCGTGCTTTAGGGCGCAACGCAAGCGGCTAGACGGCTCGGTGATGAACGAGGACGACTTTGTGCACGAAGGAGCTCTTCACCTGGATGGATTTGTTCGCAGCACGGCAAGCGAAAGCCCGGCAGGAAGCCGCAGCCACGCCGCAGCCACGCCGCACTTCCGGCCGCAGACGCGCTGCGGCACTCGGTCGACCCGCGAGCGAAGCCGAACCAAAGTCCTCACGTGTGTCCTGTTCTTTTGGGCGGCGGTCCAGGCTGGAAGGGCCGATATTAGAACAGCAGCGTTTCGGAATCGTTCGTTTTTTTGGCCCGCCTTGCTTGTTTGGGTCTGGTACAGAGGGGGATGGTTGGGGGGGTGCAGGCGACTGGGGGCCTGTGAAGAGGGAGACGAGCCTCCTGTGGATGCACTAACCGGGTTGCCTTGTGACAGGGTTTGTGGTACGACCCGGAAAAAGAAAGCACACAGGAAATGCGCAAGCGAACAGAAAAGGCACCGCGGTGAGATTGCTGTGACAGCGCACGGGTAAGTGCATATTCGCTTCATCTTCGCGGCCCCAGAATGGCCTAGTGTCCTGCAAGGCGTAGCGCTCTTCACGGCGGAGGCACTTGCTCATGTGACGAGGGCTGCAGCGGCCGCGACAGGCAGGCGCGACGAGGAGCGCAGAGGGCAGGCGCGATGCAGGGACAAGGAGCCGATCCGTGTTTTGATTTCGCAGTGGAATTACGCTCCCATGCCGACCGCAGCAACGGTCGGACGGCTTGCCAGCGGATTGATTGATTTCTGCCGCGCCGCTACGTGTATAAGACGGCCGATATAGCAACACTATTGGCGCCGGAGATGAGACGCAAGGACCAGAGAGGGCAGTCGGCAGATTTGCGCGTGCAAAGAGGCAGAGCTTCTGTCGTTGCTGTTGTTCCTTTCGGTGTACTTTCTGTGCGGCGCTGCTGCGCGGCGCCATTGTCCTGGCGACGTATCTTGCAGCCGTCGAGCTGCTCCTACGTCACGGCTGCGACGTGGCCCGGCGTGACGGGACCCATCCATCGGAGATCACTACCAGCAGTGCCAGGCAAACGACCTGCCCTATATCAGAGGCATGGTATTATCTCGCAGTGGTCAGTGGTGCCTGGTGGGCGATGCGACAGCGCGGCCGCCCGCGCTCGTTTTCCGGACACGCAAACGGGAGTACGCTTACTCGTAGCTTGGGCGTATCGTACTTTGCTCAGCGTCCAGCTTTTTTTCGTTTCGATATATTGCCCCGTATTCCATCTCGCGGCGCAAAGTGCAACGGCATGGTGGCATTGCTAGGAGGTATTGGCGGTCCAGGGCGTCGACGCCGTTGCATTGTGCCTCCTGGTGTCCCTGGTGGCTCCGTGGGGCGTCCGGATGCGGCAAGAAAGACAGGCCAGACGCCCCCCAAAGAGTGTCGACGTGTTTCCGCCGTCCCTTTTGGGATCCTGGGCAGGGAAGGATCGGGAGATGGGCGTCCAGAGGACACGCTGGGTACGTGGTGGCGGACGTGCTGGACAGGGTGCGATCCGAAGACGTGTTCTGGAGGATGAACCGCCGAGACAAACACAATCGCCACGGCCATCGGGGAGACACCGTCCACGACATGTACTCATACATGCACGCCCGTCCAGAACACGCACACGCGTGGGTGGGCCGCCGTCCACGAGTACGAGGGAGCCCTTTTGCCAATGTGAAAATATCCGGCTGCGGCCGCCACTGGTCAGCGTTGCCGTTGGCCGGCGTCACATCGGTTAGGCATATCCAAGGGGGCAGTCCCATCGACTACTGCAGACGGCAAAAGTAGGTCGTCGGTCGGAAAGCCAGAGCGATGGGGTGTGGGACAAGCAAGACACACACGGTCGAAAACGAAGGGGGTGAGGGAGACTGGGACTCTGGACTTGGACTGGCGGCAAACCTGCTACGGGCGCTGTCTCGCTGCGCCCTGTCCTCTTGGCCTCTTGACCTCTTGGTCCCTCTCCGCCTGTTGGCCTCTGTCGCCACCCCATCGTGCCATGGAGGGCTCCATCGGCTCCGGAAAGAGGATCGTTTGGAGCGCAGAATACGTACTCGGAGAGAAAAAAAAGGGGGGAGCCTGTATTTTGGAGGTCGATTTTTTCCTTTTTTTGGTTCCTGCTCCTTTTGTTCGTGTCTTGTGTCGTACTCTTACGTCCAGTGTCCACAGGCCGCTCCTGGACGATGCCCCAATGTCCCAATGTCCCAAAATATCGCGCCCAACCGATCCCTGCGGGGCGCTGCAGCAGCACGAAAATAAATAGACATAAACAATTGTCCGAGGTGGCAAGTCCCCTTCCCCCCCAAGTGCCCTGTCATGGTGCAGAGTCACACCGTGGTATCGCCAGCAAGCGGCGATCCGGCATTTCAAACAAAGGCCTGTGGGCGGCCGAGCGAGGTGGTGTGTTGAGAGGGGGAAAAGGGAGAAGAACGAGGCCGAGTGCCAGACGTTGCAGACGGATACGAATGTACAAACATGGAACAGGGGGAATGCCAGACCGACAGAGCGAATGCCAGACACGCTGTCCAAGCACCATCCAACACGAACAGACGACAGACGACAGACGACAGACGACTGCTCGCGCCCGCTGTCCGCACGCCTCGCGGCCCTCCTGCCTCGCACGCCTCTGGCGCTACTGCTGCAAACGTTGCAGCGACCCTCTTCTGCCACTAGGCGACGCCGGCTCCTTCTCGTTGTCTGACTCGGGATTTCCGCGCAGCGTGTGGCGGGACAGCGCTGCAAAGCAAGGCGGCGGATAGGAGGAGTGTGCGTAGGGAGCCAGTGCAAAGTGTAGAAAACAACTGGGCGTAGAGGAGTAAGCGCACGTCGTAGAGGAGGGAGACAGACAGCCTCGACGCGGCGCCTCGGTCAAGTCCCTCTGTGGCATCAGAGGGCCGACAGTGTGCCGATCAGGTTCGTCCAGTGTTGGACAGTCGTTGGCGCGCCGCCTCTGATGCCACCAAACATCCCCCTTGGCGTCGCTGTTGTGCAGCGTTGCATGCCGTCGGCGCAGTGGACAGAGGCAGTGCTGCCCATGGCCGTCGTAGTCGTGGCGGTGGAGGGTCGGAGAAAAAGCCGGGTAGCAGCAGTCCACCGGGCACTGGGCAGAGCAGACGAGCCAGACGAGCCAGGAGCGTCCAAGAGAGCAGGAAAATTCATATGCAAAGTCGGCGTAAATCAATTACGTCCGCGTTGATCGTGGCCATTTCCTCTGCCAAAAGGCCAAAAACAGGACGAAAAAAAACCCCAAACAGTTCGCCAAACCGATCAAGCAAGCCCTTGCTCCCGCTCCCACTCCTCCATCCGGTCCTCGTTGTCCTCCAGCGCCAGTAGCACAAAGTGCCGCACCCATTGATCCAGATCATCGTCCAGCGCCTGTGCCGCCTGGTCTGCTTGATTCCCCCGACGTCGACCCCCCCGGCCGCGGCCCCGACCACCTCGACCGCCTCGATCGCCTGGAGCAGGAGGAGCAGGAGGAACAACAGGGACAACAGGAGCAGGAACAACAGGGACAACAGGAGCAGGAACAACAGGGACAACAGGAGCAGGAACAACAGGGACAACAGGAGCAGGAACAGCCTCTTCTTCCTCCACGGTGATCTGCAGGACCAGCGGCCCCTCGCGGGCCACATGGATCTGCCGGATGGGCGGCCGCGGCATGGGCCTGCGGTTCCCGTTCCAGCGGTTCTCCTGGACTGCCCGCTCTGCCCGCGCCGCCCGCATCACCTCCGCCGCCGGCCGTCCGTAGAGCTCTGCCAGCTGGCCCATGGCCAGACGGCCGAGCTCGTTGTTGGGCGGCACCTCGCGGATCGCTTCCTGGGTCACCGCCCGCTCGCCCTCCTCGAGAACCCAGAGACGCTGGTAGCACTCCGTCTTGCGGCCGTTGGGCGCCTTGTTGTAGTGCACGTAGGGCATGCCGGGGTCCAGCCAGGCCATGCAGAGGTAGCAAAAGTGCGTGTCGCAGCGCGTACAAATCATGTGGTTGCAGCCCCAGGTCTTCTGCACCGGCACGGCGCACGTCGGGCACGTCGACGTGTGCGTCAGCAGGTACCGCAGCGTGGCCGCCGCGTCGGACGACATGTCGAGCTCGGCCGGGCCCTCGTCTGGCGGCGGCGGCAGACAGTAGACAAACTCGCCGTGCCACGACAGCTGGCAACGCGTGCAAAAGGCAAAGCCGCAGTCCTCGCAGATGGCGAGCTGCTTGTCACTGGTGTCGGCGTCTGCGTCGGCCTCACCGTCCGCCGCCACCTCCTCCTCCTCCACGACCACCTCCACGTCCTCAAACCCCTCTGGACGGCGACGCTTCTTGGACCGCGCCGCCCCGTGGCACCACGGCCGCGGACAAAAGACCGTGTCCTTGTCCGTCTCCAGCTGCGCCTTGTACTGCAGGTCCACGTAGCGCTGCACCAGCTCGACCGGAATCGGAATCTGGATCAGCTCGCCCGGCCGGATGGCCGCCAGATGCCGCCGGTTGGCCCCGCGGCGCAGCTTGGCCGACCGCTCCTTGGCGCAGTTAGGCTCAGGACAGCGCACGACGGCCAGGTCGCCGGTCCGGATGGCGTTGTTGTAATAGTCCTGCAGACACTGGACGCAAAAGACGTGGCCGCAGTCCTGCATCCGGTGGCACAAGACGCCCTTTTTCGGGTCTGCCGCCAGTCAGACCTCACTGCAAATCATGTCGACCGAGAACAGAACTCACCCAGACAGATCCCGCAGTCAAACGTCTGCCGGTCAAAGGCCGCCTGCTTGGCCTGCACGTCATAGTCCAGCACAAACAGCTGGTGCTGCTCGTCGACGGGCAGGTGGCCGTCGTGGTCGACCAGGCCAAAGACCGCGTCGGCCGCCTGCTGCACATGGTCGATAATGGCAAACACGACGAGGTCGCGGCCCGCCTCCTCCCACAGCCGCACGCCGTCCTCCCCGAGACGCTGCAGCACAGGTGCGGGCAGCCACGGTGGATCAGCCGTCACCGTCGTCTGCGGCGGCTCGTGCTCCGGGTAGCCGCTGGGCAGCGTGACCCGCACCTGCACCGCCGGCAGATAGGACAGCTCGTGCATGTCTGCCGGCGGCGCTGCCAGCCCAGCCGGCGCGGCGGGTCCGGCCATGCCGGCCAGGCAGGTCACTCGGGCGGGCGTTTCGGGGTGGACGGGAATCGCCAGCGTCAGCGTGAACGGGTCGTCGGCGTCCACGACCATCTCGGGGTAGATGGCGGCCAGCGAGCCGAGCTCGACCACCCGCGGGTCGTCGTCGCCTTCGTCCATGGCGATGTGCGGCCTTGTTTTGTATTTCTGTGTTATGCTAGTTGAAATCGAAAACGAGGAAATAGCGAGATAGCCAAACGGCTCCAGACGGACATTTTCAGCCTGCAAAGATGTACGGGATAACTCAATCTCGGAGTCGGTCACTACCGCAGCTGCAACATTAAATCCATCATAAGAGTCTGGACAACAGGAAAGGCTTTCCGGGAATCATTAACGCCTTATATGCCCCAAGTCCAGGCTGATTCCTACGGCTGGAGGAAAGCGCGGCCGATGAGTAACCGGCGGAGAGAGCCCTGTGGCGGGACACCGGCGCTGATTGGCCCAAGCCTCTCTGTGTGCCTGCCCAGAACCCCGCCGCGCACCAAAACAGGCCAACTCCACTGGAGCTTCGTTGGCTTCCCAAACGCCCTGGACAATCGCGACGACACGACACGACGGCACGCCGGCACGACGGCACGACGACACGACGAGACCAGCAGCATGTCGCGGTCCACTGCGTGCGTTTAATCAAAGCCCAAGAGACAGACGGCCGCCATGCAGCGAAATACGTCGGCCGCTGGCCAGACGAATTCTTCCGGCACGAGCAACGAGAACAATGGCAGCAATGGCAGCAACGGCAGCAACGGAGAGGCGGGAGGCGCCCAGCCGGGTCTGGACTCCTTGTCGCTCGCCCAGCTGCGGCGGCTGACGACCGACCTGCCGCGCAACGAACCCATCGCCTACGCCTATGTCTACGAGGACATGGGTTCGTTTGACGAGGAAATGGACGAGTGGTTTCCCTACCAGATCTGGCAGTGGGTGCGCCTCAACTACGCCCAGCAGCACTTTGGCGGCCGCTGGGAGCGCGTGGCGGGCCCCGACGTCGCCTGGGAGACGGCCGAGGCCGATGTGCGCGAGCGCTTTGTCGAGGACCTGTTGGCCGTCCTGCACCGCGGCGGTGGCGACGAGCGGGCCGAGGCCGTGGGCGCGCTGCTCTACGTGCTGCTAGGCCGTTGGGGGGCCACGTGCGGTGGGGGCGGCGTGGCGGCAGGGGCCAAGCGGAGTACCACTGCGCGCACCGTGGCGCGACAGCGCCAGCTCGACGCGATCCGCAGCGGCGTGGCCCTGGTGGCCAAGGCGGGCGGCGTGGCGGTACTGTGGGCGGCGCTGCGGCAGGCGTTTGAGCCGCTCTGGGGCCCCGACGACCCGCAGCAGCTGCCGCCGGCCGTGTTCCAGGACGCGCAGGACGAGCTGGCGAACCTGATGACGGCCTTTTACGTGCTGATGCAGGCCACGCTGAGCTGGCCGCTGGACCTGGCGGCCTGCTACGTCAAGCTGGGCGCGCTCGAGCCGGCGGTGCCCGACTTTATGATGACCGTGGCCTCGCGGCTGCGCTGGGACGACAGCCCGGTCATCCCGCAGTGCCCCGTCTTTTTGCTGCTGTGGAAGTCGCTGCTGCTCGTCTTTGGCGGCGGCGCGGCGCTGCGCGAGACCAAGCGGGCCACGGCCGAGTCGACGGCCGACGTGGACAAGGAGCAGAACCTCATCATGGCGTCGCCGCTCGACTACCACGCCTTCCGCCAGGAGATCACGTCCAAGTATCCGGCCTACATCCCGCCGCAGCCGCTGCTGCCGCTCGAGGACGAGAGTACGACGCTGCTGCCGCCGCTGCCGCAACAGTCGGCGCGTGCCGGCGGCGGCGTCCACGGCGGCGTCCTGCCGGGCCCGCCCAGCGTGCACGGCGGCGCCTCGATCCTCAACCAGCCCGTGCACATTGCCACGCCGGCCCCGTCGCCGCCGCCGTCGCCGGCCGTGGGCGGCAAGGGCGGCAAGAAGCAGAACTACCAGACGAATCAGAACTTCCCCTTCATGTACCCGCCGCTCGACGCGGCCAGCAACGGCGTCGGCGGCAAGGGTGCGGCGGCGCTGCAGGACGCGCTTGTCGGCCGCAAGTGGGAGGGCGGCGACGTGCCGTCGTCCATCCTCGAGGCCGGCGAGCTCTTCTCGACGCGCGTGCGCATGACGCGCGCGACGCGCCAGCTGTGGGAGGAGCGCGAGCGCTTCCTCAAGTTTGAGCGCGGCTGGGACGCGGCCGATGACGACATCCTCGACGACCTCGACCTGTCTTCGCTCACGCTGGCGGAGAAGGAGGAGCTGGGCCTGATCAAGCCGAGCGACGCGCCGCCGGCCCGCAAGGACGACTCCAACGTGGACTTGGGCCCGCGGCCGGACGCGGTGAATGAGCGGGTGCGGCAGCGACTGGACGGCCTGGAGGATTTCTACGTGAGTGCTTATTGGACGTCTTCTGGTGTTTGATGCTTGGCGGTTTGATCCTCTAACAAACAAGCGCGAGGCTTTGCCCCACCTGCAATCGCTCGTCATTGTCCTTCTCAAAACGATCCTCATGAACGTCGCCGTCCTCATGGCCCAGGCGCCGCAGGGACCGCAGCATCCCAACGGACGCCCCCCCGAGCCGGCCACCGTGGAGCTCTCGCCCGACGAGCTGGACGCGGCCCGGACGCGCGAGATCAGCGCCAAGGCCGTGTCCGGCGTGCTGCTGCTGCTGCTCAAGTGGCTCAAGGTCTCCCGTGAGTAGAGGGCGTGGCGCGTGGCGGCCTGTCCAGCCAGCTAGCCAGCCAGCCAGCCAGCCAGCCAGACAGACAGACAGACCACTGCTAACCCGCGCAGACGTCCTCAAGTTTGAATACATGACGCAGCTGCTGCTCGACTGCAACTACGTGCCGCTGCTGCTCAAGCTGTGGGCCCACCAGGACGTGCAGCAGCTGGTCGACAGCCGGACGGACCGCGTCGAGAGCAGCTTCTTTTACTTTTGCAACACCCGCGCCGGCGCGCCCGAGCAGGAGCCGCCGGCGTCCGGGCTGGCGCCCGTGGACGAGGAGAGCGAGGACGAGTGTGCGCCGCCGGCGATCAAGCGGCAGCGCTCACCGGCCTCGTCTGCTGCCGTTGCTGCGGCCGCGGCGGCCGTGCCGTTGCCGGCGGCCGTGCCGGACGCGTCGGACACAATGGACGTGTCGGACGCCGCCGCCAGCACGGCAGCACTTTTCGGCCAACGGCCCGAGGTGGACGAGCTGGGCTACCCGATTGGCGACGTGGCGCTGGAGCCGATCACCGTGTTCAGCCGGCGCAACTTCTTCGCGCTCATCAACCTGCTGCGGGTAATGCAAAAGATGTGCAAGAACAAGGCACACCGCAACCTGCTGCTGGTGCACTACAAGTCGTCCAACATTCTGCGCAAGATGCTGCGCGTGCCGCAGACGGAGCTGCGGCTGTACACGCTCAAGCTGTTCAAGAACCAGGTGCCCTACTGCGGCCGCAAGTGGCGCCAGGGCAACATGCGCGTCATCACGGCCGTCTACCTGCACTGTCGCCCCGAGCTGCGCGACGAGTGGCTGGCCGGCAGCGACGTCGAGGGCGACGTGGAGAACTCGCTGCCGCTCGAGCAGGCGCTGCGCAGCCTAACGCACTGGTTCAACGTGCGCCGCTACCCCGACAAGATGGCTGCCGAAGTGCGCGTAGCCTTGCGCGAGGAGCACGACTTTTTCGTGCGCGAGCTCAAGCTGGACCTCAGCTGGGGCGAGGCGGGCGACGGCGAGAGCGTGGCGAGCGAGTGGGAGGGGTAGACTGGGACAGTGAAAAGGGAGCACAGGCAATGTAGAACACTCTCCAGCAGGGCATTCTGCGTGAACTATTGAAATTATTGCTATAAACGCACGGACCAACCACGGGATATCTCTGCCTCCATTACGCATTATTGGTATCATCTGTCCTCCATTGTCATTGTTCGTTCCTGTCACCGTTCCTGTCCCTCTCTCCCGGTCGCGCCGGCTCAGTAGTTGTGCGGGTTGCCGTACGTGGCCGGCGGCTTCTCGGCCAGGCCCGCCTCCTGGTGGACCGGCAGGGTGTCGTCGCCCGCCACCGGCTGCTGCTTGCGGCGGCGGCCAAAGGGACCGAGGCGCCGCTTGCCCGTGCCGTTGGCAGCAGCGGCGGCGGCAGTGGCGTCGTGGCGGTGCTGTTTCTCGCGGCGGTGGTTGCGGTGGAGGAGAATCTCGTTGATGGCGGACAGCACGAGGGCGACAATGGCAATGACGGAGACGGCGAGCGAGGCCGTCTCGAGCTTGCAGGCGGTGCGGAAGCTGGGCAGCTCAATGATGCCGCCGTGGCCGTCGTCGACGACGGTGGTGTTGGAGCTGCCGGTGCCAAAGGGCGTGCGGATGTTGTCGCCCTTGCAGGTGCGCGAGGCACCGCCGCGGTTCTCGACGGCCACGTACAGAAAGGCGACAATGAAGCAAATGTCGAGCAGGACGGCAATCAGCGAGGCCAGCGTGTGGCCCGCCAGGCACCACAGCAGCAGCAGCCCAATGAGCGAGTAGAGCGCGGCCGAGCCCGACAGGCCCTCGACGGCGCGCACCCACGTCGGCGTCGTCAGCGAGTGGTTGCGCAGTGTCGCGAGAAAGTAGGCGTAGATGCCGAGGACGACAATGGCGCAGCCAAAGGTGATGCCGCGGAACAAGAACTGCAAGACCTTGAGGCTCACACCCGTGCGGACACCCATGATGGCGGCGGGGGGGGAGTGTTTGTGTAAGTGGTGGAAAGAGGGCGCAGGCAGAGGGAAAAAAGGCTGCGATGGAAATGCCAAATGCCAAAAGCGAAAAGCCCAGAGGGAAAAGCCCAATACTTTAATACTGGTCGGACACAGCCAAATAGGCAGGCACTCGATGGGCAGACGTCATTAAATAGACCAGCAGCACGGTCTGGGAAGGCACAAGGCGCCAAGCTTTTCTCTCTTTCCTCTTTTTAGATTCCTGAGGTTCGATTTTTTCTATTACACATTTTATCCTCTTTTATTCTCTTTTTGTCCTTTTTTCGCCCTTCACTTGTTTCTCTGGCATTTGTTTCCCGGTTTTCCTCTCTAAATGCACCCACCAAGTCAAAAGGTCCAGCTGCCGTGCAATCAAACACGCCGAGAGCAGGCAGAAGCTTGCCTGTTTTGGGACAAGTCTTCCCGCAACTGGCGCTGTGATTGGCCGCTTGGCCTATGCAGTCGCCTCGGTGGGGCGAGGCCCCATGTGCCGGACGCCGGCCGTCTGCAGCAAGGAGGCCTGCCGCTGGCAAAAGCAGCCAGTGCCAAACGGCGCCGCAACCCAAACAGCGCTGGCCGTCTCACCGCACGGCTCCTTCTCCACCCCAGCAATTGTCCAGGCCGATCGATCGCTCCTAGCGGCCGTGTCTCATTTCGGTCGCTGTCCTTTTTGTGCAATTTTGTTGTGTCGCTCAACCAAGGGCCAACCCAGTGGCCACGTCGCGAAAAGCCAAGACACACGCCCAAAGGGCAAGACGCTTGCACTGACGGTGCTCGCCCGTGCCACGGGTCCTTTCATTTCCTCGCGCGACCGGGCGGCCGCCATTGCGCCTGCTGCGCAGCTCTGGTCGTGTGAACAGCATTTAGGTCTAGTGACGTAGGGAGACTAGCAAAGGCCTGAGCAATGCCTGGATTTTCACAGCCTGTCGGGCTGCCAAAGCCCAACGCTATGTACTTAGCCCAGAGCTAAAAGACTAAAAATGATGCTTCTTCTTCCCTCAGCTGGGCATGCCCATCGGACCCACTGAAAAAAGAGCATCGTTGCCAATCGCCGCGGACACAATCACGCCGTACGGGACCAACACGCCGTCCTACCCTGCACGTTTCGGCCGTTCTGACTCGCTATCGCCGGGCGCGTGAGCACATCTCAAACAGCTGTTCGTGCAGCTGCAGCACGCTATGCCGATCCCGCCCAAACATTGTCTCACCAGAGAGAGACAGTGCAAGCGGTCGTCCAATAAGGAGTGTTGCAGGCGGCACGAACAGAAGAGGGATGCGTAGTTTTCCCGGTTTCCAGTGTCCTGGTTCCTAGGTGTGATGCGTTGTCTTGGTTAAGCGCCCCCGTCCAGCAGTTGGTTGTCGGGCACCATTGCATTCGGGGAGCAAACAACAATGCAGCTGAAAGCAAAACCCAGCATCGCCACTAGCTGTCATGTGTGGCGGTCGGGGCAAACGGCGAGACCGAGATCTTCGAAACTCACGTGATGTGACACATGATATACAGCACGGGGCTACCAGGTTCAGTCACGTGGATAGTACACTAGTAGCGTGACATCACACGTGACACCATACGTCGCTTACTCATGCTGCACGGGATTGGTCACGCGATATGACGGCAACACCAAATGCCAACATCCGGGACTGCCCCGCCGCCCACCGTATTCCTCCGGAAGGGATGGCTGCCCCTGGACAAGTACGAGTAGGATCGTCGCAAAATTTTCTAAAAATTTCCGCTCCGCTCTGCCACATACCGTGGGATGTCTATTCCGACGGGTATCCCGAGAGGCCGCCCGGAAGACCGCCGATGGCAGAACTCTTACCGGCAAGCGGCCTGGACGAGTCCCGGTTCTCGCCGACGGATGCATCATGGACGGCATATTTTTGGCACGCTACATGCAGTGTCGAGGACAAGCGACGGCACCCCACTGCTTGGCGGTGTGACGGTGACTGGTCGACCGTTAGTCCGAAGAAGCGGCAAGCACCAGCAGCGGATTTCTTCCTCTCATCCGTGGGGGACAGAACACATGCAGTACTAGGGACACCGGGCCTGTAGTGATTCTGTGGCGCTCTGGACTACACCAGATGACCGCCCTGGCGAGGTTGGGCACGGTGTGCCGTCTATTTTTTTTCCAGTCTTGTGGACATTGCGGCTCCACTTGCAGACGGCCCAAAAGGGGAACAGGCTGTGGAGAAGAGGTTGGCGTAGCGGGCAGCCGGCCAATCAGCGGTCAGAAAATGAGGACTGGGACAGGGCACGCTGATTGGCCTACAGTGGTCGCGTGGGCTGGGCAGAGACGAGCCACGACTTGGCCCAGGCCATGTTGCGCGTACGAAGTCGGCTGCTCTCCGCAGATTACGCGTGCGGCGCCCGGAAAGACGCCGTCACCGAGCACCGCAACTGCCATGTTTCCTTGCGCACCCCGCACACGCACATCTGCGTGGTGCGGCGTGGCCAAGCGGCGCCGTGTTGCGTCTTGTAATATGGGGTAAGGATTGCTAGTGCGCAGGTGACGGCCAATCACGTGTAATACACTAACCTCGCGAGTGGCTGCCCCGAGCTGCCCGCTCGTATTTACTGTCGATTTCCGCGCGGGCCTCGCTGCAGCACGCTGGGCCGCGCTGCAAATGAGCCGACTCGTATACCCGCTTGGTACCCAAGTAAGCGTAGTCAGCCATGGCTGGACCTTCCCCCACTCGTCGCCAGCTGTCCATTGACGGCCTGGGGGTTTTTGTTGGCGCTGCTGCGACGTATGTCTCTGCTGGAATTGGCTGCCCCAGGTTTTTTGTACCGCTGCCCCATAGAATCTGTAAGACTTTTCTCCCCTTGGATGGAGAAGCCTTCTCGCCTCTTCGGCTTTTCAAATCCAAGAGTTCGCCCTTTCCACGCCACCGGATCCCCAGTCTTTTTTTTCCCCCCTCGCTCCCCCTTTTGCTGGATCAAGCGGTGACAGACCGCGGCGAGGGCACGACGGCATGGCCATGAGAACATTCTCACATCACCCCAGAATGCGGAGGCGTCTTGGCCCCCCCCCAACCAGGACTTTGCACTGCCTCCCCAGGTTTTTTGCTCACACCACGTCTGCCGCAGGATGGCGACAAAAAGAGGGGCCCCTTTGCGCATGGAGAATCGCGCTCCGAGGCGAGCATCGGACTGCCTGCCCCTCGTACCCTCCCGTAAGCGTCGCTGGCTGTCCTCTCCCTGCCCTCTCTGGTATGGCGTCCGCCCGTCTGCTGCGCTAGCTGGTAAGGCGAAGCGGCCACAGCCCAGTCGGCTCGAGGTATTCCTGCCATATCCGCTCGCCTCTTCCGGTACTTTCAGGGCCAGCCATGGCCCACGTCTCCAGGCCGCCCCTCGACTCCATCGCTTGCCCCGTGCCACCAGGCTGGGGCCCCTGGCGCCCATCGCCGTTGCAGACCTCTCTGGGCCTGCTTCCCCATCCCATTCGGCCTCGCGTTCGTGCACACGGCCGCAACCTGATGACCCATTGATGGCCCATACCATTACTTATATCCCACAGCATCCCCACTCTTTTTTCGCCTTCGCCTTCCTTCTCTCCCCTCCCCGTTTAGGGCTTGTTCAACTCTCTCCTCTTTTCTTTCTCTTTGTGTGTGTTTTGTTGACATCACATTCCCTTGCTGCCCTGGTTGCTGCGGTCCGTGTTTGGCTGTCTCGCCGGCTTCTCCATCCAGACAAATCTCCACTCTGCCCTCGACCTGGCCCTGTCCATTCCCTTCTCTTCCCATTGGCTCTCCCCCGGCGCTGCGGCCTGCCTTCTCCAACTTTTCCGTCCCTGGAATCGAGGCCTCGTCACACGCATCCCAATTGCGTCACCAGCCCTACCGCCACGCCAACCCCAAGCAAATGCAAACCCGGACCTCAACTTGCAACGAGGTCACATACATGCCTCACACGGCCTTTCCCTCCAGCCTTCCCCCAGAGCCCGACGAGGACGAAGAGTATACCCGGAGACCACGGTGCCGACTCTGTTAACCGATTCCCGCAATATTCCGCCGATCCATCGCATCGCGAATCCGCCGCAGCGCAACCAATCGCAATTCCACAGCGCAAATCGCCACCCAATCGCTTATCGCCATGGACGACCTCTCCAGCCCCAGCTCCTCTGTCATGAGCGTGTTTGACGGCAGCCATGGAAACGATGTCATGATGCACGACGACGACATGTCGCCCTTTAGCGGCAGCAATGGCCACGCCAACGACTTTGCCAACCGCGGCCACAGCATCAGCAGCACAGCCAGCAACGTCAGCAAACCCGTCACCCTCCTGCCTGCTGTCGCCAACCAGTCACAGCCTGCTGCCGTCACCGCCACAAATCCCACCGGCCAGAGGAAACGGAGAGGAAAGAAGACGGGTGAGAAAAAAGACTCATCTGTCGCCTCAGTGACCTCGGACGGCACGCCCACCGTCGCCACCAACGCCGCTGGCAAGGTCATCAAGCGTCGTGCCGCCCGCGCCTGCGTCAGCTGTCGCAACCGCAAGGTCCGATGTGACGTGGTCGAGACTTTTCCATGTGGCAACTGCCGCTGGGACAAAATTGAATGTGTCGTTCAGGAGGGTCGCAGACGACGGTAAGCAGCCATTGGACTGTTGCTGTCGGACACTTTATGTGCGCTGCCGCTGACAGATGGACAGGAGAGGACTCTTCAATGCACGCGAGGCTGCGGGCGTCTTACAGGGTGCCGATTCCTTCCACAACCACAGCCAAGACCACGAGCATGAACACGAGCATAGCCACAGCCACGGCCAAGGTTCCGTCAATGGCTCCATCAGCAGCGTCAATGGCTTCGGCTTCGGTAGCGGATTCGGTGTGGGCGTGCCCCAGGGCTCTGTCTCCGCCAATGGGAATGCGTTTGACGGCCTCTCCGAGAACAGCCTTCCTCTCACGTGTAAGTCCACGATCCCGTGATACCGTGATCCCCCCAATCGTAGTTTCGCACACGCTGACTCTCTCAGCCGCCAGCCATGGCAGCATAAGCTTAGGCGGTACAGCCTTTAGCGGCAACGCGCTGCTTCTCCCCAAGGGTACTTCAGTCACCCAGCAATCGCCAACGGACTCTGTCGTGCCGCCCTTGAACTTGGCCGCCTTCCCGCTGCTGCCGCTCAACGGCCTTCTTGGCGACCCACAGCAGCAGGCTTCGGCCCTGCTTCCTGGCTTCATCAGCCCGCTCCCGGGAAAGATGGCGCCCGAAGACGTTGTGTATCTGCACAGTAAGGGCGCCTTCACGCTCCCCGACGAGACGCTGCAGAGGGCCCTGCTGCACGCCTATGCCGAATTCGTCCACCCGTATATGCCGCTGCTCGAGCTCAACTCGTTCCTGCAGATTGTCAGCTGCCGCGATGGCAGCCACGGCACCATCAGCCTATTGCTGTACCACGCCGTCATGTTTGCCGCCGCGTCGTTTGTGCCGGCCAAGTTTCTCAAGGCGGTCGGCTTCAGTCGTCGCCGCGAGGCCCGGAAAACCTTCTTCATGAAGGCCAGGGTAAGGAATCCAGAGCAATGTCGCGCATCACGTGACTGACACTATCCAGGCCCTGTACGACTTTGACTATGAGACGGACCGTCTCACGTTGGTGCAGTCGCTGCTCCTGATGACGTACTGGTATGAGACGCCCGACGACCAAAAAGATACCTGGCACTGGATGGGCGTGGCCGTGTCGCTGGCACACACCATTGGCCTGCACCGCGACCCTCGCACAACCGGCGAGCCATTGCGGCGCCAGCGCCTGCGAAAGCTGCTCTGGTGGTGCTGCTTTATGCGCGACCGCATGATCGCGCTGGGAATGCGCCGACCGAAGCGGATCCGCAGCGAAGATGCCGACGTGCCGATGCTCGTGACGAGCGACTTTGAGAGGACGGTGTTGCCCGACAGCATCACGTCGGTGCCGCCCGAGTGCCGCCTGGTGCGCGATCTCGATATGCAGGAGAAGCTGGCGGAGCTGTGCATCGAAAAGGCCAAGCTGTGCGTCCTCGTTGGCAACATGCTGCACCAGCAGTACACGATCTTGCCGCGCGGCCGCCAGCGGTCAACCGACTCGGCCGGCTCCAACAGTACCATGATGCTTTTCCCGAACCGGCCGGTGAACGATGACGCCCAGGGCAACGGGCCGAGCGTGGTCGATAAGATCGACGCCAAACTGCGCGCCTGGCTGCTGGCTCTGCCGGCCTCGTGCCGCTACGCCGCGCTGACGCCGGCAGACGTGCAGAATGGCCGTGCCACGATTGCCGTGCAGCGCACACTGCTCCATCTTGTGTACCACACGACCATGTCGGCGCTTCACCGGCCGCGGATCCAGCCGACAGGACCTGGGTCGCCGACGTTGCCGGTCGAGCTGCAGGAATTCTCGCGGGCGCGCGTTCGCGATGCGGCCAACTGCGTCACGCGCATGGGCGGCGAACTGCTGCGGCTCCGTCTCGAGTCGTATCTACCGACGGCGGGCGTGACCGTCTTTTTGCCGGCCATGTTTGCGCATCTGCTGGACATCAAGGGCGGCGTGCCCCGCGAGCGGCGCCAGCAGGCCGTGTACGGCTTCCTGACCTGCATGCGGATCATGGAGAGCCTGCGCGAAACGTATGCGGCCGCCGAGATCGCAAAAGGCTTCGTCGAGTCGCTGCTGAAAAAGGCCGGCATTGACCTGTCTGCTGTGATCAACTTTGCAGAGGGCGCGTACAACGGCGCTGGCATCGAGGGCGGCACTGGTGCCAGCACCCCGGTCAACGGCACGTCCGTCTCGCTTCTCAACGCCACATCCAACGTGGCTGTTCCCTACACCGAGGATGGCATCGCCCATGCTGCCTCGGTATACTCGGCCACGACCCCCAAGGACACATCGCGCAACACGCCGCCTGCGGACAACGATGACGACATGGCCAATGGCGACTTGTCACCAGCCGCATTCCGGACGACACCTGCTGCCAAGACTGCTGCGCGAAATGTGCCGGCATCTGTTACCGAGGATGGTGCCGATGTGGAAACAACCAACGCCCAATCGGCCGAGGGCACAGCCGCCTCCATGCCGACGGTTGAAGTATCAAACGGGAACGAGCAAATGTGCGGCCTGACGCCGTCAACGAGCGCCGTGTCCGAGGATCCGTTCGAATGGGACGTGGCCGTGGCAGATCCCAACAGTATGAAGCTGGACTTTGACCAGTGGCTCGACTTTCCGCCCGAGGGCATGGGCAGCAGCACGGCGGACCACGCGTTTTTGTTCAACAGCTCATTCACAAATGAGGTGCTGCAACAGCAGCCCGAATTCTAGCAACGCATGCGACGTATAATGACACAAACTTCATTTTCAGGCGATTTCCGGGCAGCTTTTTGAGTCGGCGTTGTCGGAGTGCAAAAAAGGACTGATCTCGGATGGTTGCTACGGCGGGAGGATGGCGGCACTTCGGCGAATGGTGACCGGGTTAAAAGGACCAATGTAACGAGAAAAGAAATTTACGTTTGGAAAAGTGCGAATGTTTGTGGACGCGATGATTATCAGCCTTGTTCCGGTCACGAAGATGGCGAGATTATGGATGGCGCCACATCTCTACGACGTAAGATAAAGCAGGCGCACGGGCGCTGTGAGATCCAGGAGATGCGCCCGCGTTGCACCTTCCGCGGCTATGGTCGATGTTGTCCGATGGAAGGTGCGACGTGGCTTGACAGAGGCTTCATGCGATACGTCGTGCCTGCCGATTGAGTCCAGTACGACGTAAAATACGGCGGCGCATATAATATATAATATTGATGCACAGACCAGCGGGCGCGTTTGTTTAGGTCAGCTCTATTTACTTTGGTCAGTGTGGCTGCTGCGTAATCAAAAGTCAAATTTATTGGAAGCGAATCAACTCTCTGCCGCCAAAACAGCAACACGAGATAGACAACGCCCACTCCACAGACATGTGAGAGAGGGCTGGCGAGAGGGGATCGACCGCGCACAAGACGTCTAGAAACGGAACGGAATCGCAGAGTCGCAGAACCGCAGAACCGCAGAAACATACAGAAACACACGATCCTGTTTCGGTTTCAGTCTCTTCTGCGCCGAGCATGTCCCTGACCGTCCGCCTGCTCTAGTCGGCCTCTGTTTTGCCCATGGATTCCTGCAGGCGACAGCACCGCGCCGCGTCTTTCTTCGCTTCCCCGCCGGACCTCCAAATCTACTCCGTCATTTAATTGCGTGTTTGCTTTTTTAGCTGCCCAACCGCTCATTTCCTCCGCCGAGAACTGCGATCCGCAACGCGCCGTAGCAGACTTGGACGCAAACGTTTGCATCGTTTGCATCGTGTGCATGACATCCGATCCGATCCCGCATCGACCTCGACCCGCGGCTTACCGACATTTCTCACCGACATCCGCTCGCGCGACGGCAGACTTTTCCCAACTCACAACAGTAAAGACATGCCCCCCTTCTAAGGACGAGGGCTGGTTGTACAGGCCAACAGGTCAACAAGGTCGAACGGGCAGCAGGATCTCTATACACTCGAAGCCATGAGTGGCTTTCCGGTTCCTCCCGTGCGGACAGGCCGGCTGACGGCCCCAAGCTGGCCATACCACCGATCGACATCCGGCTCGCCTATCCGCCAGCAGCGCCAACAGCGCCAACAGCCCATCGACGATCTCATTCCGCTCTTGGCACCATCCACGGCAGTGCAGTCGCTGCGCTCGCCATCCGGCTCGCTGAAGCGATGCCTCGACACTGCCACCTCCCCCGAACAGTCATTTGCCATGCGGGCCGCGCTGGCTTCCGGCAGCATACAGGAGTGGTGGGATGAGCTGTCCCAGTGGCCGTGGCCTTCGGGCGGAGGCTCAGCCGGCTTCGAAGAACCGCCTGCGAGCAGACGGACCCTCGGAGCTATGACGGCATGCAACCGACCAGAACTGTCGACACCATCGCCGACTGCCTCACCGATGTTCGCACAGGCAAACCCGATGACACCCGAAAAACAAATCGCACGTTCTCCCAAACAGTTGGGCAGTGCTGAGAGCTGCCGTTCAGACGACGAGTTGTGGATGGGCAGTCTTACTGCGGCTGATGTGGCCCGGTACGAGAGCAGGGTGGCCGAGGTTCAGCAGGAGATTGAAGAGCTCGAGGTGGAAGACATGAAGCAGCGTGTGCTCATCCACCACATCCTGCCACTGTCGCCGCCCAGCACACCGGCTGTGGACGGGATGCCACAACGCGCCGTCTCGGTGTCGTCGGCAAAGTTTGTCCAGATGGACGATATCACTGCTGTTATCACTGCTATTGTTCTTCAGGCGCTGCCTGTTCTCTCTAAGCTGATGCGGTTGCTGGGCACTTGGCACATCCGCATACTGATTTTGAAAAAGATCCCGTCCTTCTGTCGTTCACTGGATGCGGCCGAAGCGGCCATTGAATCCGCCTGGCGTGCCGTCAGGTTCGACAACGAGGGCATGGACGCTGCGAGCCTGTCGAGCGTGGACTTGGAAGCGCAAGGGCTCCGTCGGGACGAGGTTTCCGCCATGAAAGCGGTTGTGGAAGACAAGGTGTCAAAGGCGGCCCAGGCAGCCGACTCCATGCTAGACATGCTGGATGGTTGGGATGATACGATCCCCGATGACTGGATCGATCGGATCGACACGACTGAGCGCGAGTACGGAGAATGGGTGGCCTTTTGCGAGCGGAAACTCTGCGCGTCCGAATGGAAGACGGCCTTTCTCAACAGGCCAAGCCTGCTCCCGCCAAAGCAAGAGGTGTCCCTCCTCGGCTATGCAGACGACAGCCTAGCATTTGACAACACCCCCCCTTCTGTGGACGCGGCCGCCATTGGCTTCCAGACTCCCCCCAACCTCTCACCGCAGAGCTCCTTTGGTTCTGCGTCCTCGCTCTCGACGATGCAACATGTTGCCTCTGAGCCCGCGCCCAACGAGGCATCCTCGCCGACTGAGAGTATCGAGGTCGCCAGAGCGGAAAACACACACGAACGCCATCTGATTGATGTGCCGGAGCTGGGTGAAAGCTCACCGCCCGATTTCCGCGGCAGCATTCGGTCAAACGTCACTTTCAGCGACATGCCGACGGTGAATGAGATCCCTGGGGAAGAGAGCCCGAGCGGCTCTCGAAGCCCTCGAACACCCATGGACACGTCCTTTACCTTTAGCGACTACGACAACGATGGGGTTGAGCTGCCTCTGGACATGAGTACGCCGAACAGCCAAAAGACGAGCTACAGCAATGAGGACGACCAGTTGCAGCACCAAATCAGCGAGATTTTGGAGTTGATCCCGGCGAAAATCCACCTGTCATCACAGCCGTCACAGACACTGAGCCATCTCAACCCGCCAGACTTTAAGATGCCACGGAAGTCCAAGACGACCACAGACGGTACGCGCAGTACATCTAGCCTGTCATCGCGCTCGGGGACTCCGTCGTTTTACCTGGCACCTGCTTTTGCACGGAACACCCGGTCGCGGCAGCAGCGAAGCAACCCGGAGATCAAGCTGTACCACTTGTCGCGGTCCACGGGCGAAGCGCCCATCAAGCTGTTTATCCGGCTGGTAGGAGAGAGCGGCGAGCGGGTCATGGTGCGGGTGGGCGGTGGGTGGGCGGATCTGAGCGAGTACCTCAAGGAGTATGCCAGTCACCATAGCCGGCGATCACAGAACGGCAGCGAGAGCAAGATCGAAATCGATCTACCGGCAGCGTCGGCTGCCGGATCGAGCCCGCCGAGCCGGCCAGCCTCGGCGCTGGGGTCACCCGTGTCGACGCCGCCACTGATTGTGCGCAAGACACGGAGGAGCATAGGCGAGGAGACAGGCAGACGGACACCACTGTTTGCAGCGGCCAAGTCGGAGACGGCGGCGGGCGAGCCGTCGGCGCCGTCACGGTCTAGTTCACGGCTCAGCTGGGTGGAAGAGGACAGCACACTCGGCATGTCGGGGCCACGGGCCAAGAACATTGAGATGAGCAAGGAGAGCAAGGCGTGGGTAGAGAGCGTCAAGGAACGGGTGCGCATTGCTAGTGGCGAGCGCAAGGTTTCGGATCAACTGGACGGGAAATTCGGCGAGATGGGGAAAGCCGGAGGGACAAAGCGGCTCTACAGAAAAGGCTGAGGTCGCTGGGTGTTTGTTTTGTTGTCATTCTCTCGCACTTTCTGGTTCTTCTCCCCTGGCCAGCCATCTACAGGGTGACCACACGCACTTGCGGTTCAGCCGCGTTGATTTCCCTTTTTGTCATGGCATACTCTGCATCTTGTTTCCGTTTGTCCGATGAATACCCCATTTCACAGAGCATTAGCATGATGACTCACTCCTGCATAGTAACTGTTTTCCAATCCCATCGTACGATCAGCGCCTACGCGAGTGAAGGCGAGTCTGTGTGAACGGCTAGTACTTCCTGTGAGACTGGCCGAACCCCGAGCAGATGCCGAAGAACTCCGAGCATCCGCCTACGCGGAGGAGGGAAGGCTGACTGCCGTGCCACGTCCCCGCCTTAATTGGAGAGGGCCAAGTGCGGAGGACAGGGCGCAGATCAACGGTCCGGAGGAAGATGAGATTTGGGGTAAGATTCGGGCATGTGAGTCGTCGTGGCTGCCGGCAGATGTGCTCACAAGGTGCGGCACAACAAGAGCGAAAATTGTCCGCTTGGCCGTACTTGGGGAAGTAGCGGACCTGTGACGGATCGCCGTGGGGATGCCGTTTTTTTTCTTTTTTTCTCTCACTTTTTCACTTTTCCCTTTTATCACACATTGGCCAAAGTGGGCCGCCTCCCGATTCATTTTCGGCGAATAGAAGGAAAATGGAAAAAAAGGCTAGTAAAAATAGAGAAAATCTGGGGAAGCTAGCGCAAGGAGCTTGGCACAGAAAGGTCTGGGCTTGTGTCACTAGCGTCTTCTGCAGGCACATGCAGAGAATGGAAGAGGGCTGATGGCCAGGCACATGTGACAGTGGAAGCTGAGTGAGTCAGTGGTCTGGACGTCTGTGGTGGCCGATGACGAAGTATGGTTACGAGAGGTTCAGAATGCGCGAATTGGGTGCACCTGTTGACTGTATTGTATTACGAATTCGCGTCAGCAGAAAAGGGGCAGATTCGGGGTCGAAAGGAGTGCTCGTGTGCATCTTACGAGCGGCGGAATAGGCGGCCGTTGGGCGCGCCGTCACGCACTGTCCCAACGCAACCAAGGAGATGCGCCGAGCGGAGCACAACTGCCGTCGTCCGAACAGGCCGCCAAGGAGAGTGTCCGGTGGTGCGGGCAGGCTGGGCAACTTCGGCGCCAGTCCGACGCTCGTTCCGAAAGGCGGTGGAGACGACACACTACGATGTAGGCGAGGTGGAGCAGCGGTTGCATGGGCGTCGCACAACCATGCGGCGCATCAGTCATACGTGCGTTGCGCCGTCGATTCAAGAGCCTTCAGCGGGCGTCTGGAAGCTCTCCAGCACGATAAATAACCGGTGGGAGGCTGATTAGGGCCACAGATCGGTACGCAGGAGGCAGTAGCGACCCACTGCGCCCGGAGCGTGGGGGAGTATAGCGCAGCAGGGCGCCGGGCTAGACGCCAGCGAGCCCTTGCAGGCCTTCGGGTGAAGTCGGACCGCGAGAGCGAGGGAGGGAGGGAAAAGAGCGACGACGCACAGAGAAAGGTGTCCTCTCGGTGTGTGTACATACTCCTTATTCGTAAGCTCTGGAAAAGGCCGCAAGGGTAAAGGCCGCAGTCGCGTTGTTTCGCAGGGAAGTCTCATGGCTGCCGTGGGGGCTATCTTGTTGGTCAAGCAACAAAAAATAGCAACCCCAAACGGCAGAATGGGTGAACCCACCAGAGCAACAGCAGAGCAACGTATGAACATGACCAAAGCAGCGGCACGGCATCCTGAGGCGGCCCTCCCAGACCCACGGTACTTGCGTGCGGGACGCTCTAGCCGGAAGCGGCCTTGCGGGCGATATAGCTGGCATAGGAGATACGGGCATTTGGGGGCCATGCAAGCTCTGTACTCATGCGTCGTATCTGGCTGGCCAGACAGAGTGCAGTCGGCCGTCCCCCAATATACGGAGAACGATCCGCCGTAAGCGTGAGATACTGGGACAGACGGTCAGCGCCCTCCCAAGCGGTGAGCGGCCGTCGGGGAACCGCCGCGCAGCCCGGACCGGAGCCCCGTGAGGAAGTTGCCCCACGAAAGACGCCTCCTCGCACCTTCCTCTCGCATGTCCCCCAAAGTGTCGCAATTTCGCATCGTATTTCACGACGCTGCAAATGTGCGGTGTAACTGGCATCGCCCACGGCCGCTCCTTTTTTTTTTTCCCCCTCGGCGCGTATCCTGCAAGTATCTGCAACCTCACGGCGCCACCGCCACGCCCAAGCTCGCCACCAGGCCAGCGGCGCGTCCGGTTCTCCAATACCGGCACGCTACTTGCGACGCAAATCGGGTGATTCCGGTAGGCCCACCGAAATATCTTATCGGGGGAGGGAGGCAGGGAAGGAGTCACCGCGCCGCGTCCGTATACAATACTCGTAGTGGAATTGCTATGCCTGGGCTGGTTTGCGTCCTTCACACCCTCCCCTCTGCTCGAGTTTGGTACCCGTTCTCCATCCCTCCTGCCTCGTTTTCCTCCTGCCGCGGCACGCGACCGTTCTGCACATTGTCCCGGTCGAGCGCGCCTCCTCCCACGCGCGCCTGCCGTATCAGTTTTCCCTTTTCCCGTTTACGCTTTCCACCCCCTCTCCGTTCCTCCCCCCCGTCCACTCTCCGTCGCCTGTAGTTTTCCCGACCTCTCGCGCCCCACATCCATGCCGTAGCTGCATGCCGCAGTGACCACCCAAAGCTCCTGATTGCGTTTTACGGGCACTTACATGGGCCTTGCTGTTGCTCCTGTGGCGCTAGCCCCACGGCCAGGTCTCTCGACTCTGTCCCGTCGACAGATGTTAAATGGACTAATGGTCGCCAACATCCACGGCCGGCTGCCACGCTTCCACCCTTCTGTTCTCCAACGCGCTCTGTCCCGTCCTTCCACTGCAACCCCCTCTTTCTCGCTCTCCTCGTTCTCCTCGTTCTCTCCACCTCGCTCTGCCTCCTCCTTCTCCTCTTCGGCCGCCTCCTTGCTGGCCTCTCCCTTGCCCATGGCTTCTGACGCTACCACCCCACGCTCCTCGTCCCCGTCTGCGCCGGCGCTGTCCAGCCGGACCTCGCAGACGTCTATATCTAGCAAGCGTCCCTCGCTCTCCAGCTCCCGTCTCTCCTTCCGGAATCCCATGAACCCCGTCGACATTACCGTGATTGAAGAGTCCCTGAAGATGGCCTCGTTGGATCACCATCGCGGCTACACCCAGAATCACTATAACGAAGTCAAGCAAGCCCAGATGACCGAATACATTGACCAGGAGAGTGCCGGCGGCTACCAGGTGCTGCGGGAGGCCCACTGGAACAAGGGTGAGTCTTGTGGTGTTGTGGTGATATCTCTTCTTTTCTAACACTCCAGGCCTCTCCTTCTCACCGGAAGAGCGTGTGGCCAAGAACCTGACCGGCCTGGTTCCTCACACGATGGAGAGCATGGACATGCAGGTTGCTCGTGCTCTCAAGATGATTCGGTCGCGGCCGACCGACGTCGACAAGTACCTGTATCTGTCGCATATCAAAGGCGAGAATGTCGACCTGTTTTACCGCGTGCTCATCGACAACGCCCCCGAGATGATGCCGCTCGTGTACACGCCCACCATTGGCGACGTGTGCCTGCAGTACTCGACTCTATACACCCGCCCGGAGGCCCTGTACATTTCCATCAAGCAGCGCAAGAGCATCCGGACGATCCTGCGCAACTGGCCCTACGCGAACCCCGAGATCTGCGTTGTCACAGATGGCTCGCGCATTCTGGGTCTCGGCGACCTGGGCTTGAACGGCGTCGGCATTCCGGTGCGTCTTCACGTGTGTTGTATTCTCGTCGCTCCTGTCTAACTCCCTCCAGATCGGAAAACTGGCGCTCTACACGGGCGCGGCCGGCATCCGTCCCGACCGGACCCTGCCCATTGTGCTCGACTGCGGCACAGCCAATGAGGAGAACCTTAAGGACCCTCTGTACCTGGGCATCCGCACCAAGCGTGTGTCCAAGGATGAACAGCAGGAGTTTATGGACGAGTTCATGGAGGCCTGCACTGAGGTCTTCCCGCAGATGCTTGTGCAGTTTGAGGACTTTGAGAGCGAAAAGGCCTTCAAGTACCTCGACCGTTACCGGGACAAGTACCGGTGCTTCAACGACGACATCCAGGGCACCGGTGCGGTGGTCCTTGCTGGGTGAGTCACGTGACATGACATGTGTGTTGTCCTACAGCAACTGGTGGCTAACAGCACAGCTACATTGGCGCCGTCGGCCTCTCGGGCGTCCCGCTGGAGGAGCAGCGGCTGGTGTTTATGGGCGCCGGCTCGGCGGGCGTGGGCGTGGCCAAGCAGCTGGTCGAGTACTACACGCGACGCGGCCTGACGGCAGAGGAAGCGCGGGACAAGTTCTGGCTGGTTGACACCAAGGGCCTGGTGACGCAGGACCGCGGCGACAAGCTGGCGGAGCACAAAAAGTATTTTGCGCGGACGGACAACGCCGGCCAGCAGTTCCGGACGCTGGAGGAGGTGATTGAATACGTCAAGCCATCGGCGCTGGTGGGCCTGACGGCGACGTACGGCGTCTTCACCGAGCCGGTGATCCGGGCGCTCAAGGCGTCGGTCGAGTCGGGCGGTCTGAACCGCCGGCCGATCCTGTTCCCGCTCAGCAACCCGCTGACCAAGGCTGAGTGCACGTTTGAGCAGGCCATCGACTGGACGGACGGCACGGTCATCTTCGCGTCGGGCTCGCCCTTTGCATCGTACACGGTCGGGACGGACGGCAGCGAGACCAACGGCTCCAACGGCACCAACGGCGCCAACGGCGTCGAGGAGGACAGCGTGACCTACTACCCAAACCAGGGCAACAATGTGTACGTGTTCCCCGGCCTGGGCCTGGGCGCCATCCTGTCCAAGGCGACGCACGTGACCGACGACATGGTGTACACGTCGGCAGAGGCGCTGTCCAAGAGCCTCAACGCGGAGGAGGTGCGGCTGGGCCTGATCTACCCGGGCATGGAGCGGGTGCGCGAGGCCAGCCTGGTGGTGGCGCGCGAGGTGATGAAGGCGGCACGGCGCGGCGGCGTCAGCGCGCTGCCGGAGGAGCAGTGGGCTGAGTGGGAAGAATGGGGCGACGTGGCGCTGGACCGCTTCATCAAGGGGCAGGTGTACGACCCGCGGCTGTGAGTAGCATGTGTGTTTGCGGCATTTGAAAGGTTGTTTGATTTTCGGCCTGTTTCTAGGAATGGCCAGAGGCAACATGATTCCCATTTAAGACTTGAAGACGCTGGGACGGATAATAAAAGGAGGATAGAAGTAGCGCCATGGAGCGTACACAAATTATACGCACAAGACATTGCACTACCACTTGCTGTCCATCAGCGTCCGCCGGCCCTCGGCATAGTCCAGGGCGTGTTGGGTGCCGAGCGTGCGGGCCTTGAGCATCGCAGCGAGAAAGCTAAAGATACGGACCGGGCCGATCTGGCCGGTGCCGGCAGCGGGGCCCATGGCGGTGACGAACATGACCATCTGGCTGGGTTTGTAGGTGCGCAGGGGCTCCTTGGCGCCCGTGGCCCAGTTGCGCAGGCGAATCTGCAGCTGAGGGGCCAGCACGTGCAGCTGGTCGTCGCCGTTCTTGATGCCCTCGGGCTGCAGGTTGGCGACGTCGCCCACGACAAAGAGGTCGTCGTAGCCCTGCACCTGGAGCGTGTCGCGGGTCCGCACGCGGCGGCGGCCCGCGGACGAGTCGTCGACGAGGCTGGCCGGGAGAAATTCCGTGTTGGCAATGGCGCCGAGGGCGGGCAGATAGACATCGGCCAAGAGAGTCGACGACGACTTGGCGGCGCCCGACGTGGTCAGCGTCAGCTCCGTCTGGCCGTCAACCGTGCGGGTCGAGGCGACACGCGTGTTGTAGTGCACGCGCACGCCGAGACGCTCGAGCCCGGCGGCCGCGGCCTGGCGGACACTGTCCTTGACGGTGGGGCCCAGCGGGAGGCTGTCGGCCACGATGAGGACAATCTCCTTGGTGCTGTCGCGGCCGTACACGTGGCCCAGCTCGCCGGCGGCCTCGACGCCCGTCTCGCCGCCGCCAGCCACGACGACGTGCTGTGCCTTGGGGATGCGCGTGCGCAGGTCGGCCAGGGCGGCGCGGGTCTCGGCCGTGCCGCCGCTGGCGAGCGTCTTGAACGGCGCCGGACCGTGCATGTCAGAGCCGGTGGCAATGACGGCTGTGTCATAGTGCAGCAAGCGGGTACCGCCGCCGGAAAGGCCGACCTCAATGGTGCGGGCGTCCGGGTCGAGGTGCGTGGCGCGGCCGAGGACGTGCTCAAAGGCCGTGGGCGCCGAAAGAACGCCGCTCTTGGCCGAGGCGGCAAAGGCCGGCGCCAGGTCGAAAAAGAGCTTGTCGTCGCCGAAGCCGGGGCCCTGTCCACCCTTGGAAGGCAGAATCCCGCGCACCGAGGCCGCGTTCCAGTAAAATGCGTCGTTGGGGCTGACGAGGATGACGCGCAGATCAATGGAGGCGGGCGTGTGCTTGAGCAGGTGGTGGACGAGGGGGACGCCTATGTAGCCGGCGCCGAGGACGACCAGGGTGTGCGGCTTGGAAGGGGGTGCCATGGCGGAGGTGGTGGAGGGAGCAGAAGAAGAGGAAGAGCGCAGGCGAAGGAGCAGCGGCGTGGCAAGGACGAGGAGGCCAGGCAGGAGGAGGTAGGTCGGGAAAGAGGCGTAGGAGAACATGGTGCGGGCGGGGAAATTAGAGCAGGATGTCGGCGAAGAGGTAGATATATGATGGAGGAGAAGAAGGAGATCAGAAAAGAGCAAGGACTAGGCAGGGGAGGAGAGAAAAGGAATAGAGGCAGGGGACGGGGAGAATACTAAATGCACGATTTATAATGTGCCTGGGAGGGCCATTTCTGGCGCGACCAGAACAAAACGGCCGAAAACGGCCGAAATGCAGGGTGCTCGGGAATGAACAATCAAAGAGGCGGCGAGACGAGGCAAGTCGAGATATTCGTTCCAAAGTGGGCCCCGCGCGGCGTCCCGAAACGGCTAGCGTAGTTCCCGTTTCGGCGCGCGCGCGGGAAGAAGTCGAGGCTGCCAAAATCGCGACATAATTTCACTCAATGTGTGGTGTACTTGATATGATATGTAAGCGTCACGCGGACGGATTGGTAATCTAAAGAGTCCAGGCCACAAGATTCTCAAACACCTCTCGAGAGAGTTGATGTTCGGGTGGTAGCTGCGCGTTTTGACGAATCCTAGGCTAAAGACAATATGGAGAAGAGAAGAAGACGATTTCAAGGCCACCATGACTGTGTCCCATCTCCATGGCCTGGAGAAAGGTGCTAATATCATGAGCGCTGCTGTGAATCAGTCCCGAGGCTGATATCACGTGATACACAAGGCGGCAGTTGCGGAGATGGTCCGTGCACGCCGTGTGCCATTGAATTTTGCCGTGATGTTGCTGACGGGTTTTTGCCCTCTGACCCGAACAGACGACGCAACGATGAGCCAGCCCACACCCGAAGCACCTGCGCCGGCCAAGGCGCCCGAGACGGCCGGCATGCCCACGGGTGGCGGCGACATTCTCGAATACTACGGCACGCCGGCGTGGATCCACGGCGCCAGCGTAACGGCGGCCGTGCTGGGCCCGCTGGGTCTGCTGCTGCCGCCGCGGCAAATGGGGCTGCGGAACCTGCTGCTGGCGGGCGGCACCTTTTTCGCCACGTCGCAGCTGACATACGACTACACGGGCCAGTCGCTCTTCCAGCGCTTCCAGATCCGGGCGAGCCAGGCGACGTCGTCGGACCTGCCCGAGGCGGCGGTGCAGCGACAGGCGGCGATGCGGGCCGAGCGCGAGCGGCGGCGGCTGGCAGCAGCAGCGGCAGCAGCGCAGGGGCCGGCAGACGGCAAGGAGCAGACACCAGGCGCGCTGCACAAGCTGTGGATGGGCAACGAAAAGGCCGACTGGACGCGGGAGCGGGCACAACACGAAAAGGATGTGCTGGATTCGGGGGGCGGCTACTGGGAGCTGATCATGGAGCAGATTGGGGACGTGTGGACGGACCTAACGAAGAAGAGCGGCAAAGAGGGGGAGGACAAGCCGGAGGAGAAGCGGTAGGGGTGGCGGAGGAGACATCCGAGAGCGGATGGAGCACCGAGAGGACAGGGGACCGAGGGACAAAAGACGAAAAAGAGCCCAGCCGACGAGGCGAACAGCCGAGTGCGGGAGGACACGAGCGAGGACGGACCCGGGAGGCAGCCGGACAGGCTGGGAATCACGTTTCACGACATAAACACTGTACAATACCACGATGCGTATCGAGTACTCTGTACAATACGTCCGTCTTCCGTCCTCCGTCCTCCGTCTTCCTCTTTGCATCCTGCAGAGCATGGGGCCTTGGCTGTCGGCGTTTCCTGTCTTGGCTCTCGACGGATCTTACGTAGGCCTTGCGGCTGCTGTGGCTGGTGTCCTGCGCCCCGCCGCTCCTTCTGAAAATAGCTGGTGTCAGTCGCTGTACCTGTACCTGGCGGAACGCGGCGAGCCTAACAGGCCAGCACTGCGATTGGCGGCTCTGTGCTAGCGTGCTGACGACAGTACGTATCTCCGTGGTGGAGCACAGCAGTGCGTACATGTACGCAAAGGAGCCCGCGTTCTGGCCTGTTATTGGCCAAATGTCTGCCCTACGCTACGTATCTTTTCTATAGTCGCATAACGCCTAGTGCCCGCCCGAACCCCTGTGACCAGCAGCGAACCTGAAGCAGTTGCACTGCCACGAGTACAAAGTCGTGTCTCCACGCGTTAAAACTGCGCCGTCCATCCTCTTCCTGCCCAGCCCCTTTATAGTGCTTTTTCGCCTTGGTTTCGTATTCTGGATTTTTCTTGGCTTTCATCACGCGAGGAGCCGTTTGCGTTTCAGGTGCAGAGCGACAAATCCGCGACATTTCCTATTTCATTGAGACGCGACAAAGGCAAAAACTGGACGACAACCAAAAACAAACGACGACCCGAGACGACTACCGAGACGACCACCGAGACGACCACCGAGACGACCATCATGTCCTACACACGCCCCGACGAGAGTTCTGGGGCCCTGCCGGCACCGCCGTACCAGAGCAGCCAGGCCTACCATAGCCAGTGGCACCAGCAAGGCTCCGACGGCTACTCGGGCGGCAGCGGCACAGCGACGCCGACCGGACGGACAAATCCGAACCAGTCGCCGTTTGAGACGGTGTTTGACGACCACATGTACCCGGTCGGAGCGTATCGGCAGGCGTCGGGCAAGAACTCACAAACGACGTCGCAGCAGGACCTCGGCACGGGCTACTACGGCACGGGCGGCGACCGGTACGCGTCATCAGACGAGAACGTGACGCGGATCGGCACCGAAGACGGCATCCCGCTGCGGGCGCGGCCAGGTGCGGCGGGCGGCGTCGAGCTAGCCGACCATGTGTACGACGCGCCGCAGGGCGGCGTGGGCGGCGCGGGGGACGGCAAGCAGCAGCGTGGCCCGCTGCGGTTTGGCGAGTTGGGCATGTACGGCGCGGGGCGGCGGCGGGTCCCGTGGGTGGTGTACTTTTTTACGCTGGTGCAGGTCGGCGTGTTCATTGCGGAGATTGTGCGTAATGGCATCCTGACGGGGACGCCGATTGCGATCAAGCCGTCGTTCAACGTCATGATCGGGCCGTCCATGTACGTCATGATCAACATGGGGTCGCGGTTCATGCCGTGCATGCACAACGTCGTCGGCGTGCAATCGTCGACGGTGACCATTACGTGGTCGTGCCCCAACACGACCACGTCGGACGCGGAGTGCACGCTGTCGGAGCTGTGCGGCTTTGGCGGCGTGGCCGAGCCCAACTACGACGGCGACGCGGACCAGTCGCCGCAGCCGAACCAGTGGTTCCGCTTCATCATCCCCATGTTTATGCACTCGGGCCTCATCCACATTGGCTTCAACATGCTGATGCAGCTGACCATGGGCCGCGACATGGAGCGCGCGATTGGGCCGGTGCGCTTCTTCTTGGTGTACGTGACGGCGGGCATCTTTGGCTTCGTGCTGGGCGGCAACTACGCGGCCACGGGCATCAGCTCGACGGGCGCGTCGGGCTCGCTGTTTGGCATCATGGCGCTGACGCTGCTCGACCTGCTCTACTCGTGGCACGACCGCCGCAGCCCGGTCAAGGAGCTCATGTTCATCCTGCTCGACGCCGTCATCTCCTTTGTGCTCGGCCTGCTGCCCGGCCTCGACAACTTTAGCCACATTGGCGGCTTCTTCATCGGCCTGGCCCTGGGCATCTCCGTGCTGCACTCGCCCAACGCGCTGCGCCGCCGCATCGGCGAGGAGGACGCCAGCTACGCGGCCGTCAACGCGGCCTATGCGAGCGGCGCCTCGTCGCCCGTGGTCTTTCTGCGCAACCCGGTGGCCTTTTTCAAGGACCGTCGTCCGCTGTGGTGGGCGTGGTGGCTGCTGCGCGCCGGCGCCATCGTGCTGGTCATTGTCTTTTTCGTCCTGCTGCTCAAGAACTTTTACGTCTACCGCAAGACGTGCGGCTGGTGCAAGTATCTGAGTTGTTTGGTGAGTCTGTGTGCCTGATCCCCGTGCGGTTCTGCGGTTCCTCTCCTAACAGACAGCCCGTCAACAACTGGTGCGACCTCGGCAACCTGTCGGTGACCAACACGACGACGTCGAAGCGCGACCTGGGCGACCTGGTGCGGCTCGCCTCGATTTTCTAGGCCGGGAAAGGGAATGTTGCACAGCGGCGGCGTTTGGGCTTGGCATGGCAGAGTGTGCGGACTTTTGTAGGCAAAAAATTTCTGTCTTCTTTTCTTGCCCGCTGAGCAGAGGGCATTGATCCCCAGCTCGCTTTCATCCTCTCGGCCTCCTTTGTAGTGGACAGCCCGTACCTGCCGCGCCCAGCCGCGGTCACCTGACACGAACCCCGAACGTAAAGCCAAGCCAAAGCAGCACCTCGCCAATCACTATTGCAACAACCCGAGTGAAGATGTCTATTGCCGCACCGTGCGGATGTCATGTCCCTGTACTCCCGTGTCCAAAAAGCCACCCGTCTGCGCCATGTCCGTGGATCTGTGTCCGTGTCCGTTTTCCGCTTCACATAATCTCCTTTTTTCCCTTTTTCTCTTTCCCTTTACCCTGTTCACGTGTCCTCCTTCTTGGGCCGCTTCGACGTCGGCGCCTCAAACAGGTCGTCCCACACGAGCGTCTCATCGACGCCGTACACGTGCACCGGATCCCGCCGGGCCTGGCGGTTCTCGGTCCGGCGGAATTGCCGCCCCTTGGCGCTCAGCGCGCGCAGCCGCTGCATGAACTCGCGGTCAAACTGCGTCTTCTCCTGCGTGTTGGTCATGAGCTTGCGCCGCCGGTCCTTGATCATGGCGTACAGGCCCTGCGTCCGCTCCGGCTTGTCCATGTCCTCAATCGCATACTCCACCACCCACGCGTCCCGGCGATCTAGCTGGTCCGGCCGTGGCACGTAGCGTCCGTTGACCTTGTTGCGGATCGTCACAATCATGCCAAAGACTTCCTCGTCCCCGTTTGCGGCTGCCGTACGCTTGGCCTTGTCCTGGTCCACGGCCCCGGCGGCGCTCGTGCCGTCGGCGGCGGCCTCTGTCGCGGCGGCCGCTGCCGCTGCCTTTGTGCTCTTCTTGGACGACATCAGCTCCGACAGGATCCGCTCAAACCGCTTGTTCTTGTATCCCTCAGTCGTCTCGGCAATGTGCTCGTCGTCGTCCTCCATCGGCGCCGCCGCCGGCTCCGCCTCGGAGGCGTCCTCATCCGCCTCGTGTCCGGCCGCCGTGTGCGCCGCCTCCACCTGCGACGCCAGCTTGATGATCAGGTCCTTGAGCGAGAGCGTGGTCTTGTCCTCGGCCGGCTTGCCGGCGTCGGCGTCCGTTATCACGGCGGCCACCGACACGTGCGGGCTATCCACCTCTTCTGCCTCCTCGACGGCCTCCTCAATCGTCTCCTCCACCTCGGACACCTCTTGGCGCACCGCGCCGTCGGACACGGCCTCGACCGGCACCGGCTCGCCAGCCGCCGCTGCCTCGACGGCGGCCTGCTCGGCAGCCCTCTCGGCGGCTTCTTCGGCGGCGGCCGCCGCCTCGGCCGCACGGTCGCCCTCGCCCTCGCTCAGGATGCTCTCGGCCACCGTCTCCGTGTCGGGCCGCATAATGGCCTCGAGCAGGGCGTCGACGTATTCGCGCGTCTCTTCGTCGGAGCGGCCCAGCAGCAGGCCGCTCTGCTCGAGCGCGTCTTCAATCGTGTCGCGCACCGACGCGATGCCCAGCGCTTCGTCCTCCATGGTCTGCTCGACCATTTGGCGCATCGACTCCCACACGTCCTTGCTGTAGAGGTCAATGTCGGCCGCGTCCGTCTCCGCCTCAGCATCAGCGTCGGCGTCGGCGTCGGCGTCGGCCTCGTGGGCCTCCAGCTCGGCGTCGGCTTCGGCGTCGGCGTCGGCTTCGGCGTCGGCGTCAGCCTCCTCATCCACGTCCACGTCCTTGTCGTCTTCAAACACAATCGACTGCTCGACCAGCTTCTCCTTGGCCTCCTTGGCCTTGGCGGTGGGCGTGATGCCGAGCATGCGCTGCTCAAACTCCTCGACGGAGGCGCGGCTGGCCATCTGGACCTCTTCAATCTCCTCGGGCGAGACCGGCTTGGCAAAGACGTACATGAACGGGGCGGACTCGGACGGGCGGGTCTCAATGTGCAGGCGCAGCGAGCGGCCGGGGAAGCGGGCGGTGGCGCGGTCAAGCACGTCGTTGAGCATCTTGAGGCTGAGGAGGAACTCGCGGTCGCCGAGGGTGCGGTCGTCGGTGCCGTGCAGGGCCAGGTCCATCTCGTTGAGGCTAATGTACTGGAAGCCAAAGATGCGCTGGGTGTTGTGGAAGGCGACGTAGATGCCGTCCATGCGGCCCATGCGGACCTGCAGCGAGTACTTGAGAAAGGCGGAGCGGATCATGTCAAAGTACTCGCGCTCAAAAGACTCCCACTGGCCGAAGCGGTTGCGGATCTCGTAGCCGAGGCCGTTTTGGAAGTCGCGCGCGTCCATGCGGATCGAGACGACGGCGCGCGTCTTGAGGTCAAACATGCCAGAGCCGGGCAGCCGCGCGTCGTGCGCGTCGAGCTGCGAGCGCATCAAAAAGTCGCCAAAGGTCGTGTAGTGAAAGGCCTCGGGGTCGTTGCGCTCGGCGTCGGTCAGCTGGTGCGACTTGCTGACGCGGTACTTTTCAAAGTCGTCCTTGGACAGCGTCAGCAGCTTCTCCATGGACTTGCCCAGCATGCTGAGGACGTTGGCCGTGTCAAACTCCTTGTCCGCGTCAATGGCGTACATGCCGTCGCGGCAGTGCAGAAAGGTGGCCGCCGGCGACTTGGTGATGCGCGTAAAGTTGTGCGATTCCGGCGAAAAGGACCGCGACATGTGCGACGCGTTGATCGGCCGCCAGCCCGAGAGCAGAAAGTGAAAGTGCGACAGCATGCTCGTCATGCTCGACGTCGACCCCGAGTACTTGCGCTGCAGCTTGGCCGCCATGGCCGAGAGCGTCGTGTCCTTGGACGAGGTCACGTACTGCTTGAGCGCGTTAAAGTCAAACTCGCGGATCGGCATAATCGTCGCCAGGTACGGGTCAAAGTTGAACACGCGCGACCGCGGGTCCTGCAGGTGGTACACACCCGGGTTGAACAGCGCCCGGTCCAGCCCGTACGACAGCGTCGGCACCGGCCGCACCTCCTCCGCCACCGGCGTCAGCGACAGCCGCCGCGAGTTGATGCGCTGCACCCGGTACGGAGACCGCACCGACAGCTGCTGCAGCGCCTTGCCGCCCGTCGACGTCGCCGCCGCCGCCTTGGCATACTCTTCCGACACCGCAAAGGCCGGGTTCGCCTTGTCCTTCTTGCCCTTGGCGCCCCGCGCCCGCGACAGCTTGCCCGCCTTGCCGTCCTTGTCCTTGAGGGCGTCCCTGCCGCCCGCAGGCGCGGCACCTCCGTCGGCGGCGCCGGCATCTGCCTCGTCTTGTTCCTCCTCCCCCGCCTGGCCCTGCGTGCTGAGCACTGTCTTGAGCAAGTGCAGCGCGCTCGTCAGCATCTTGACCTGCTCCAGCCCGTCCTTGTTGGCCGCGTGTGTCGCCTCGGCCGTGCCCGTGGGGGCCGCCACCGGGACGCCCGCTGCACCCGACGCTTCTGCTGGCACGGTCACTGCCGACGTGCCGTCGCTGTCGCCGCCGCCGCCACTGCCGCTGTCGCCGCCGCTGCCATGCGCGTTGCCGCCGCTCTGCGCCTCTTCGCCCTGTTCCACTAGTCGCACCTGCGCCGTCTCGAGCTTCTTCAGCACGTCGAGCGTCTCGCGCCACAGCTTGAGCTGCGTCTGGCTGCCCTGGCCCGGGATCGTCTTGGCCCGGGCTGCCCGCTTGCTCGGCCGTGTCCGTTTGGCGGATGCGGCTGCTGTCTGGGACGTCTTCTTGGCCTTGGCCTTGGCCTTGGCCTTGGCCTCCTTGGGCTCCTTGGGCTCCTTAGGCTCCTTAGGCTCCTTAGGCTCCTTGGGCTCCTTGATCTTGTGGTCCGCCGCCTTGTTCTTATGCTCCGCGTCGGCTCCCTCCCCGTCGGCCGTCTTGACTGACGCATAGTGCCGCTGCTGGCCTCCTGCTGCCGGTGCTGCACTTTGTCTCCATAGCGGCTGCTTCTGCGGTGGCGGCAATTGCGCCGTCAGCGTCCGCAGACACGTTGTGCACAGCTGCAACGGCCGTGCCAGGCCAGACCGCTGGCTGCTGGCAAAGGGGTTCATCGCGGTCGAGAGCCTCGTGCACGGTGTTTGTCGCGCTCTGTTCGCTGCGTCGAAAATGTCCCAAAGGCTTGTGTCCCTAAATTTTTTTTGAATATCGCCGTTGCAGTGGATCGCTGTGGATCCGCTGGGTCTTGTTCCATCACGTGCAGTTGTACAATTCCTATTCCACATCCCTGATTCGCTGTAACACGTGACCCAAACGCCATGACGCCTACCATGCTCCAACCTACACCTGCGTGCTCTCCCACGAGTCGTTGGCATACTGGATGCCCAGCTGCCGCGACGCCCGCGCCTGCGCCGTCTGCCCCTGCACCTCGTACGTGTCTGCTAGCATGCCATCGGCCACGCTCATCCACAGCACGTTGCCGCTCTTCTTGGCCTGCGTCGATCCCGCCTTGGCGCTCTTGAGCGCCTGGTCGCCGACCACATTTTCAAACAGCCGGTGGCGCATCGTGTTGAGCGCAATGTTGAGGCACTGCACGTTGCCGCTGGCCGTCGAGCCATTGAGGCCCTGCTGGATGTGCATCTTGATGTCGTGCATCGACAGCGACGGCGCCGTGTTGATGGCCGCCATCACCAGGCTGTAGGCCGTGCGGATCTCGGGGTTCGCGTGTCCGGCGCACAGGTGCTTGAGCTGCTCGACCAGCCCGTTGATGGCCGGCTCGTTGCGCAGCCGGTCTAGCTGCATGATCAGCAGCCGGTTCATCGCCGCCAGCAGTGCCACCTCGTGCCGCACGTGGCCCTCGTTGTTGGAGCCCGACGACAGCCGCGCCTCGGCGCCCAGGGCGAACCGTGCGTCGCTAAACGTCTGCATCGCCTCCTGCAGCTCGCCCGTGCCTTGGCGCAGCACGCCCTGCAGGTACAATGCCAGCACCGCGAGCGGCCCATCGTCGGCCTCTGGGATGGTCTGGTCCAGCTCGCCCACGCACTCCTTGACCTTGGCCCAGTCACAGTGCGTCGCCGCGTTCAGGCCCATCAGCACGAGAATGTACGACGTCATCGTGGCCCGCCACCGGGCGCCGTCGGCCGCCTCGTGCAGAAAGATGGGCGTCGCCGGCTTGGCCATGGCACCTGCTGCTCGTTAGCGGTCGCGTCCCTTTGGTCTGATGCGCTCCAAACGTACTCTGCGAGACCATCTTCAGGGCCTCCGCCCAGTAGTCCATGCTCCGCCGGTCATGCATCTGCTGCTTCGACACCAGCGTCAGGCCGCTAAAGGTGAAACTGCGCTGTTAGTGTCGTTTCTTTTCCTCGTTCCTTCTTCTTCCAGACGCACCCCAGAATAAAGGCCTTGACCTTGCTGAAGCTGGCCAGCACGAGATAGTCGCACGTGTTGCCCGGCCGCAGCACGTCGCTTGTGTCGTCGCTGATCGTCGCAGCCGAGCCGGTGGCGTCCCGTTTCAGGGGCAGCAGCAGCTCCGACGAGTCGGACGCCCACAGCGGCGAGTCTTTTAGCTCTTCCAACTGCGCCTGCAGCGCGTTCATCTTGCCCGTCAAGACCTTGTCCTTTTGGTAGAAGCTGCAGGAGAGGTCCAGCAGGTGCCACAGCACATCGAGCTGTGGAATGTGCACAGACTCGTCCAACTGGTACTTGGACGCTGCCGCTATGCAGGTGTGCACTTTTTCCACCACGTCGCCGTCGGTCGTCCGGAAGAGCGCCAGCGCCTGCAGCAGCGACGCCAGCACGTAGACGGCCCGGTCGCCGCGCTGCTCGGCCAGCGTTGTGATGGCTTGCAGGTTCTCGAGCGCGTGCGTGTCGGCGGGCGTGCCGGCCTGGAAGTGAAAAAAGGCCTTGAGGAAGCGGAAGGCGTATGTCCAGCAAGTATGGCCGCGGCTGGAGGGGTCAGCAGAGGGACAGCAGAAGGACAAAATAGACGAGGACGTACCCTGAACTGTCATCAATGTGGCCCTGGATGGCAATGAGCGCAGCCTTTGGCTTGCGCCGGAACAGGACCTTCATGAACAACAATTGCACATACGGCCGCAGATCACTCAGACGGTACTGCATGGTCAGCTCGCGCGGCGCATCAAACACGCAGAGCGCTCACCTTTTCGCATGTCGCCAAGGCCAGCTGCAGCGTCGTCTCGGCCTGCATCAGGTTTTCCGTCTCGTCGCCCAGGATGGCGGCGTAGCGGGTGCGGATCTTGACCTCGACACGCGGCGGGAAGCGGCCGCTGCGCAGCGCCGCATCGAGACAGCCGAGACCCGTCGCCATCAGCTTGTAGTAATCGCGCAGTTTGGCCTCGTCCCGCGTCCGGGCCAGGGCGGGCGCGGCCGCCTGAGCCTTGGACAAGCAGTCGTCGGCCACGCAGACCAGCAAGGCCGCCGCATCGGCCGGACTGCGGCGCGGTACGGCCTTGGGTGACGCGCTGACGTTGTTGCTGCCGACGCTCGGCTTGCGGGGAGTCTTGAGCGGCTTCTGGACAGCGCCTTGGGCCGTCACACGTGGGCTCGCTTTAGGCAGCGGGCTAGCCACGGGGGTTGGGGTTATGGGAGTGTGTTGTTGTTGTTGTAGTGGTGGTGGTGGTGGTAGTGGTGGTGGTGGCTGCTGTGGCCGTGGTGCTATGGGTATCTGGACGACGGGTTGTGGGAAAGACATGGGCGGGGGTGGTTGGATGTTCTGCATCTGGACGTGGCTGTGCTGGTGGTACTGTTGCTGTTCGTGATGTTGATTTTGTTGCTGTTGCTGTTGCTGTTGCTGTTGTTGTTGTTGCATCCGTTGATGCTGCATCTTATGCAAGTGTCGTTGTTGCTGCTGCTGCTGCTGGGGAGTGCGCTCGGAATGTAGTGTTGGCGACGGGCTCGCGTACATGCTGGGCGACTTGGCCGGCAGAATGACCTGCGGCTGTGGCCGTCGCTGCGGCGGCTGTGGCTGCATGTACTGCATGGGCGACGGCAACTGCGTCGGCACGGGGCTGGGCGTGGTCGGTGCAGACGACATGCCGCCCGAGGACATGTGCGACGAGACGGACACGCCGTTGGGCTGGAAGCGGAACGCGTTGTTGGGCTGCGGCGCGTAGGGCATAAAGTGCTGAGAGGGCGCCTGCTGGGGCTGGAAGCGTTGTTGTGGTAGAAGAGGCGACGACTGGAGTTGCAGAGGTTGTGGAGGAAGCTGGGGGGAGAGCTGGTGGGGGATTGGCGAGTGCTGCAGCTGGTAGGACGGCAGCGACTGTGCCAGCACGTTGACATGACCAAACGACGCAAACGACGCCTGCTGGTGGCCATGCATCGGCTGCTGCGGCAGCAGCTGTGGTTGTTGCTGCTGCGGCGACGGAGGCAGTTGCTGGGCGTAAAACTGCGGCGACAGCACGGGCCCGGTCGGCGGGTACTGGCCGTTCATCGGCGACATGTGCGACACGGCGAGACCGTACGGCGCCGGCACACCAGCACCGCCGCCGGGGCCGGGCATCATCGGCTGGCCGCCGTAGGAGACGTGCTGTCTCGGAGGCAGAGAGCCGCTCATTGTGGCCGCATGGGTTTGCGAGTCGGGGGGGCGCGTAGCCAGCGGGGACGGCGCGAGACAGCGTCACGCGTCTGGGGGAAAAAGCGCTCGTCGGGGGGGCGATGAGGGGGTCGGGGAAGCCGGGGGGATGACGGCCGGACACGAAGCTGACCGGAGCGCGCTTCCAGGGTCGTGCGCGTGTTGTGGGGAGAAGGAAAAGTGGCCGTTTCCGTGGTTGTGGGCCTGTGCCGGTGAGGCTAGTGAATCGTGGCTGAATCTGTTTTCGATATGACAAAGCATACCGCAAGTGGGTCGCCAACGTGCCTCGGCATCTCATTTTCTCCGTGTAAACTGTCCGCCGCGAGACGACAACCCCCGTTCCCCAACATCACCATGGAGTGGCTTGGCCGTGCGTCTATTTCGTTTACGCACGCGGCGACGCCGCTAGCGCTGACCACGCGCACTGGCGCCGAGATCAGCCTGGCGCAGTTCTGCCGCGACAGCACGCCGCCGTGCCAGCTCAATCCGCTGCTGTTCAATGGCCATATGCAGACGTTTTGGACGGCCGTCGGCAAGGCGGCGCCGCACATTTACTACCGCCGCAAAATCTTTGAATCGACGCACCCGACCTTTGTGGGCTCCTTTGCCGTCGACTTTGCCGTCCCGCCGCACGAGGACGTCGACGCTGGTCTGCCGCCCCGGACGGCCTATTTTGGCGCCGACTTTGACCAGGTGCCGTCCGACGACCGCCGGCCCATGCTGATTGTGCTGCACGGCCTGTCGGGCGGCTCGTACGAGGCGTACCTGCGTCACTGCATCGAGCCGCTGCTGGCCGACGGCCGCGACTGGGCCGTGACCGTCGTGACGTCGCGCGGCTGTGCCAATACGAAGCTGACGAGCGGCTTTCTCTTCAATGCGCGCGCTACCTGGGACATGCGCCAGTTTGTGCGCTGGGCCCGGGCCGCGTTTCCGAACCGGCCGCTCTTTGGCCTCGGCTTCTCGCTGGGCGCCAACATTCTGACCAATGTGCGGACCTCTTTGCCCTGCGTGACCGGACTAGAGACAGGACTGACAAGACGGCCAGTACACCGGCGAAGAAGGCGCGGACTGTCCGCTGACGGCTGCCGTCGTCGTTGGCAACCCCTTTGACCTGACCGTGTCCAACAAGGCCCTGAAGCGCACGATCATTGGCCGGAATATCTACTTGACCGTCATGGCCGGTGTGTTTGATTTTTGTTTCTCTTGTGCTCTCTCTTTTCTCTCGCTAACGGTCCAGAAAACCTCAAGAAGCTCATCGCCAAGCACCAGGAGGTCCTCGAGAAGCATACGGAGCTCAACTTCGACCGCGTCATGAACGTCAAGTACCTCTACGAGTTTGACCGCGAGATTCAGTGCGCTACCTGGGGCTATCCGACCGAAGACGCCTACTACCGCGACGCCTCGTCTGTCGACGCCGTCCTCAACATTCGCATCCCGTTCATGGTGATCCAAGCCAAGGACGATCCGGTGAGCCTTATGATTGCACGGCAATAGTAGACGTTAACCGTCCAGATCGCCGCCGAGGAAGCGGTGCCCTACGAGGAGATCAAGCTCAATCCCTACACCGTCCTCTGCATGACCTCGCTCGGTGGCCACCTGTCGTGGTTTGAGCCGTCCGGCGGGCGCTGGCACGCCAAGCCGGTGAGTGCAATGGTCCAACGGTTGACATGCCGCTGCTGACACACCAGGTCTCAAACTTTTTCCAAAAAATGGCCACTGAAATCGACCTCGACGCCCTGCCGCCGCGCCCCAAGGAGCTTGTCACGGCCAAGTCGCTCGTCCCGGGCAAGCCCTTTGACCCGCTGCGGCGGAAGATGCACGTTGACCTTTCGTAAACACAGCGCCTGCATTGTAGACGACCGTATAGATAGATGTACATAGATGCATAGTAGACGGGGGTATTGGGTAAATCTGTCTCGCGCTGCGTGCCGCCGTCCCGGCCTCTTGTGCGGCTGCATGCTGTGGGCGGACCTGGCGTCAACGCCCAGCGCTGCGCGGTCTGCTGCGGCCGGCGCTCCTTGGCGCGGCGCGGGCTCCGTGTCGTCGTCCCAGGGGCCCTGGTCCTTGCTGTCGCTCCGTTTCCTCGCGGCGCGTCTCCTCATCGCCTGGCCTCGTCGCCTGGCCTTGTCGCCGGGCCACACTCCTCAGCCGTCCTTCTCGGCCTCGTGCGCAAACGCAACGCGCTTCTTCTTGGGCTTGGCCGCCTTTGTGCCCGCGGACGCGAGCGTGCCGACACTGGTATCGTCGCCGTCGCCCTTGGTGTGCCGCTTGCGCTTCTTGCGCAGCGACGCCTTGGTGTCCTCGAGCCGGGACTGGCGCTCCGCGTCCTTCTTCTCGGCCTCGGCCAGCCGCGCCTGCCGGATCTCCTCCATCTGCCGCGCCTTCATAATCTTGGACTCGATCTGGCCATCTTTCTCGGCCTGCACCATGGCCAGGATCGTCGTCATGCTCTCCTGCGGCCGTTGTCAGTTGCGTCACAGAGACAGCAGCGACGGAGACAACTCACCCGATCATCCACAAACACCTTGCCCTTCTTCTTGCCCTTGGGCTTCTGCACGCCCTCGGGCGTGATCATGTTGAGCTTGGGAATTTCCAGCTCCTTTTCGGTAAACGTGCGGCCCTTGCGCCGCTTCTTCAGCAGCTCCAGCATCCTCGACCGGCCGCTGCTGATCTGCGTGGCGGACGGCTTGCCCTGGGACTTCTTCGACTTGACGACGCCATCCGAGAAGGAGGCCTTGGAGGCCTTGCTTCCCTTGATGCCGGAACTGTTCGTCGCATGCTTGTTTTTTATCGTCCGTGTCGGGGCCATGGTGTGTGGAAAGCGAGGCTGCAGAAGAAAATGGACAGAGCAAAGCGCAGGGGAAAAAAAAAGTCGATGAGATCCGAGAGAAAATACAGCGGGTCCTGCTCTGGTGTCTCGTATGATTGGCTGGGAAGGACGGGGCCTAAAAAGTCTTATCGCTATCAGAACTTTGCCTCATCCTCCTGGAACTTTCCAATCCCGTTGGACGGCTGGAACTATTGAGTCACCTATACTCATCCATACACGCCATGTCGCCCGCATTGACCTCCAGCCCGCGGTGGGCGGCCCTGGCCCGCGATACCAACGAGACCAAGATCCAGCTGGCGCTCAACCTCGACGGTGGCGCCTTTCCGCCCGACACGGACCAGCGGCTGCTCGATCTGCTGCACAATCAAAACGGCCACGCGGCGCAGGCGAGCAAGTCGCAGACGATTAGCATACACACGGGCATTGGCTTTCTCGACCACATGCTGCATGCCTTGTCCAAGCATGCCGGCTGGAGTCTGGTGATTGCGTGTAAGGGCGATCTTCACAGTGCGTCTTCTTCTTCCCTCTGCGTGTGCCTTGCGCGTTTCGCTTCCGCTGCATGTCTAACCGTTTAGTCGACGATCACCACTCGGCCGAGGACGTGTGTCTGGCGCTTGGCTACGCCTTCAACAAGGCTCTGGGCTCGGCGCTCGGCATTGCGCGGTACGGGTCGGCCTATGCGCCGCTGGACGAGGCGCTCTCGCGGGCCGTGGTGGACATTTCGAACCGGCCGTTTGCAGTCATTGAGCTGGGCCTGAAGCGGGAAAAGATTGGCGACCTGAGCTGCGAGATGATCCCGCACTGTCTCGAGAGTTTTGCGCAGGCGGCCCGCATCACGCTGCACGTCGACTGCCTCCGCGGTTTCAACGACCACCACCGGGCCGAGAGTGCGTTCAAGGCCCTGGCCGTAGCCATGCGGCAGGCGCTGAGCATCATGCCGGGCAAGGAAGGCGAGGTGCCGAGCACAAAGGGGACGCTGAGCGTGTAGAATAGAGAACGGAGTAGAATAGAAGAAACGAGCCACGATATACCAACGCGAGGAGGTCAGGCGGGTGGAAAGGAAAAGACGATAGACAGGGACTGCCTTCAGTGTACAGAGTATATTAATGTCAAAGTACTCTGTACGTTCTTTTCCTTGACACGGGCTTCGTCGGTACGCTGAAGGCTCCAAATATTTACAGTGGAGACGCCCCGCCGTAAAAGCCGATTCGATTTCCAGCTTCATCCGCCAACATCACGCGATAGCCTGCAGCAGCCAGCACGATGCGCACCCACGATGCAATGCGGGACGAGGAGGCCGGCGAGGCCGCGTGGGAGGCCATGCGCGGCGCCGGCTACGGCATGATCAAGTACGGCGCCTTTATGGGCGTGCTGGCCGGCATTGGCCACGCCATGTCGCCAATCTATCGGGGGTTGACGATCCAGTTCAAAGTGTAGGTGGCCACGGAGTCCTTGTTCCGGATCGGTGGGCGGTAGACTGACCCGCAGGTACATCCAAATGTCGGGCATGGCCGTCGGCAGCATGATTGAGGCGGACCACCGGATGCGCATGTTTGAGGCGCGTGTTCGTCAGCAGCGGCGGATACAGCGGTACCAGGCGCGGATGCGGGCGCTCGAGGAGGAGCTGCAGGACGACTAGACGGCGGAGTGGGTGTGTGTGATTCTGTATCCTTTCATTTGTGCCTATTTCTCTGTCTTTTAAATACCAACAGCGCTGGGACATGCAACCATAACGCCGTGAAACTGCCGAGCTTTCTTTTCGTCTTTCTTCTTCCGTCTCTCTCCTCCTCAGACAAACAGCTTGGGATCCATGTTGAGCTTGCACAACCGCGCCAAACAGCCGCTCAACTGCAGCAGCGTCTGCACGCCCTCGAGGATCTTCATGTGCGTGAAGCCGATCTCGCGGATAAACTCGAGCTTGGCGCGCTCGCTCAGGCCGGGCATGGTCTTGGTGACGCGGAACATGGTGCTGATAATGTCGTGGCTCGAGTAGCCCAGCCGCCAGAGCTCGTTGAGCGTGTCGAGCGCGACGTCCATGTTGCCGGCGTGGCACGCCTTGAGCATGGCCTGCACCTTGATCGGGTGCGGCGCGTCGACCACCTTGAACACGTTGTCGCCCGACACGAAGCCGAAGCCGGCAAAGGTCGACTGCAGGTTGTTAATGGCCTGCCGCATGTCGCCCTCGGCGCTGAACACAAGCGCCGCCAGCCCGTCGTCGCTGTAGCGCACGCCCTCGGCCTCGATGATCTGCAGCAGCCGCTTGACCACCTGCGCGTCCGTCAGCCGCGCGTACCGCAGGATCGCGCAGCGCGACTGCAGCGGCTCGATAATCTTGTTGGACTGGTTGCAGGCAAAGGCAAAGCGCGTCGTGTTGGAGTAGATCTCCATCGTCCGGCGCAGCGCCTGCTGCGCGCCCGAAGTCATGCTGTCGGCCTCGTCCAGAATCACAATCTTGTGCCGGCCCGCCGGCAGCGTCACCTTTTTCTGCGCAAAGCCCTTGATCCGGTTGCGCACCACGTCAATGCCGCGCTCGTCGCTCGCGTTCAGCTCCAGCACCGCCTCCTTGTACGCGTTGCCCAGCAGCTGCCGTGCCAGGCACAGCACACTCGTCGTCTTGCCAATGCCCGGCATGCCCGAAATGATAATGTGCGGCATGTTGCCGTCCTTGGCAATGATCTTGAGCCGCTCAATCGTCTCCGTGTTGCCAACAATGTCGTCCAGAAAGACGGGCCGGTACTTTTCCACCCTGTCGGGTTAGCAGCTATCCGGCCACAACGACATGGACAACTCGTCGACAGCGACATACCATGGCAGCTCATAGTTTGTCCCGTTGGCGCTCGCGGCCAGCGCCGTCTTGGCGGCCGCCGTCGACGACTCGCCCGTTTCTTCTGGCTTGGCGGCGGCGGGCATCGTGCAAGGCGCAAGAGTGGCAAAGGTATCCCAAGCAGTCGTTTGTTGGTGTCGTGCTTCGGGCGTCAAGACGCAAAACCACTTTACGCGTTTACGCGTGCCGCTAGAAAGCTCGTTGGCGGTGCTTATGTCATCGCCCCACAGGACGACCGAATCGGCAAAAAAGGGCACTTTCGAACTCGTGCGCTTCACACGGCTGACCCATGGACCACCATCATGGCAGCAATGTCCCATGCAAAGGCGTGAGTGGCATGCAAATGACATGCTGAAAAAGGCATGCTGCTGACTTTTCAGGGTCCGCCGCCAGGATCTGTACCACGACGCCGACTCGGACTCGGATGTGAACCGCGACGACGATGAAGCGACGGCAGCTGCTCGTGCTGCGCTGGAGGCGCTCATGGCGCGCACGCTGGGCGACTTTGGGCTGCTCGTGGCGCCGAAAGCAGCCGCAAAGGAAGAAAAGACCGAGGCGATGGATGTGAACGAGCCTCGGGACGACGATGACGACGAGCCGGGCGCATCCGAGACGAAGCCGGAACAGACACCGGCCGATGGCGCCGTCGCATTTTCCTTTCGGCTCTTTTCCTCGGCTCCGACCGCGGTCGATGCAGTCACTGCTGCCACTGCCGCCGTCCCGACCGTCCTCCTCTACGACGACGACGTCGCCGCGGGCGAGGGTGGCCTCGCCAGCGCGCCGCGCCCGCTGAGCGCCTACGTGGCGGCGCCGCCAACACCCGAGGAGCGCGCCCAGTTAGCACAGATAGCCGTCGCGGGCGAAGCCGTTCAGGCACAGGCCGCCGCCGCACAGCGCAACGCCTGGGGACTCGAAGTGCCGTGGCGGGCACGCACAACCCTGCGCGTGTCGCGGCACGCGATGCAGGCGCTGCTGGCAAATGCGCTGCCGGCGGCGGCGGCGGTGGCATCTTCGCCGCTCGTGGCCGCGCAGGCCGCCAATGCCCTGCCCTGGTGGACACAATCGCCGCCGGGGTCACCGCCGCCGCTGCAACTGTCGCGGGCGAGCGACACGTCGATACGCAAACGGCGCCCGGGCAAGAAGCGGCGCATTCTGCAGCGGCAGCGAGACAAGGCGCGCGCCGAACAGGAGGCGGCGGCCCAGGCACAGCTCAAGTCCAAGGAGGAGCACCTGCTGGAGAAGAAGAAACGGCTCAACCGGATCAAGAAACTGCGACGCCGGGAGAAGAAGCGCGACGAGAAGGCGGGCGGCGGCGGTGGCGGCGACGGCGGCAGCGACAGTGACGGCCACGCGTCGGACGGCTCGGACAATACGCCATAAGCAATGGTTCAACGGTTGTGTGTCTCGGGCAGACTGTTGCATATGCCACGTGACCGTCTGCGGGAGAGAACACCACTACGCACAAACACCTCAACCGTCGCACCCGTCTGCTCGCCGCGTGCAGTCGACCCGCGGCCTGTTGGACAAAGCATAGTCATGCCGACACAGCGAGGGAACACGGGCGAGGTCTCTCAAGCCGTGTCAGGGCCATGGTGCCGCGGTAGATGGCGGTGGTGTCACGACAGGCTGTAAAATCTCTGGGCTTTGGAGCGGTCTATGAATACTTTTGATTTCTATCCAGGACGTAGTAGCAATACTAGTCAACCGCCACGGCGGCCACCAAGCAGTCCAGGGCCGACCCGTGTGTGCCCGCACTGGGACCGCTGCCGGCGTCGACGGGCCCGGACCACACGAGACCTAGCTGGCCACTGGTGATATTGCGGTCGTTGGCCCAGATGCTGGCGGCGTTGTCGAGAATAAACGTGCGAATGTACTCCCGGTCGCGTTCAAAGAGGTCGGCCACGGAGAGATATTGCAGGTTTCGGAGGAAGACGCCTAAACAAGTCAGAGGAGGCAAACGACGACATCAACAACAATTCTAGAACACACCTTTAAAGGTCGACCCATCCGTGCCGCAGTCGCCGTTGTTGGCCTCGCACGACTCATGCAGGATCCCGTTCACAGACAAGGCGTCAATCGCAGCGCGGGCAATGGCTACGGCGGTCGGCAGCAGCGAGGTATCGGGATCGGCGCCGGCCTCGGTGCTGGCCTGGGCACTGTAGAGCTCGACGAGGCCGCCGAGCAGGACGCCCTGGTTGTAGGACCAGACGGTCAGGCCATTATTAGTGCAGGAGCCGTTGGACGCCACGACAAGACCGTCGTTGACGGTGCCGTTGCTGTTGATCATGCCGCTGTCGCGGAACCAAGCCCACTGGTCAGTGGCAAGGGCACGATAGCTGGCGCGCGCCGTGGCGTTGGCGGCGCGGTTGGCCAGCGACGCGGCCACGGCCAAGTACAGCTCGTTGGCAATGGCGTTCTTGTAGGTGCGGTCCTTGCTCCACCAGATGCCGCCGCCGCAGACGTCGGTAGAGACGCCGGTCTGCATGTCGGCAAAGATGGATTCAGCCGAGGCCAGGTACGCGGCGCGGCCGGTCACGTCGTGGGCGCGCAGCAGCGCCAACGCCCACCAGCCCTCGTCGTCGTAGTAGTCGTTGAGGAAGCCGGGATAGCCGTCGCGGGCGACAAGTGCCGACGACGTCGTGTACGACGAGTGCACGAGGCCAAGTGCGTCGACCGTCTTGACGGCCACCACGGTGCTTTCCTGGGCGGCCGTGTATGTGTTGGCAAATATGTCCACCAGGCCGAGCCGCTCGGCTGCACCGCTGTCAAGCGCCGCAAAGTCCGCCAGCGTCGTCAACAGGTTGGCCCCGTTCCACCACCCGGTCGTGTTCCACAGGCCGTCGGCCTCGTCGTACCATTCCTGCAACGTGCCCACTGCCGCCACCGTCTGGGCCGTGTAGGCCGTGTCGGTAGTGCCGGCGTCGGTGGTGCTGGTGTTTGTGCTACTTGTCCCGTTGTCGACACGCATGCCTAGGACTGCGAGCGCCCGTGTGGCGGCGCGGCCACTGTGCAAGACCACCATCTGCAGCACGGCACGCCAAAAGGTAAACAGCGGAGAAGAGGAGAGGAGGGATGTCGGGGCCGAGCTGCTGGATAATGTGTCTGCCGCCGTGGACGGGAATGCCAAGGGTTCCGGTGGTAAAGGGTCGAAACGGACGCAGCAGGGGAAGAAGAGCGCTGAGAGTCCCAGCAGACAGAGACTAAAGAGACCAAAGAGACCGAAGAGACCGAGGCGACGGGGGAAAGTCACCACGTTAAGTAGCCCGACAGGTCTGCGCAACGGCCTGCCGTCCTGGCCTTTTGTCCCGTAGCCTACCACGGCACGCTCTTTGGGATACGCCGAGGCGCAGCCGGGCTGCGCGTGCGCCCCCAGGATCCTGGGTCGCCATGGATAGCCCATGATGGACTAATGCAGACTGTGCCAAAAGACGGCTACCGTCAGACAGCTTCCTTCCTCATGCCCCGCCCATTGATTGGCCTATTCGGGAGACACACGTGGCTCCCACGCCCCTGCAGATGGGTGTGGCCTGGTCCGGTGTAAGCAGGTTGCAGTGGACAGGCGGTGAGGTCAAGAAGCCGGAGTCGAGAAATCAAGAAAGCAGCAAATCGAAAGGACAACGAGAGAAGGAGACAGGAAATGGCCTTTTCCTGATACAGATGATCGGCACGGGTGGCGCCTTCCCCTCGATCTGTTTTAAGTGAGCATGGCGCCGGATAGCTGCTAACTAGCACCGAGCTCTGTTTCAGTGCCACAAACATGCTGCTGGCATAAAGAGCAGTTGTAACAGAACCGTCCAAAAAATAAATACACCTCACTCCAAGCGTCTTATCAGGTTGATAGCTCGCATTGTAGAATAAGGCAGGTTTATGTAGAGGGAGAAAAATATTTAAATATTTCAAGCAATTGATTTATTTGATGTAAAACAGGAAATTCCGGCATTATATTCGTGGTATTATGAAGACGAGATACTTGTCAAAGTGAAGAGCAGCGGATTTCCAGTCGGTTTAGATATCTTCTTCAATGATTCTTGAACAGAAAAGAATTTTTGAATTGAATTGAATCTATTGACGCGCTTATGTAATACATGTGCGCTAGTCTAAATGTGTCTCAGATCCAAAATGGACTGAGAATCTAACATTACCAAGGAAAACCCGTTTCCGGGAGAAAAAACCTCTCGTCGATCTGAAATTGGGATGCCTAGAAGATACCCTCTGGCCAGGGCCTCCGTTGGGGTAGAGACTGGTGCGTTGAGCACGGGAACGAAGTATGGAGGTCGCCTGTGGGCGACGGATGTTAGTTTTGCTGAGCTGCCGTCTGGAGGCTCAGCGCGAGTCGGTATTCCCGCAGTCTTCTTGTGGCCAGGAACCACCTGATGACCTTGGGGCACCGTTCAGGATCATCCAGGGCGTTGTAGAGGTCCTGTCTCCTGCGGAGCAGGGGCAGGCCATCCCTGTTTTCCAGTTCGCAGTCCAGTATGATGTGGGCTGCCGTCTCCTGGGCCTCGTTTCCGTATCCACAGTCGCACCACGGTAGCACCCCTGGGACGTTCCTCCCCGAGAGGTATTGACGCAGCCCGATGTGCCCAGACCTGACTTGCACTAGACACGATGATTCGTGCTTCGTGAGGTTCTTCCATATTCGTTTGGCTTTTTTCCAGGGTTGTCCCACCCTCGGTCTTCTCAGGCGGACGCCTTCTCTGTCCTTCAGCGCTTTCCACTCTTCTCTTGCCTTGTCTTTCGCCGAGGTGTCGCCTCTCCACGCTGTCCAGTGTTCCATGGGGTCGGGTATAGGTAGGTTTCGCCGGTTTCGGAGTCGCCTGGCGTTGCCTATCAGTCTCTTGATTCTTCCCCATGTTTCTGGCCATTTTCCTTCCTCGCCGGTCGCCTTTTTCTCGAGGTTGGCTGCTCGCTGTGCCAGGGAGATGTTGAGTGGTGCACAGTGTGCCTCAGCCTCTAGCACACTGATGGGTGTGGACTTGTAGGCTCCTGTTACCACCCTCAGACACTTGTTCTGCTCCGTGCCCAGCCGGGCCACGATACCGGTGCCCCTGCCGTGTTTTCCTCCGAGGGTGTTATCTTTGGTGGCAAAGGTCGACGCGGCGCAGGTCAGGACGCTTTGGATCACCGCAATATACACCTGTCTCGACTGGAGCAGGGAGGGCCCCCAGGTCTTGGCCGCGATTCTGCTCAACGCAAATCGCTGTGTCCTCAGTTTGGCGACCAGGTGGTTCCGGTGCGCTGCGAAGCTCAGTTTTCTGTCGAGATAAACGCCGAGAAACCGGGTCTCTTCGACAGGCAGGATTTCTCGGCCGTCCAGGCGCAGTGTTTCCGTGCGTCGAGCTCGGGCTCTGGAGAAGTGGATCAGGACACTCTTTTCGGGTTCGAACACCATCCCTCTTGTCGCTGCCCATTGGTTGCAGATCGCCCAGCCTTCTTGTAGCGCGTTGCAGCAGTCTGAACAGAAAAGAACTCTGTATATTTTGGGGGTGACACTATTGCCGTCACGTGCAGCGCAAAGAGCCCCTCTATCGCACAGCTCGCAACTGCCTGTTCCAGCAAAAGCTGTGTTCTTCCGCAAAATGGACGCTGCTGAGGAAGACGCAGATATTCGCCTGCAAAAGATCTCGGATGATCTGCTGCGCGAGTTTGACGACGCCCTGGGCCCGTTTCTGCGGTGGCCGGGCAGTAAGGCAACCGAGGGAGATGGACAGCAGCAGCAGCGGCGACTGCGAGCACGCGTGCGGGCACGTGAGGCCGATCGTCTGGCTGGGCTGATTGATTCGTTTCAAGAATTGCCACAACTGTTGGACAACCATCTGTCGCGATGGCTGCCGATGCTGGCCGAGGCCTTTCTCGGCTGCGTGGCCCAGGCAGCACGGACGCCAGGCGAGGGGGCCGGCCTGTCGACGTCGTTGGCCGTGCCTCTGCAAGCGGCCGTGGCTCGGCTGCTGTACACATTTTGCAAGGTGCGCGGAGAAAAAGTGGTCGTCGGCTTTCTGCCGGTCGAGACACGGCACCTGGAGCAGCTGCTGGGGGCGCTGGAGACGCAGGAGCGACGACGACAGGAACAGGAGTTGCAGCAGGCACAGACGAACACGGTTCAAGACGATGCCAATACAGCAGACGCCGGTGGATGGACGTGGGAAGAGCGGTACGTGGTGTTGCTGTGGCTGGCACAACTGCTGCTCGCGCCGTTTGACCTGGCCACGATCTCGACGGGCCGGACGGGTGATGACGAGGCCGATGAGGAGGGCGGTCTCGCGGTGGCGGAAGCGATGGAAGGGTTTGCCTGGCCGGGTGGCGGACGCGTGACGCTGCCGTCGATCACGGTGCGGGTGTTGCCGTTGGCGATGCAGTATCTAGCGGCCGCAGGCAAGGAGCGGGACGCTGCGCGGGCGCTGCTGGTGCGGGTGGCTATGCGGCGGGACATGCAGCAGCTGGGGGTGCGCCATGCGTTGGTACAGTGGGCGCTGGGATCATTGCGACAGGGAGGCGTGGCGACGACGACGAAGCCGGCCTACTACTACATTGGCACGCTGTCCTTTCTGGCTGGCATCCTGGGGGCGGCCGCGGGCGCCTCCGACATGGACGATGCGCTGGCGTCCATCTTTGCGGCGGTGGACGCGGTGGCCGAGGCCGAGGCCGAGACGGACAACGCCGTGTTTGCTACCATCCGGTCGTCGGCCCTGGCGCGCAAGATGATGATCAAGGCGGTGCGGGCGATTGCGGTGCGGTACATCCAGCTGGGGGAGGCCCAGACTGACCCGGCAGACCTGATGGACGAGGTCGGCGAGACAACCATTGAGACGACCATTGGCTACCTCCTCGCCCGCCTCGGCGACAACGACACGCCCGTGCGGATCGCCGCCAGCAAGGCGCTCAGCGTGATTGCGCTGCGGCTGCGGCCCGAGATGGCGGACCAGGTCATTGACGCCGTGCTGGCCGGCCTCGACAGCAACGTGCTGACGCTCGCCGACGGCCGCCGGGATCTCAGCGCCGTCGACCCGCTCGAGTGGCACGGCCTCGTGCTGACGCTGGCCCAGCTGCTGTACCGCCGCTCGCCGCCGCTGTCGGCGCTGCCGGCCATTGTGGCGGCGCTGCGGATCGGCCTTGCCTTTGAGCGCCGCAGCGTCTCGGGCAACGCCACCGGCACCAACGTGCGCGACGCCGCCTGCTTTGGCATCTGGGCGCTGGCGCGGCGCTACACGACCGACGAGCTCCGGCCACTGGCCGTGCTGCAGCCGCTGGCCACCGATCTCGTCGTTGCTGCCTCGCTCGACCCGGCCGGCAACATCCGTCGCGGCAGCTCGGCCGCCCTGCAGGAGCTTGTCGGCCGCCACCCCGACGTGGTCCGTGCCGGCATCGGCCTCGTGTTGGCCGTCGACTACCATGCCGTGGCCCTGCGCAGCCGCGCCGTCGCCGCCGTTGCCGGTGCTGCTGCTGCACTTGCCCCCGGCGTGTACGGAGTCGCCTTGCGGGACGCCCTACTCGGCTGGCGCGGCACCACCGACGCAGCCGATGCGACGGCTCGGCGCGCTGCTGCCGCCTCGTTTGGGCAAATCAGCCTGCACCTGGCCACTGCCGACAGACGAGACGGCGATGTCCATCCTCTCCACACCCTCCCGACCACCGCCACCCTCCTCGGCAGCTGTCTCGCCCGCCTCCAGCCGCGCCAGGCCGACGAGCGCCATGGCCTGCTGCTGGCTCTGGCCGCCGTGCTCGACACGGTGCCCGCATTGGCAGCCGCACAATCTGCGTCACCGGTGGACCGTGTTGCCGTGCTCGCACCTGTTCTCAGCCTGCTGTGTCGCGTGCTGCAGTCCGTCCAGACACTTACCCGTGCCGCTGCTCTTCGCCGTCCCGAGCTGCTGGCCGAGGCCACCAGTCGTTTGATTGTGTCGGCTTTTCCGATTTTGCAGGCCGCCGCGGCCGATGGCGGGGAAACAACGCTCCTCCCGGGCCCGGAGCTCGTCGCGGAGGCCAACCGTGTGTCGGCTGCTGCTTTTGGCAGCATCGTGACACGGATGACTGCTGCGCAGACAGACGATAGCCGCACGTGGACTGACCTCGCTTCTGTGCTGCTGGCCGACCTTTGTCTTGTCCGCGCCGAGCCCGAGGCCGTTGGCGCCGCCTCGGACGCCGCACTCGTCTTGCTCGTGCTCCTACCGACGGCCGCGGCTCGCACCGCTCGGATCCAAGACTGGGCCACCGCCGTGCGCCAGCCAGTCACGGGCGTTGGGTCTACCATGGCCAAGACGCGCGCGGCCGCCCGTTCCGGCGCTGGCTCGGGCTACATGTTTGCCCTCGCTAAGGCTTACCCGCTCGTCGCTCACATGGACGACGACGACCCGATCAGCCGCGCCATTCTCGACCGGTGGGCGGCCGACCGTTCGATTGAGACGCGCGTGGCGCTGCTGCAGGCCCTGGCCCAGAGCCCGGCCGTGCTGACGACGACGGGCGCCCGCTTCCGGCTCCTCTTGGCGGCCGGCCTCGACGACTACACGACGGATTCACGCGGCGATGTGGGCTCACAGGTGCGTCTGCAGGCGCTGCACGCGACACGGGCGCTGTGGGCAGCCGAGGGCGACGGGCCTGCGTCGTCTGGAGCGGTGCTTTTTTTGCGAGTCCTCCGTCTAGCCGCCGAGAAGCTCGATCGCGTGCGCGTAGCGGCCCAGGCAACTCTGGCCCTGGCGCTGGGCGCGCCGTTGCAAAGGTGTGTTGTGTGTGTCTTGTTTTCCTGCTGCCTGCTAACAGCCCAGCCAACTGCTCGCCCTCACCTTTTCCGCCCAGGCCTACTTTCGGCAGCTGCTGGGCCTCTGGGACGCGGTGGCTGCCGGCCGCTTGGGCCCGGTTGCCGTGGCCGCCGTTGGCCAAGCAGGCCCCAGGCAGGCGGCCGCCGTTCGTTGGACGGCCGCCCTGATGCGTGGCTACGTCTCGTCGGCGGACACGGGCAACGAGGAGCTGGTCATTGCAAGCCGCGCCGCGCTGGTCGACTACGTGGGCGGCGACGTGGCGCGGCGACAGTTGCTCTGGCAGGCGCTTGTTCGGAATTTGCCCGGGGGTCTGCCAGCGACGTCCACGGCGACAAAGGTCCGAACCGTCCCACCGCCGGACCGTGTGGTTGTGCCGACGCTCGAGGTGGTCGCCTTTCTCTTTTACAGCGGCATCTTTTCCGACACGGACGACGCCGATCTGGCGGCCCTCTGTCAGCAGGTCGCGCAGGCGGCGGAACGCGCCCCGACGATGCGTAAGCTCGAGGCCTGCATCAAGGTCTACGGGGCTGTGGCGACGGCGGCGGTTACTACTACTACTACTACTACTGGGGGCGGAACAAGTCGTGCAGGAGCGGATGCCCGTCAACGGCTGGCCACGCTGCTGCACTACCCATGGCCGCGCATTCGCAACGCCGTCATCGACGAGCTCTGGGGGTTGGGGTTAGGGCTAGGACGGGAGCGGGAACAGGAGCAGGGGACAGCAGCAGCGGGGATGTCGTTTGCATCGCTCAAGGGCGTCGACTGGGGCGCGGCCGATGACGAAGCGCTGGACGCGCTGGCCAGCCGCTTGCAGCTGGCGGGCTAGGGGTGATCGTCGCTGCGAGAAAGGTGCCGTGCCGTGACCGCCTGTTCTTCCCGCAGGACGCCACAGCATGCGACAGGCCAGAATAAGCGAGCGTGCAGATGTCCCCGCTATGGACCAAGAACAAGACAGCAGACAAGCAAGAAATGAGCACGTCGCCGACCAAACGACCAGGACTCCCCCCAACGAAATGAGTGACCAAATGATGGCACACGGGACAGCCCAATCACGGGCGACTACTTCTCTGGCACATACCTTCACAGCGCCTCCACAGCGCCTCCACAGCGGCGCCCTGCGTCCTCTAACCGCTGAGGTCCGCCCCTGCCGGCTTGCTTGCCCTCTTTGCGACAAGGTTCCGCTTTTTCGCACGCCGCATTCCGCAGTTTCCGCTATGCCCGGCGGCCTTCCCCGCTGGCCCCAGCCCCAAAACAGGTCGCCGACTGGATCTGCATCATGCAGCGTTCTTTTGAAAAACAAGCGGCCCTGGCCGTTTCCCCAAAGAGGAAGTGTTCTGCGCGGGCCACCACCGGCAACGCGATCCGGCGATCTGATCCCTTGCACCAAATGCTGTCCTCGTATCTGCCGCCTTTTGCTTTGACTCGCAGGTCCGCCTAGCGGTCGGTCCGCTCAGCGGTCGGTCTATGCATACGCAAGATGCTTGTCCCACGTCTCACCGCAGCGCTCGTATGCGGACCTATGAGCAGGCATCTGCCTGTACTGGCGCTCGTATCTCGATCGGTTGTTGTCGTGCAGGGCCGTTGGCGCGCTGCCGTCACATTGCGCTGCCGGCGCCCAATGTTGGTGCCGCTGTCCGCCTGTCCATCCTGCGTCCTGCATGTGGAGTCGTTGTCGGAAAAGGCCTCGTCGCTCGCTGCCTCAGCACCCGCCCTGGTCGAAACAACGGCCAGTTGCCACACCTGCTGTCGGTGATTCCTCATCGTGCAGTCTGTCACAGACATGCTCCATATTCCTTCTTCCTCCTGCACTGTATATCACGAGATGCGTGCGGGTGGGGAGGGTCCGGCTCCTGTGCCGCGTGTGCCGTACGAGACAGCGCTCCTGAGCGCCGACGTGTCCCAATCAATGATCGGCACGTCATTGGTTCTTTGCGCTTTCTAGCACTTGTTCGGCAAGACAATGTGACGACAGGGCCACTACGCTTCTTTCTGGCTCCTGCGTTGCAACGCTGCAACGCTGCAACGCTGCCTGGGACAGGAAGAACGAGAGCCGTCGGCACCGAGCGCACAGCACAAAAAGCAATAAAGCAATCTGCCAAGGAATCCGGGCGGCTGCAATACGCAGCCTCTCGTATGGCCGCACATCTGCAGGGAGAGATCACGGGGGATCAAAGTTCTAGCACGCTGCAGCTCGGCCGAAATTGCGTGGTCAATGGGCGAGGACCTGCTGAGTGTCTGCTGCTCCTTCCGATGTATATTTCTTGTTCCTCGTTCCTCGACTTCCTTGCTCTTTCGTCTCTCCCTCTTCTCATTTCCTGGTGCGCACTTTCGTGTGCTGGAAAGATCCAACTGCAGGTAATGTGCCGTTCCACTCTTTCTGCCGTCGGTGTTCCTTCCCTATTTCCCTCGCACCCCCGCGGTTGTCTACGAGTACGTGTGCTTGCGGTCTTCCTTGTCTCTTGCCTGTTTAGGCTTTTTGGACGCCTTGGCGTCGTCGCATTGTCGCTCCTTCTTCGGTCCTCCCCGGCCGCCTTTTTCCTCATCTTGTTAGTCACTGTTGTTCTGTCCTCAAACAATCCCTAGCCACTTCCATCCCACGCCTGCCACTGTCGGACACTTCGTCATATGCCGCCAGGCCTACAGCACACGCTAAGCCCCAAAGACCTTCGCCTGTTCTTCCCTCTTACGCTACCAACGTCTATCCGTTGGACATCCCGGTGGGGACTACTCGCTGTAATCTGTCATAATCTTAGTCGTAGCTTTTTGTTGCTTCTCCGATTTCTCGTCTCCGTGTTTTTTTTTATCTCTTTGTCTTCTTGTTCCTCGTCCCCCTTTTCACTTTCAACACCGGCTTTGCCCTACACTGTCCCGAATCCCTTTATCCTCTCCTTCCATTTCCTGCGGGCAGCATTCGATACGGCAAAAGGGCTTGTGCTTCAGCTCCTACATCTTCCGAGACTGACCTGTTCCGTCCAACACCCAACTTTGTTGTTGGAAAGCCCTTTTCTCCACGACCATGGTGCCACCTATCTGATAGCCTCTTTTTGACGCTTTCGACGCTCTCGACTATTTCGACTCTTCCTCTTTCAACTCTACAAATCACGTCCGGTTTTCGCCCGGACTGCCCTCCCAAAATTACCGAACTCACTTCAATCCCCTTCCCCCGTGACACCGGCGGCGGCCGTACAGATCACGAGGAGACGTTCGCAATGGACGCCATCAAGAACATTATCACTAATGTGCCGGACTGGGTCAAGCGTCTGGATGATCTCAGCGGCCAGATTGACCAACGCCAGTTGGAGCTCGCCCGCCTCGAGCTTGCACCCGCGAACGGACTGGGCCGCACCAAGTCAGTCCGCAACAAGGGATCGACCGAATCGCTAAAGCCCAACAACGAGGCACCGGCATGGGGAGACCAAGAGGGCCCGGACACCGAGCGGGCGCCGGCCGCTGCTGATGGACATGTCATGGCCCAGGAAGCGGTACCAGCGTCAGCACTAGCGGTACCAGCCGCAGCTGCAGCAGCGGAAGAGGCACAGGCCGCTCTCGAGCACCAGACCATCCAGGCCATGCAGGCAGCACAGGCCAAGGCACGGGCTACGATGCGCCAGCGGGAACGGCGAACCAACTCGATTGGGAGCGCCGAAAAAAGCCTCAGCAAGTACCGTACTCGGAGCTTGATTATTGTGTACTACGACAGCTATGTGCAGTCGTTCTTTGAAGAGCTAGTCAAGTTTGTGTCGGCATCGCGGAACATGATGCGCAAGGCCAAAATGGCTGCCAAGGTGGCCGAGATCAAGCGGATGGCCGACCTGGAAATGCCTGATGCCGACGACTCCAAAAACCGTGTGCCGAGAACCAACCCGGCAGTCAAGACGAACGGCCCGTTCGTGGCTCTTGCTCCAGGTATCATTGAGGCGGCGGATCCGTCCACGGAGGACGACGATTTTATTCCGCAACTCAACTACATTAGCACGCGGCAGATGCGGGGGCCAGCCGGCAGCCGAGGCTTGTACGCGAGGGCGGGACGCAAGTCGCTTGCGGGCAAGTCGGCCATGGGCAGTCCGCAGCAGCCGGATGTGTATGACGCACTGGACAAGGAGCTGGAGGTTGTGCAGTCGACATGCGAGCATGCGGCACACCAGTTCCTGCGCGACGGCGACTGCTCGGAAGAGATTGAGCGGGTGAAGCGTCGGCTGACGGAAACAAGGGCTATTGCAGACCGCGAGATGGAGCGCGTCAAGAAGGAGGATCCGGAAGCACTCAATCGAGTGGAGCCGACCAAGTCGAGGAGCTTCCGTCCGCAGCACATGCGCAAGGAGCTGCCGGCCAAAGAGTCGACGCCGACGGCAGCAGTGGACATGGGCATGGCGCTCGAGGTGGACGAAGGCATCGAGGTGGACTACGAGACGCCGAAGCTGGTGTACAAGCCGGCGGCCGAGCTGACATGAATGGCACAGAGGCCCGATCGAGGCGAACAAAGCAGCAAAAAGATGCAGCTATGAAAAGACGATGACGAATGGGCGGACGGATGGGGACGCCCAGACGATGACAAACTAACATATATCTGGAACAAGCGGACGAAATCGATTACATTCCTTGATGGGCATGGGTTTCTGGAGTGCCGGGAATTACATTTGGAAATGCTGGTCAGAAAATATAGGGCGATTTGAATGCTAGGGATGCCAAGGTAGCCTTATAGCGGACATGGAACCCCGCCAAAGACGGGAACTAGGGCGTGACGAATAGGCGTGCAGCGATTCGCTGCGTGGGCTTCCTAATTTCAGAGCGGTGCAAGATACCAAGGCAGATGGATTTCCTGTGTTCTTGTCCGTAATTTGCAGACTCTGGACTTTTCGCAGTGGCCAACCGGCCTCACGACCACATCGCCGCCAACATGGCCTTTACAATGCACTCGCACTCGGGGCAGTTTTGTAGCCACGCGGTTGACCAGCTGGAGGAGGTAGTCCAGCAGGCCATTGCGCTGGGCTTCCGCACGCTGGGCATGAGCGAGCATATGCCGCGGGCACACGCGGAGGACCTGTACCCTGAGGAGGTGAGTGGGCGGTGGTTGGATGGCAATGGTCGCCGCGCGCCCCGTTGACCGTGCAGCGCGTCGGGGATGTGCAGACGGCTCTGGCGGCGCTGGGCCCCCTCTTTGAGGCCTACGTCTGCGAGGCGCTGCGGCTACGTGCAGCGTACGCCGACCGGATCGCGATCCTAGTCGGCTTCGAGACGGAATGGATCCACGGCGCGGCCGACGACGGCGTGCGCGTGCAGGCGCTGGCGGCGCGGCCGGAGTTCGACTACTGCATCGGATCGGTGCATCACGTCGGAGCCAGCGGCGTGCCCATTGACTACGACAAGGCGGAATATGCGCGGGCGGTGGAGGAGAGTAGGAAAAAGGCTGAGGCGGAGGGACAGACCAGAGAGGTTGGCCACGTCGCACCTGTCGCACCCGCGGACCCCGAAACCGCCCTCTATCTTGACTACTACGACCAGCAGCTCGAGATGCTGACCACGCTGCGCCCCCGCGTGGTCGGCCACTTTGACCTGATCCGGCTGCTTAGTGCGGATCCGGCGCGCGACTGCTCGACGGCCTGGGGCGGCGTCGTGTGGCCGCGGATCGAGCGCAACCTGCGGGCAGTGGCGGCGTACGGCGGCTGGCTCGAGTGCAACACGGCGGCACTGCGCAAGGGCCTGGCGGAGCCGTACCCGGCGCGGCCGATCGCCGCGGCGTGGGTGCGCATGGGCGGCCGCTTCACCATGTCCGACGACAGCCACGGCACCGGTCACGTGGCGACCAACTACCGGCGGGGACTGGCGTACCTGGCGAGCCTGGGCGTGCAAGAGGTGTGGACGTTGACGCGGACGGACGGCGTGCTAGTTGAGACGAGTGTCTCGCTGGAGGCGTTTGTGGCGAGTTTGACAGAGTGAGTGGTGTCTGTAGAATGAAGGAGGCTCGAACAGAGGAAGCCGAAAGCTCAGATTCGAGATAGTCCAAATAGACAGACAGAGCCCGATGCGTCATGTGGGGCATAATTTTTCTCCACCAAAGCTTCCTCTTGACCTGCTTCACGCTTCCGCTCTACTGCCCGCCATGGACGCCGACACGCTCGTCCCTAAGTTCCAGTATGCACGGACACTGAATCAGGGTATGCGCACCGTGCCGCTCTCCTCTTCCTCCTTCCTGACACTCGCCAGACCAGGCCGGCCGCCGCACGATGCTGCTCGGCAGCATCGACGACCAGCCGGCGCTGCTCGTCCTCGAGCGAGCGCCCTTTCCGACGTCGACAGAGTACCTCGGCGCTGTGGCCGGCAACCTGCGCTGGCTCCAGAATCTGGGGGCCAACGATGTGTACTTTTGGTACCTGGGCATGGAGGAGGGCGGCGATGCCGACATCAAAAACGACGCCCACACCAATCCCTCGCTCAAAATCAACCTCATATGGCCCTGCACGCCCCAGCACATTAAAAAGTACAGCCGCCAGGGCGTGCGCCTGGTGACGGAGACGGCGGCCGTCTACCGCGACCGCGTGCGGCCGTTTGTGCAGGCACAGCGCGACGCCGGCCGGCTCGCCTGGGTCTACAACATTCTCGAGGGCCGCGAGGAAGTCGAGGACGTCGTGTTCCGCACGCCCTACGGCGCCGACTCCGCGGCGGCCCTGGGCTTTGTGCTGCTGCCCGACCTGAACTGGGACCGCCGCACGGTCGAGGCGCTGCACCTGCTCGCGCTCGTTGAGCGGCGCGATCTCTGGAGCCTGCGCGACCTGCGGCGGCGACACGTGCCGTGGCTGCGCAGCATGCGCGAGCGGCTGCTGGACGCGGCGGTGCGCGTGTACGGCGACCGCGGGCTGGCACGCGACCAGATCAAGCTGTACGTCCACTACCAGCCGACGTACT